>JAGFNQ010003366.1:355819-615495 GCA_024364735.1 Boesenbergia rotunda | reverse complement strand
ATAAGTTGCAGGAGGTATTTATTAGCTACTAATGTTCATTTCTCGGAGCATTGGTAGATACTGATTACTTTGTTTTCCTTGTATAGGTTGGCTATGTTACAACTATATGTTTCCTCTGTTTCTTATTAAGATGCATTATGGTAAGTGTATTGGTAAGGTAGTTTCGCTTCATAATCTGTTTGCTAAGATATCAGATTTATCAATTCTAATTATTGATTTTGCAGATGTGCATCAATGCTTTTGATAAAGCTGCAAACCTTGATGTTCTAAACCACCCAATTCTGAACTTTATCTACTACATGGTATGATCTATATTCTTTCTTACTGGTCTGCACAACTTGATGTTTTGCATGATTCTCACCATTTCTTTTTTGTCCCCTACAGCTTGTTGAAATCCTGCCATCTTCCTTGGTACTTTTTATCTTAAGGAAGTTACCCCCTAAACGTGGGCTAAATCAATACCACCCGATCCAGTAAGACTAGAGGGTGATAGTTCTGCGGCGGATAACTAACTGTTTCATGCTGACGATCCCAGAGAGGAGTTGAACAGTACTGGCATCCTCAAATTGTGCAAATTTTCAAAGAGTTAAGTTTGCTTCTATGAGGCCTCAGGCGGATGGTCTTTTCAAGGTCCCTGTAGCAATTTAAACTATACAATTACCATGTAGGTTATTCCACTATACTCTTACCTTCGTATCTTTCTTGTTTTCTTGTTTCCTCCATTATTCATTCCAAATCCATTTATGCCGATGCAGATCGAGCTAAAAAGTTGTTTGGATAACGTAAGCATTCTTTCAATCATATTATTAATTTGTTTGTTGTGTTGGATTCATCTTTTGATGTGATCTCTAATGTTTGTTTTCATGATCTAAGCCAAGCTTTGTAGTTATGTAGTGACTTCTTTTGCACTTCTTGGGACCAAACCTAAACTGTGATTGTCACTCAGTCAACTACTACAAAAACCACTATAAATCTTATAAATGATTGCGAAAGATGAGGAGGAGGTTTATTTGGCATACCTTGTGTTGCAGACGATGGAAGGGGGTTTCCAGACGCAGTCAGGAAAACTATCTGGATTTGTGTGCTTGTTCTCTAGTTTGGTGTGTGTATTAAAAATGACAACAGCGGATAATGTTCATCACAGACGTTCTTTAAATCTAAGTTATATGGAAAAAGATAAATTATTTTAGATGTTCTTTACACTCTAAATTATATTAAAAAATAAATTATTTACTATTTCAAACAGTTACTAATGCATAAAAAAATAAAAACTTAATTATAAAGGAGGATAAAAACTTAATTACGAGTAAGAATTAATTTCAGATTTTACGATGATAATGATAATATCTCACGTACTAATTAATTGTACATTTTTGAAAGAATGTTTATTAAAGATAAGAATAATGATTGGGAGAGTGAAAAGGGGAGAGTGAAAATCATCGTGAATGATATGGCATCTTGCATGCACGATCTCCGACGGGTTCACTGTTCCCCCCAGGATATAGTTTGATTCGGGGCGGCGGCCGAAGGCCGTCGATGATATCTAAGCGATAATCGGACGTGTACATGTAAAGTGCCACGTCATGCCACATCATTTACTATGACTTTTACTTTTTCATTTTCACTCTCCCTATCATTACTCTATAAAGATAATTTGTTTATCCTCAGCGTCTCCATTAATTCTTCGCAAGGCCAATACAGAAGAGGTAAATCATAGAGATTATTAATGTGGATGCCGTGACTAATACGTGAGGAGGATGACCATACTGATTTGTCAAATTTTGAAAAAAATATTTATTAAAGCATCTCTAATAGGAAGCTTTTTAATTTTCTTTTTACTGATGTGTTAATAGATAAGAGCGTCCATGTTAAAAGAGAAAATTTCTTTCAAATATTTATGATTTCATATTCACATCATTGTATTCTACTCCTTAAATATTTTAAAATTTACAATTTAATATTTCAAATGATCCCGCCCTATCTCTGGCACCTTACGGACATCCATCGTGGCAAACGGCCTGGCCAACTTCAGGGTCCACGTCATTGTACGAATAGCCAGCTTGACACCCTAGCCGGACCCAGGGCTCCCGCCGGCCGGTCGGACTCAGGGCGGCTGGTTAGAATAAATATGGCGGTTCGTCCGGCCGGGCAAACCTGGCCGACCGCATTAAGGCTTACAAGCCTCGTCTAGCCGGTCAGACCCGGCCGACCACATTAAGGCTTACACGCCTCGTCTAGCCGGTCAGACCCGGCCGACCGCATTAAGGCTTACGCGCCTCGTCTAGCCGGTCAGACCCGGCCGACCGCATTAAGGCTTACACACCTCTTTTATCCGAGTGCATCCGCCCGGCTGTCCTTTACACCTAGACTTGATGTCCAGCCGGGCGTGTCGTCCCTGTGTCCACTCGGGCACTCTCTTGGGATCATCCCGGGATAAAGACAGAATACATCTGCGCCCTTTGCAAATAACAAGCTATCACCATTCGTCTGAACTGACTCTTTCTGATTTACAGAAACCCGTCTTTGTCCTCACATAAGACAAACGGTATACGACAAAGAATATTGGTTACAATCGGCATAACCATACCATATCCTCTGACCCTGTCAGAGGATCCTGACACAGGTCATACTCAACACGACCTAACCATACCACATCCTCTGATCCTGTCAGAGGATCCTGACACAGGTCATACCCAAATCGACCTAACCATACCATATCCTCTGACCTTGTCAGAAGGTCCTGACACATGTCAGACTTGGTCTTTTCCCCGGCTATATAAGCCACTCCTCTCCTCATTCGCAGGTACGCACACGCGCGCATAGCTTCTCGTCTACAGCACTCTTTGACGCCCTTTTGACTCCACAGGGAAGCGTTTCAACATTAAGAAAAGCCTATCCATAACATAATATCAGTTCACAAAGTAAATGCAAACAGGAGTGCACAAGCAGCAAGGAGTTCCCATGATAAGGACATCAACTATGAATATATCTTAGCATTGAACTATTTCTAAACTAAAGAAATGTATTTGACCTTTCCTGAATGTCCTTATTTATACACATGCAAAAATAAAAGTTACTATAAGAGCATGTGCCTTTTGTTCATATAATAATAAACAGATTGATGAGAACATCACATTTGAGTTTATTTGTCTCAGAAGTTTGTTGTCTGTTTCTAGATATTATGCATGACAAAGACACCAAAACATGAATCAGCAAAATGAGTAGAGCCTTTGCATAACTTTTAGTAATGCATTGTAACTAGCCGGACTAAAACATGCATTAATCCTTTTGATATTAAAACCAACCCCTCTACACTTCCCTACCAAGTTTGTGAAGCATTTGTAAGTCATAACAATCAGAAAAGGCACTCTTATACCTAACATCACCATGAGTTTTACCAAATCCAAAAGGAACTATAATAATAAAGCATTGTGTATTCATATAGCAGAAAATGGTTTAGTAACAGATAAGACATTTTTTCCCTCTATAGGCATGTTTGTTTACTAATTTTAGGTTTCTCAGAAACTAGGAATTGCATGTGGGCCCAAACCAATAAGCTTTCAAATATGTAAACACATAATACTGAAAAAGCAAAGGCCCAAGCCTTCCCTTGGCTAAACTGGATTCAGGTGGAAACATATGCAAACTAAAGAAATCATACTAGAGACCAGCAAACAAACGGTGAATTGACGAGATTTAATTCCCCAAAACATGTTACAAAAAAAGAATGATGAAAACAAAAAATTGAAGATCTCTAGTATGCATCTGTTCATAAGGCAGATAAGAATGAACATACCTCCCTCCGTATAGAAGAAAGGCAAGAGCAGCAAGCAATGAGACAACTGCCAAAGAAGAATATGTTTCCATAATACCTTGTAGTTTACATTGATTAAAATGGGCCATAGAAAAATACAGTAATAAGAAGCAAACCTGCCAAGAATATCTTGGAGACAATGACCATGGCACCAATTGGCTTCCACCACATGACAAACCATAGAGAGATCTGCATACAATCGAAAGAAAAAGCTGTCACCACAAAAGGCTGAGGTTTTTACCCACAACAAATTTTACAGTTATCCAGTATTTTAGTGACAAAGTTGTAATGATTATATGAAAATTTTTGTCACAAAGTTGTGACTATCATTTAATGATGATACCATAAGAATTGTCAATTAGTAACTTAAAAAAGTTGCCCCTAACGTTTAATTTATTGATGGATCAATTGATATCATCATTAATATACTTTTAACCACAGAATCTACTAAATATATGGACAAAATTTGTCGCCAAAATATATAATGAAAAATTACTAAGTTTTAGTGACAATTTTTTGTCACTAAAACACACTTTTGTAGCAGAATGAACAAACACCAATCTTGTAGAGACCTAAACATTGTGTGGAATAATAGGATAATCATAGAAAACATCCCAACTATACCTGATCCTCAAGTCTGATTTCAAACTACCCAAGGTTAACAATATGATTCCATGGCCAATAAAACTACTATAGGACAAGCCATATGAATAGTTTGAGCATTGACAGAGATATGCACCATATGCTGTGGAATAAATAATTAAAAAAGGTATAGAAAAGAAACAATCACAAAGAAAATTTTATGTAAGCAAAAGACCCAAAATATATACGATATGATCCAAATTTTATACACTTGACATAAAATTTTATGTAAGCAAAAGACCCAAATTTATATTGAGAATCACAATAAAGTTTACTGAAATTTAAGATTTTTTTTATTAGTTAACATAACAAATAAATAAGAATACAAGATCATAACAATTATCACACTAATGTATCTCTATATACATATTAAAAATACCTTAAACTTTCCGGTTTAGCTAGATTTTAATTTTACCTACTTCGTAAACTAAAATCAAAATGATATACCATCAAACCAAATTTTCTGATATGAATTGGTTTGTTGGTTTCAGGTTGTAGATTCCTAATTGTAGATGCTGTGTGCAGATCTCGCATGGAGGAGACATTAGAATCAAGGACCAAGAGGATTTTTTCCTCAAGAAATGCCATTTGCTGATAAGGTCCTCTGAGGATGATGACCTAGATGTGAGGGGAGGAACGCTCAACTATAGACTCATTCAAATCTACTTCTGCTTAGAAACGATATGCTAGAGGTAAAGTCATTGGCATTTCTCGATAATGACAGTGTGTTACATTTTGAAGTGGGCGAAAAAAGCATCTTCAAAGCAGAGTAGGCATGAGATGGAGACAAGAGGGTGACTTCCATGAGGAGGGTAGAATTCAGCTTTGTTAAGGAACTGTTGGATAACTACATGGAAGATATTGTGATGTCATGACATAACTCCTCGATCGAGTGAATGCCACATAGTGGACAAGGGAGAGAATTAGGGTTTACAACAAGACAATTTAACAGGTGAAGAGCCGACCATGTGAGGTGCAAAGGAGGCGTGTTGTCACATTCAAGTTGTGGGGTTCCTCTTAGGAGGAAAAAAACTATGAGAGACTGAGAAGACATGACATTAAACCAGGTTGAAAGAAAAATCTACTGTATTATTTATAAAAGAAAACTATCACTTATGGACAAAAGCTTGATATAAGGCCCAAAGACTAGACCTGCAACCTCTAAAATATTAAATCTAATGACTCTAACGCCTACAAAAGCTTACATATAGTGAATGAGAGTGGACTATTAATTTGCAAGCTATATAAAGACTATATGTGTAAAATGCGACAATTCGAAAATCCGGACCAGAAAATTTTTCGGGATTTTTCCGGATAGAGTCTAAGGTTTCCGGCCCTACGGGAGGAGCCAAAGGGGCTTTATTGTAAAAACTTAAAACTTATCAAGGGTTTACAGGTAAACTCTTAAATTACGATATGGTAAGTAATCTAACCCTAGAGATTTATTGAGGTGGATTAAAATATAAATGGGGGGTTGTTTGGTTGAAATTCTAAAATTTCAGAGGGAAAAGATGGCAAAGACTCAAAGTTAAGGATGAAATTGTAATTGATTAAACTCCTTGGGTTTAATTGCAAATGTAGCCTCTTATAAACATTTCTTCTTTTCCTTTTCATTCTCCCGCAGCCGAGTGCCCGAGTTTTCTCCCCGCGTGCCCTAGCCGCAGCCACAGCCCAATCGACTCCTCCCTTCGCGAACCCAAGCCATCGCCCGACCTTCTCCTCGCCGTCGCGATGCCCTAGCGCCGACCCCCTTCGTGCGAGGCCTCCGGCGACGCCATGGTTGTCGATCGTGATGAGTGCCATCACCACCCTTTCTTCCCCGTGCGCCACGATTCACCAGCGCCCGTGGTGAGAGCCCGCCGATCATCTTAGCCATCGCCTTCTTTTCAGATGGATCCCAAGTCGTTGCCGGCACAAAACCAGGTAAGGGTGGACTGTTTAGGCCTAACTGTGAATGAATTAGGTTTCGGAAATTGGTATATGGTGATGGTTCAGATTTTTTATTCTGCTTCAGTTTTGGCAATGGATTTCAGTACGAGTGCTCACTCATGGTTTTGCTGAGGATTTTCTTGCCGTGAGCTCCATCTATTAAGGAATTGTGGATGTTGATTTTAGATGTTCTGTTCTGATTTGAATCACTGTCGTGAGCTCCTCAAGAATTGCACTTATTCGCCTTATGTTGGCACTATATTTATTCTGATTTGGGAATTTGGTTTATCGTGAACTTTGTGATTGGGTTTCCAGGGATAGAGCATATTTTGTTCTAGGTCTCCTTGTGGATTTTTATAGATCTATTGTGGTTTTAATGTTGTGAGTTATGATTATGAAATTATGGATTGATCTGTCAGAAGATTGGGAAACAAACATGCTAGGTTTTATGTTATTTAGCTTAGTGAGATGTGGATCAGTTAGAGGGTAATGATTTTGGATTGGATTATAGGATTTGTTCTCCTTCTTGTGATCATTGTCGTGAGCTTTTGGGTGAGCTATGGGTTGAACTACGGATTAGGTTTAATTTGAGATTAAACCTAATAAACTAAACTTGATTGATTCGGGTTTTGAAAACCTAACATGGATCTAATCTAGGTAACTGGGATAATTAGGGGCTACTCGTTTAATTATAATTATTAAAATAAAATGAGACAATTAGGACAATCCTAATAAATTGAGATAACTCGTTTAGCTATAATTTATATATTATTGTAGCTAAACATTATGCCTTTGATACAGGGCATTATTGGACTATCGTTGCTGATTATCGGACGGGAGGTTCGTTTCTAATAAGAGCATCTTACTTTTGAGGCGGGTACCTTTTGACTTATCTTTGCTGATATTGTCATATTGTTATGCATAGACGGTTATAGATAGCAGTAAAATTATACGCTATCCTTGTTTATTTGGCTTGTTCTGGATACTAGTTGTTTACCCCTGAGTTATTATGCTGTTAGTTCCATACAGACTCAAGTATTGTCATATCTATATGTATGCTTAGATATCGTGATGTATCTCTTGCATTTGACATTGAGGGATCAGTAGTTTCCGGCCAGTATACCTTGTAGGTTACTTGTATTTCCTGTTATAGGATTCAGACTGAGACTTAGTATACTGAGGACTTGGTGAGGGAGGTATGTGTACCTATCATACACCATCTTTGCAGTGTTGCATGTCGGCGATCAGCGACTCCCTTGTGGTTGAGCCTATCGTCTTCCGGTACACGATATGCGCACATGGCCACTCATGGGTTAGTGGATACTGTAGAGTGTGTGCATTTGCTCTGTATTGCTCCGTTCGGCCACTATTTGGAGGGTGGGTCCGGGCGTGGTAGCAGCCAGGGATCCCTTCTCGTACTGAGCCACGAGGAGATGAAAGCTAGACTCCCCCATTGCTAGGGGTAGGAGCGTAGTCTCCGCCAGCATCCTGTCCACCCGGTCACTCAGGAGCAGTGATGGCAGGGTGCGTACAGGTTGTCACAGCTCTACCCACGCGGACGTTGTGGACAATGTCCTAACTGGGACTAGGGGTGACACATGTCATTGCACCATGTGCATATTTTGCATCGTGCATTGTTTGCTGCACTTGATTTCTGCACTTGTTTGACATGCATATTCTGGAGACTTGTTATCTGAGATTATATGTCTATTGATATTCCATAGGTATTTATTACCCTCTTTACAGGTTAGATGGATTCTGGTATGTACCTTTATTCAGTATCTTCAGTGTTTACCCTTGTGTATGATTCACATGAGACTGTATTACCGTAGACTCTTATTGTTAGTATAACCTACTATGCATACCCGTTTGGGTATCCGCTGAGTTTATGGACTCACACCGTTGCCATATGTTTTTATTTCAGGTTGAGATACTTGGAGTCGCCAAAAGAGCCCGGCAGCTAGTCCCTACCCATCGCGACGATATAGTTTGTTTTGTACTTGGTAGTGCTTATGTTTCATATTTGTTTATTGGATTTGTATATGTCTGGGGAGTGTTGTTTTGTACCCTAAGGGGTTTATGTATTGGTTGTTTTGTCGTAAGTCGGACCGGTCCGCAGTCAGGTATGATTTACTCTGCGTTATGGTTTTCTTACTTTTTTTTTTGTTGCGTTTATATATATTTTGAGGCCTGAGGCCAATTAAACTGCGTGGTCGTGTTCTGTGTATGTGTAAATTGTCCGCCGGACAGGGGAGGTGCTGTCCGATTTTATATTGGATCAGCGGCTCCCGGGTCTTGGGGCGTGACAATATGAAATCCTTTTCAAATTTGCTACAGGCATGGATTAATTCCCGGCAGACGCATATTCTCAGGGAAAAAACTCCTCCCAACCCTAGTCATTTGGCGGTCGACTATAAGTTGACCCTGTGATTTACCTCCTTTCATATAATTTGGAGACGGACTGTGAAGGACGTCTAGGATGTGTGTAATAATAACCTTTTGCTGTAATAAAAAATCCTTTCCAAACATAGAAGGGATCACTATATGCATTGTAGAAAATAGACAGTGAAATTACCTGTATAACATAGATAACTGCATTAATTGCATAGAAGGTTGGCTTAAGCCCATCAGTAGATACTGAACGTGCCTGAAGGTAACATCAAACAAGAAATAAACACAACTCAGTCAACTTTCTGTGAAACAATTAATAGCTAAAATTGTGAATACCAACCTGATAATATATTTCTGCCCAAAATAACACCAGCAAAGCATAGGTAGTAAAAAATGCAAGACCAGGAAAATCAAGAATAATATGCTGAATTATCTGAAACACCAACGTCTATATTTAGATAACTTGGAGAACCATCAAAGACACATTAGGAAAAAGCCAAATGAGACGCCAAGCGCACCTCTGGTTGTATTTCATCGATTCTCCAACGAAGAACAAAAATCAGTGACCTAACTGCAATGCAGGAGTTACAAAGCAGCCGCAGGAAATGAGCGCATCATGGCTACAAGCAACGATTATGGAAGCTAGAAAAACAAAATAATTACCCCCATTCACAAGGAAGTTCAATAAGTGGAAGACCTTCTGCGTCGTCCAACCAAACTCTGACGCTCGACATTCAATTCTAATCAATTGAATCTGCAAATTAAGAAACATGAACAAGACCACAACATGATACACGCGCCAGGATATTGCCTACACCCTATCAATTAGTCAGATTGGCCGTCCGAATAAATATTAGCAGCTAAATATTAAGAACAGAAACCCTCGATCCAGAAATGCAATCGAAAAATAAGGGAAGAGAAAATTACTAGGGCGACAGCGGACACGAGGCCGTAGAGGACGGCAAGGGTGTGGAAGATCCGATCCTGCCACAAGGCGGAGTTGTTCACCTCGTCCCACAAATCGTCGCCGCTCCGAAGCAAGAGAAAGATCGACGGCGATGCCATCAGGTGGCGCATCCGCCGGGCTAAAACTTTCCGGCGAGGGAGAGGTTACTCTGCGGAATCTGGGAGCGAGAGAGGAAAAAGGAAGAGCAAGAAACAAAAATGAGAGAGAGAGAGAGAGAGAGAGAGAGGAATGGGTGAGGAAGGGACGGAGGGAGAAAGGTTCTCGCAGGCGTCGCCGAAACCGCGGGGCAGCGAGACGAAGCAGAAGCCGACACGTTTCCGGAGAGTGTTTCCAAAATACGATCGGTAAAAAAAACAGATTCTGGCCGCCTAGTAGAAAAAAAATTATTTAATATAAAAATAAATAAAAAGTATGCAATTTAATAAGAAAATAAAAGGTAAAAATATAATTCAATAGAGAAAATAATCATAAAAATAATTTAAAAATCATAATAAATTTTTATAAGTTAAAAAATTAATTTAATATGAAAATATATATTTTAATATTAAATAAATAGGAAAGAATTTTGTTTAATATGAAAACAAATAAAAATGATATAATTGAATGTAAACATTCATTTAAAAATTAAAAAAACTTAAAATCCTTTAAAAAAAATCTGACTGACTAAATTCTAGCATATAGTGCTGTTCAAAAAATAATATCATGAATATTTTTTTAAATTATAAATATATAAATTTTAATATATATTATAATAAATAGATCAACAAATTATGATTTTCAAAATAAGTATATAATCACAACATGCTTACTCCTTAGGAATAAGCAATTTTAAGGAAGGCTAAGGCTTTACGATTTTCATTCCAAGACTTTACAGGCATCTTCAATGAAAGCTTTTTCTAAATCTTTATAAATTTGAAAAAGCTCAATAAAAAAGTTTTAACCAGTGTGGAAGTGGGATTTGAACTTTTTAATTTAAGAGCAGTTTTGATATTTTAGACCTATTTTTTTCAAATAAAAATTATAAATAACTATAATTAAATTAAAATTTTAAGTTAATTAAACAGTAAATAAAATTATAAATTTAAAGTAATAATTTAATTAAAATTATAAATTAACATAAATTAATTAAATATAAAATGAAAATTATAAATTAAATTAAATTAAAAATCTTAAGTTAAATAATTTTATTAATTAAAATTTATAAATAAATTAAATTAACGATCAGAATTAATTAAAATATTAAATAAAAATGGTATAAATTTTTATATTTTCAACGTGGAGTGGTATACTGAGAATTAAAATCTCAATAAAACTTTAAAGAATGACATGATATTTTATATGTATACGCCTAATTATCATCCGGACATCATTGATGATCTTCAATCATCATTCCAAATTAAATTATATCATGAAAAATCTATCGAATATCGATACATATAAAGCATCACATCGTTCATGAAATTTTTCTCGAGATTTTTCACGTACCATATCATTAATATCTTTTTAAAAATCCATACGTACAAATAAAATAAGAGTGATCCTGTCGACAAGCGAAGATCGGTTCTCCCTCGAATGACTCGATCTAACCAAGCCGACCCGGTCTGCTATAGCTTTGGAGGTCGGACCGAAACAGAACTCTCACAATGGTGGAGTGGTTGCAAAATAGCAGCGAGCCTTCTCTGAAGTTCAAATGGGGTTTATATAGGGGGAAGAAAGGATCTTTCCACGTGCGAGCCGTCACGTCTCATTAAGAGAAGATCAATCGACAGATCATGATAGTGACAGCCACATTAATATTGGGAAACTGTCACAGCCGCTTGACACCATGTCGGAGTTGTCTCTTCTGTCCCTCTTAATTATCTGCGGCTTTGTCAGGCAATGATTATGCCAGAGGGGATTATCTTCTGAATATCTGATAAGAAAGGCTCATGCGATAGGAGAGGCTCGCAGTTGTTCGGTCGTCTCCGTGTGATCACGAGTACCTGACCTCGGACAATAGACTTCGAGGGGCTGACCTCGAATGACCGGCCCCGAGCATCTCGACCTCGGACGACTGACCTTGAGGGTCCCGACCTCGGATGACCGACCTCGAGGATCCCGACCTCGGACGACCGACCTCGAGGGTCCCGACTCTGGGGTGACCTTTGTCCTGGCCTATTTACTACCAGTTCAGATCGGCAATCGAACCCGACCGAGCTCTCGATCCTTCTAAAAATCATACGCCCGGATCACAAGCCTCCCTCTCAAGTCTAGTCGAAGGAGGAGCGTGATCCGACTGACTAGGCTCCCTGCTCGGTCGGCTTGCCTCTTTTTTGTCCTCTCGCGTGTCACCTCGTACGGTCGATCCTTCCTTTTAATGTCGTACCCCCATCAAATCCTCATTAATGCGAGGGCGTGTGTTGCTTCCCGACTGGACGCCTCGAGCAGCGAAACGTCACCGGCGTGGCCTGGGATTTTAACGATGTGCGAGTAAAGCTTCGAGGTCTGGGAAATGACAGGGATCGGACGGCGAGGAGTCTACCCCGCCATTTTCTTTTTCTTCAACGGACGGTCCTCCTGGCTTTACCCGTGGTATAAATAGGTTTGCCCTCTCATTTCGCCTCTTTTTATCCTGACCTTCGCTTTTCATCCAATTCTTGTCCGACCTCCGCCACCCGACCTCCTCGATTCCGACGAACGGTGTTTCCGGTGAACCTCATTTCTAGGTACTCTCTCTCTTTGCCGAACCTTTGTCGTGCCTCTTCTGATTTCGTTTTGATGGCATCATCGTCTGCACCACCGCCCGCACCCCCCGAGCCATGGTATTTATCTACTCGGCCTTCCCTTATCCTAGGTCAGGTAGAAACCCTGCGTATAGATTACATGATCCCTGAAGACCACCCCATAACTCTGCCTAACCGTCGGGATCGGGCGCACGAGCCCCCCTTGAGTCATTTCACCGTCTTCTCCGACCAGTTGTTAGCTGGTCTGCGTTTTCCTCTGCATCCCTTCTTTCGAGAGATCTGTCGTTACTTCCAGATCTCCCTGTCCCAATTAGCCCCCAACTCGATCCGAATACTGTGCGGCACTGTGATCATCTTTACTGCCCACAAAATTCCACTAGAACCCCGGGTATTCCACTTCTTTTATTATCTCAAGAAGCAAGAACCTGGGAATTTCTATTTTCAAGCTCGTATTAACTCTGCCTTCCTAGAGAAAGTCCCTTCTTCCAACAAAGGTTGGAAATCTCACTTCTTCTTCATATAAACAATCCCCCGACCGAACTGGCCTACAGCATGGGTGGAGAACCTGCCCGATCATCCTCAGCTTCCCAAGAATCTTCGCTCAGAACCGAGCTATAGGTCGGCATTTTCCAAACTCGGGGGAGCCCGATATCATGCGGGCAAGCTACTGATTGAGGGTATGCTGTATCTCTTCCGGCTGAGTCAAGTCCCGGCGGAGCTACCTGGCAACCTTGGTACGTTCCTACTTGCTTGGTAAGCTTATTAATGCTAACTAAAACTTTTTCTTTTGTATAGCCGAAGTCATGTACAGTGCTAGGATTGACGCGGTATTGGATCGGGAGGATGAAGCCATGGAGGCTTTAGCTGCCCAGCTAGCAGCCGCTCGGGGGATACCACCAGTCAGCGTTGCATCAGATCCCGAGCCGCCGGCAGTTGCAGCAAGTGACCTCGGAGAGAGTCTCCCGACCGAAGAGGCGGGGGTGACGACTCAGACAACTGGAGAAGGGACCTCTACCCCGGCGGAGGTAGAAGAAGAAGAAGACCCGGCCGCTTCTCTTAGCTTGGTCCGAAAACGCCGCCGGTTGGTTCTTAGTGTTGTTAGTGATATGAGAGAAGTGTCCTAAGGCAATCGCCTTATGATGTAAACATTTATTTTAATAAATGATAATTCACTATTTGAGTATACATGTTTTTGTGTATTTGATTGGGATCTTAAACTCATCTACTGAATGTCCGCAATACAACTCACAGCATAAGAGAATTTGTGATGGGATCACAACTAGTGATTATCTCTAATGTGCAATTGTGAAGTATTGAAATTATCCCTAGTCGATGAATTGATAAAAATGGACACTATCAATTCTGTTGAGACTAGCATGGGTTATTCTCTAATCAGCTGATTCTCACTAGCTGGTGACATTGGGATGTCCGGAGATAAACATGGATGCTAGTTAAGGGAACTAGTTCATTGGAGTGACTGGCTGTAAGACTTCATATGGGAATCTACATGTAGATATGTCAATGAAGATCTTACTGCGGCTTAAGTGCGATGTTCCTTTGACTTGCGGTGTTCAAGTCATCTTGGTCATGGAGACTTATACTTTAACATCTTAAGCAAGCATCTCCAAGGAGGTGTGGACCCGGGATGGTTGGGTATAAGCCGAAGTGCCCGAAGATGTTTGAACAGCCTACAAAGGATTCACCACTCCTTGCGAGGAGATGTATACCCAGGCCTATCGTCGGATTGTTACTCAAAGCCTCTGGCCAGAGCATATCATGTTAAGAGTACGAGTCTCTTAAATACATGAGAGTAATTAGAAATCCAAAGGACGAGGAAGACAAACTTGGGCTAGGTGTGACGTAGTCAGCCTAGTGGGGACTGACACCATAGACCGTGTCCTGAACCAAGTGGGTATAAGGTGGTGAAGGGAATGAGGCACGATTCATTAGAGCTGCTGAAGGGTTTCAGAATAATTTCTTCTGGGGTCAAACCGTTGATCTTTCGATTAATTGGGGATCATGATGTACTACTAGGTGCCACTCATGATCGTTCTATAATTAATGGGTTAATTATAGACGGCCAACATAAATCGAAAGCCTATTTAGTCACACGCAATACGAGTAATCCGAGGGATTTAAAACGAGTTGAAAATTGGATTTTCCGATCAAGAGAAATAAGTCGAATCTGAGTTGGTCAGAGGCGCAATGGAAGCTAAAAATGGCTAAATCTTTTGAAGGCTTTTTGGGCGAATTAAATGAGTTTAATTCGCGACGGTTCGGGTCGGTTTGGGCCGGCCAATAAAGGAGAATAAACCAAGTTTATTTTGGTTTAATTAATAAAATAAATCTAGTGTGATTTGTTTTATAAATTATGGATAAATAAATTTGTATAAAGAAATTTATATAAATAAAATTTATAGAAATTTATTCTTTTATGGAAGATTAAAATAATCCATGAATTGGTTTATTTTAATTTTATAAAATCAATTATGAATTGATTTTTTCATAATAAGAAAGTTTATAAATTTCTTATAAAATTTATTCCATAATTTAAAGAGAAGAAGAATTAGTTTTATTATAAATTAGTTTATAATAAAACTTGGTTTAAACGGAATAATTAGTTAAGAAAATTTATAGGATAAATTTCTTATAACTAATTCCGTTTAGAGGGAGACTTAGCAAAGAGTTGCTACTATATAAAGGACCCAAAGGCTACCTTTATTCACAACATCAATCAATTAATCAAGAGTTGATTAAGAGTTCCCTCTCTCTCTCTCTCTTTTATTCTTCTCCTTCCCCTTCTCCCCACCTAGGGCCGGCGCCCTTCACTTTGTGAATTAGGGCCGGCGCACCAAGCCCTCCTCCAAGGGTGAAGTTGGCGTGAGCTACAAGAAGAAGGAGAACCCGAACACGAAGAAGAAGAAGCGGATAGCGACTCCTCTCTTCTCGGAATTCGATTCCGTTACTTCGTTGGTTAGTTTCCTTTCTTTCCTCTCTTGATCTTTCAAGTTGTGCCTATAGAGAATCTAGTAGTTCTCGTCGGCACAAAACTCGTGACTTTGTGAAGTCATCCCGAAGAGAACTCGGCGTGGACGCGAATAGAGGCGGAGCTTCCAAGGGACGCTACGGTTGGATCTCGTCCCTTACTTCGAGTTACGAGAGGTACTTAGTAAATTAGTTTACTTTTCCGCAAAGTTTTATTTTATGATTATGTCAACACACCATAAGATTGCATGCTAGATACGAAGTTAAAATAATTTAGGAAATTATTTTATGCAAACTCTTCCGCTGCACGTAAAAATTTTTAAATTTTACGAACTCGTATCCTTGTCGACATGCACCCGGTCCCAACAGTGGTATCAGAGCCGGTTAGTGTTCGACTTAATCATATAATTGTTTTGTGGAAAACTTTGTCATGATCTCAATTTCGGAAAATTTTTCCAATTATGGAAACTTTCAAATTATAATAAATTTTAGAATTAGGAATTTCAAAGTTTGGAAATCGTCATGAAATTTCGCAAACGTTTGAAATTTTCTAGTTTCTAAATTTTTATAATAATTGTGAAAATTTCCCATCTTTGGAAACTTTCCAATTTTGGAAATTTTCTATTTTAGAAATTTTTCCAACTTTGGAAATATGTAAGTTTCCTTTGTACCAGAAACTTACAATTATTCTGAAAACCTATTTTCGAAATCTCGCAATTTTGGGCACTTTCTTTTAAGAAAGTCTAGACAAATTCATGGACAGTTAATTGACAATTAAATTTGAATTGGTTTTTAAATGACAACAAATTCTTTATTTTGGATTTGAGCCTCGGGGAGCCGTCCAATTTAAAGTTAGATGTTGTAATTTAATTTCCCAATTTTAATTGAAATTGTCATGTTTGATTTGGATTGAGCCTCGGGGAGCCGTCCAATTGGATTTACAACACTTTACTTTTCTTTGGGTATCTGAGCCTCGGGGAGCCACCCTTAGAAAACGATTTGTTGTAATTAATCAATCCATGAATAAAATATGTTTTAAGAGGTAATGCTCTTACATATTGTTGTCTCCAAAATTAATTAGGAAAATGGTTTCCTATAGAGTTTTCTTAAATGAGATTTTCATGAAAATAATATGTAGTTGAATTAAGGGATTTGTCTCTTAATTAATAAGATTTGATTTAGAGAAATCAAAGTCCTTGAACATATTATTTCCGAAATTAATTATGACAATTTAGGAAATTGTTTCCCAAAGCAATTCCCTTTAATAAAGTGTGAAATTAGAATTAAGGAAATCCGGTTCCTAATTCAATTCATGANGTAAATTTATTTTAAAAATAACTTTATTAAAATAAATGAAATATTAATTTTAAATATAATAAGTATGATGTAAAGATTACTAAATTAAAATGTATATAGATAATTAAATTTTGAATAAGATATAATAGAATATTCTAAGAAATATTCTTTTTTGTTGTGATATGATATTAATGGGTTGGAGCTGAAATAGTATTTGGTGTTGACATTGCATCATTTTAGTGTGGAATTGATACCAAATATAGTGTTTTGGGTTTAAGATGGTCTTAAATATAGGGTGTTGATTTTTGAAATGGAATATCATAGTAATGTTCTTTAAATAGGTTAGGATTGCACTCGGGGCTACGGTATAGTAGTACAATGACTATTCGTTATCCCAGACATTCACGGTTCAATCCCCAGCTACGACGTATTTAAAAGAATTTTTCCTCCAAATGGGACGCGAACCCTGGGACATTGGACTTCTAGACCACCCACCGCGAGCGCATCCCGATTTACCCTGGTGACGGATGGGAAACTTCTGCGGGGCCAGACCAGTTATCCCAGGTTCGTTTGCTACCTGGTCCAACATTTTTTAAAGAGGTTAGGACACTAAAAGTAAGGAGTTGATAGATTACCATTAAAGATCTTAGGTTCGAGCCATAGGGCTGGGGGCGCGTAAATTCCTATACCCTGTGTAAAAAGTCTCTCCCCCCAACCTCTTGCCTTCTCGATCATCGTGATTTATCTCCTCCGTGTTGGTCCTAGGACGAATTGGTGGAGGCGTTAGGGACGAACGTTTCGCCTTTTGCCGCTATTTAAAGAGGTTAGGACAACTCTGGGACGCTTGACTTCTAGACCGCCCACCGCGTGCGCTTTTCGATTTACTGTGATCACCGATAAAAAATTTCTGTGAGATCGAATCGATCACTTCATATTCATCTACTACCTGATCCAACATGATTTAAAAAAGGTCAGGACATATCTAATGATTAGAATTCCATATAAATTTTTTTAACTTTTAATGTATCACTTCAATATCATAATAAAAAAATAAAAATCTATCTTTCTCTAGAATAAAAAAAACTTTCTTTTTAATAAATCATTAATTACTAACCTATCTATATTATTAATTTTAAAATAAAAAAATAAATTTAAAATTCCATTACCATTCTTAAATTATAAATTCTAAATTTATCATCTATAATTATTTCATAAATAACTTTAAAAATCTCTTTGTTTCTTTGATAGCGGCATCTTAATGATTGATTAAAAAAATGTTTTTTTAGAAAATTGAAAACTTGAGCATGTCTTTGCTAATTCGGCAATTTTAATTGCGCCTTCATCCGTTGCCGTTTGATCAAATATAGAGATGCATTCCCCGTGACCGAGCATTAATATTTGGACACCTGTCCGTATAAATAATCATTCAAGTTTATTGCATATCTTGTCACGAGACTCTTCCTCCGACGTAATCATTATTTTAATATTCATGATTTAATCCTAAATTATAATATATTTATAAAAAAAAATTATTCAATTATGACGCGAATTCTAAGATATTGAATTTCTAGATCGTCTACCGTTCCGATTTTTCATGAGGATCGATGAAAAACTTCTATAGACTGAGTCGGTTATTCTAAATTCGTTTGTTATCTGATCTAATATTTTTTTATCTTCGACGTCCTAAGACTACGATGTAATAAAAAAAATAATTAATTATCTTTTAAATATTTATAATTTAATTTTAATTATAATAAATTTTATAAATTTTTTTAGAAAAATAATAGACACAGTAAGTTTTTAACGTGAAACCGTAAATGACATAATATTTCAACTACAACGATCATCAATGGATTCATCGTATCCCAGAATATAGTTTGGTTTAGACAGAAATTGCTGGCGGTGTTCAAAAAATAATCGGATAGGTACATAAAAAATACCATGTAATTCACGTTGAATTTTACATTAAAAATTTACGTTGTTTATGATCGTTATTTTTTTTAAATGGTATTCATGACTGTGAGATGTCCAAGCTTTTTTTTTATCTTATTTTGATCGATAAAAAAAATTTATATGATTGAATTTATCATTTTAAATTCAATGTTATCTAATTTAATTTAATTAAGATTTGTTTTTTCTACCTCCGGCCTCACGCCAGCTAGGCGAGCTGCATCACTTCAGAAACATTTATCACTCCGGCCTCCCCCAGCTACGAAAGAGACACCACTGTGCGTCTGCGGCTGTGACTGTGAGCTCCCTCAGTCGTTCTTCTCCATACATTTCCAGCTTCAGCGGCGGAAGGTCCATCGGATCCCATGCCATTGAAGAGGAGCGAGGAAGGTAGAGAGAGAGAGGAATTAATAAATGAGCCTTTAAGAAGCCGAGGTGTGAGCGATGGTAATTAAAATCGGGGAGCGGAAGTGGTAAAACGAGAGACGACGAGCGACCACCCATTGCTCTGTTTTTTTTTCCTTTCGCTGCTGCTGAGTGAGTCACGTGAAGGCAGACCCGTGCTCTGAGGTCGACGGGCTCGCTCACTTCCGCCTCCCGCCGACAGCGCAGCCTCTGGATCTCGCGCGTCAATGTCCAAAGATCTCAGCTTTCTGTTTCTGGCGGCAACCCCGTTTGCAACTCCAATGTGCAGTTTTTACCTGTGTTTCTTCTTCGTCTTCTTCCTCCTCTGCTTCTCGACCTCGTTTGCCGCCAATGTGCCGAACGGCGGCGACATTGCCGCGCTCTTGGCCTTGAAAAACTCTATAGATCCTCGGGGCTCCTTGCTATGGCGGCGGGAGACCGCATCGGGGCTCTGCGGCGGGTGGAATGGAGTGAAGACGTGCGACCCTAGCGGTAGAGTGACAAAGCTCGTGCTCGAGTTCCTCAACCTCACCGGGACCATGAGCCGGGACCTCCTTGCTCCTCTCGACCAGCTTCGCGTTCTCAGTTTCAAGTCCAACTCGCTCTCCGGCGCCATTCCCGACCTTTCCCCCCTCGTCAACCTCAAATCTCTCTACCTCAGCGACAACCAGTTCTCGGGCCAGATTCCGGCCGATCTCGACGTGTTACACCGCTTGAAGGTGATTGCCCTCTCTGGAAATCTCCTTTCCGGCCCAATCCCGGCGTCTCTCGTCAGCCTCCCGCGGTTGTATGAGCTCATGCTCGAGGATAATCGCCTCACGGGGCAGATCCCAGCATTCAACCAACCCAGTCTTCTATACCTCAACGTCTCTGGGAACGACCTCTCCGGCGAGATCCCCGCCACCAAAGCCCTTTCACAGTTCAATGCTTCCTCTTTCCTCGACAATGCAAACCTCTGCGGGGCTCAAATTGGGGTTCCCTGCACTCAAAAATTGATCTTTCCGCCGTCGTCCATCAGCCCGGGATCATCTTTGGATCATGTAAATGCCTTCCCACCTTTCCTGCCTCCCACCGACAGCAACCACAAGAAGAGGCGAGCCATTGCCATCGTCGCCGGCTCTGTCGCGGGAGCTCTCTTCTTGTCAATTTGCTTGGCCCTCTCGTTACTTTGGTTCTGCAATAGGAACCGGAGGCGGCCGGTGGTTGAGACCCGATCAGTCGGTTACGAATCACGTGCTGGCCGCACCAAGCCAGATGAAGAAGCCGGGGCAGTCGGCGGCGGCGGCGGAGGAGGAGGAGGAGGAGGAAGAGGGGACAAGGGCGGTTTCTCGTGGGAAGCGGAGGGGCTCGGAAAGCTCGTATTCTGCGGCGCCGTCGGGGAGATGTACAGTCTGGAGGAGCTATTGCGGGCATCGGCGGAGACGCTGGGGCGGGGGACGGTCGGAAGCACCTACAAGGCGGTGATGGAGTCCGGATTCATCGTGACGGTGAAGCGTCTCAAGGACGCCTCTCGCCCGCCCCCGGAGGAGTTCGGGCGGCGCATGGAGGAGCTCGGCCGTCTGCGCCACCCCAACCTCGTCCCCCTTCGCGCATACTTCCAGGCCAAAGAGGAGCGTCTCCTCGTCTACGACTACTTCCCCAACGGCAGTCTCTTCTCCCTCATTCATGGTTCGTCACCCATCAATCCTTCTCTAATTTGCTCATTACTCCCTTGCTAATCTAATTTATTCTCCTCTAAAGCTTCTCCATTTAAACTGACAAATCCTGACAAAATGCAGATTAAAACAATGTGCTCAACAACTATATCTCATGCAATTAACAATCTAACCATAGCAACAATCTTGAAAACCAAAATTATGGAACAGTAAAATGCCATGGGTAGAGTAGATTGATATGGTTAGATTTGCATTTCTTGAACCAAAAGCTCCCGTACAATATTTGGCATTCAATGCCATCAACAGCTCAAGTGATATAGTTGGTATGAGGCCTGTTGTTACAATCAAGAAATTTAAGAGCTACCTCCCTCTAACAGTGACCATTAAATGGCCCTCATTTGGTGGGCATAAACTCAGAAAACGGAAACTTAATATCAGTAGTTGTTTGAATTAGATCCTGAGAATTTTTTGGTAAAAGTAGAGAGAGTTGAAAGCTCACAGAATTGCAGTAGGGAAGCCAAGCTGTGTCTTCCTGATTCAATTTAAAGTTTGTCCCATCCTCTGACTCCTCTGTCCTATTATTATTACATGGAGAGAAGAAGCTTTCCATTCAAACTTGAGATCCACCAAATCTTGGAGCCTCACTAATTCATTCCCGGATCCACTATGCCTCTGCCTCCATTAAAGCAGAGCTGGCATTGTTTTTGTCCAGAGGCATCTAAGTAAGCGACAAGGATGAGCCATGAATTGAGCCATGGCCCCTGTTTGCGTTCTTCGCCATTTTAACAAACAGCTTATTGGCTTTCCTCGCTGCTGCGGTTGCTTAAGAATTGAGAGCCCCCCTCGTTGTACTTGCCCTTGTGCACTCACGTGGAGATGTTGCTCCTGCTTCGGGGAATTAAACAAGAATCTTTTACTGACTTTCACAGGCGTGGTCGATCGAGATGGTCAAAGCTACCAGTTTGTGAAGAACAGGGGAGCTGTTTATTCTAATGGATGGGTTGCTTACTTGTGGCAGGGTCGCGGCCATCGGGGAGCGGGAAGCCGCTTCATTGGACGTCGTGTTTGAAGATTGCGGAGGACGTGGCAAATGGGCTGGCCTTCTTGCATCAGAGCAGCCCAGTAACGGTCCATGCAAACCTGAAGCCCGCTAACGTGCTTCTCGGCCCGGATTTCGAGTCATGCCTCGCGGACTACGCCCTAATCCCGGCCCTGCTCATCCACGACGACGGCTTCCCTTCGTCGTCCTCCGCCGCCGCTGTCTCCTCCTCCTCGCTCTTCTACCGCGCCCCCGAGGCCCGACGCTCGCAGTGCTTCACCCCGCTCTCCGACGTCTACAGCTTCGGCGTCCTCCTCCTCGAGCTCCTCACCGGGAAGGCGCCCTTCCAGGACCTCCTCGAGGAGCCCGGCGGGGACGTCACCCGCTGGGTCCGATCCGTGCGCGCCGAGGAGCGGAACGACTCCGGGGACGAGCCCGGCGGGGGATCCTCGTCCGGGAACGAGGCGGCGACGGCGGCGGCGGCCGAGACGGCGGAGGAGAAGCTGACCGCGCTGCTGAACATCGCGGCGGCGTGCGTGGCGGCGGAGGCGGAGAGGAGGCCGGCGATGCGGGAGGTGCTGCGGATGATACGGGAGGCGAGGGCGGAGGCGATGGTCGCTTCGTCCAACAGCAGCGACCACTCGCCAGGCCGGTGGTCGGGCACGGTGCAGAGCCTGTCGAGGGAGTACGGATCGGAGGGGTTCACGGAGAGGGATTAGATCCGAATAATCAGCTTCTCGCCGGCGATCGATCGGCGGGTAGAGTGGCGTGTGAATTGAATTTGTTGAGATTATGCTTGGTCATAAAAGGAGAATTAATTTGTTTTCTCGAGTGATCGAAGGACTTCTGTTTAAGTTTTCCCTTTTTTTTTTTTTTTTGGCCTTGTGTTTCATTTCCTGAATGGCTCGATATGCACGAAGACAACTCTGGCTCTGTTATTGAATCTCACCCCATACGATATTGAGCCCTTTTTTTAATAAAAAATTTAGATTTTTTTTAGAAAATCATCTTAAATAGTTTTAGCGAATATTAGAGGAGAAACCTTCTAAATATTTTCTTTCACTAAGGGAGTGTTAGGAGAATTTTTACTTATTTAAAAATAATTCTTGATTATTTTAAAATAAATAAGAAGCTAAAATATAGAGTAAAGTTTAAGATGATTTCGGGAAACCTTTTAAGTAAGGAATTGGAATTCAATTCCGGTCGGAATTGAATTCCATCCGGAATTGAATTCCAATTTTCATGTTTGGAATGAATTGTTAAAAGAGAATTGAATTCAATTCAATTATTATACTTTTACGATTTTATCCCGTAAGGATAGAGCCGGAGCAACTTTGATTTGTTTTATGAGGGGGCGATTTGGTAATTTAATTTGTTTAGGTAAAAGGAATTCAATTCCTTTCACAAATCACATGTGTTTAGGTGTGATTTATTTTGAGAGGTTTGAAAGAAATTGGAATTCAATTCCTTAGCAATTCCTTCCTGAAAATTACTACCAAACGATGAAATTGAATTCTAATTCCCATGGGAATTCCAATTCCTTCCTTTCCAAACAGGGTGTAAGTGTTTGAGAGAATAATTACTTTCAAAATTAATTTTTAATTTTTAATTTAATGATAATAATATTTTTAAATTATATAAATTAATTTTTTAATTATCTAAATATAATTTTGTTATATTAGCAATAATGTGTTTATATAATTATTATTATATTTTAAATATTGTATCAAAATTAATTTTTTTATAATATTAATGTTTGAAAATATATAAAATTAATAAAAATAAATCTATAAAAATAACATAATTTATATAAATATAATATATATATATATATATATATATATTGTAAATGTAAATTATATAAAATATTATTTTAAGGTAATTATGTAAAATAGTAAATTATTCAAGAACATAAATATTAATTTTTGAAAAAATTATAGAAGCTAAAATTGAATCTGACATTCATAAATATTCAAAAATATTTTTATATAGCTAAAATATTCAAAACAGTTAGTAGAAGCTTTATCAAATACTTTCTAAATTAAGAATAATAATTAAGGTTTAGCTCATGACTAATTTTGGTCAAAGTCTCAATAAATATGTAACACAACTAAGAAGATAAATAAGTTAAGTAGTGCTAAAGTTTATATTGTTTAAGTTTATTTAATAAAATAATCAATTTCAACCTAAAATAAATTAAGTTGTTCTAATGATTATTCAAGTTTTAATTTTTTTTTCCTGAAGTTTAGTCCATTGAGATGTTATCAAAATTTTAATTTATATTTGTTTGATTATTTATATTTTTAAAATTGTTTAGTTGGACAGTAAATTTGATGTTAAAATTTGATTATTTATTTTTTAATATTTAATAAAAACATTATTGATGAATATAAGATAATTGCTTGATTCATTTAGAGCTAGGTTAACGCAATCTCAATCAATGGGGAAGCGCGGGAAGAAGCACCGCGAATCAACAAGGCACCGAAGCGGCGGCGGCGGCGGCGGCGGAGATGATAACGACGACTCCTTGCCCTCCGCGGCCTACGACCTTCCGTTGCCAACCGATCAGCAAGAGCTAAGCGATCCGGAAGAAAAAGAAGACACTGATGACGGAGAGGGATCCGATTGGAGTTCCACTGCTCCCTCCAAATTCCACCTCTATCAGCTCTCTGTTCAGGTGACATCATAATCTCCTTGTGCTGAAATGGGGCTTTCTCTAGGTTATTGTGATTTTTATATATATTCCCATTTCATGGCGGATCGTTACAGTCGCCCAAGGGGGACATCAGCTACATGCAAAAATTCTTTCTGATGTATGTCGGCGGACGGTTTCCCTTACATTTGCAAGAAGATTTCTGTGGAACCGCACTTTTGAGGTATATATGCAAACATTTCGTGCGCACAATTTCTTTCCTTTCATGTAGTTCTGTTGCTCCTTCCCAGAGAATATGTGAAGCTCAAATGACTAGGGTTCGTGGGACTAAGATACTAATAGTTGTTACTAATTGTTAGGATTTTGGTCTTAATTGCCCTCATATGGATCTGCAGTTCAACTCTTGATAAAGTATAATGTGATTAGCTTATAGGATCGTTAGTCCGGGATTTTTTATTTTTAAGATTGCATCGGCCTTCTCTAAATTTGTCATATCAAAGTGCTTCAATCATAAAGATCTATGTAATAAAATACTAGCAACATAATTGATCTCGGGCCAGCTTACGTGTGGCTTGGCCCGACAGCCTGGCGCCTCGTCAGCAGGAGATAGATTTATGGGCTCTGGGAGCCCATGGGATATAAGGCTTGTATTGGTGGCTCGATCTAGTTCCCTCGAGAACGGGAAGGATAGACCCTGGTAAAAGGTAATCGTCTCGATTAAGGGGATCGGAAGTCCCCGAAAGGCCCCCTGGGTCCAGCAAGGTCTAGATTGGGAGGCCCGAGTCCCAGGAGGCTCAATTCACAACGTCACCGAATCTCAGTTCTCCCGAGTCGGGGGAACCTCAAACTCAAAGCATCTTCAAGACATACGCAACTATACGCTTACACATCACTTGGCTCAGTGTCCCCGATCAGGCGCGTGGCGACCAACGTTCCTCAGAGTCGGCCTGACCGAGCGTCCATACTATCGCAGGCCTGCCCCCACACCCCTCTCGACAGTTCGGCTCCTAGCCGACGCGTGGCGGCCCATGCTCCTGGGGTAAGCCCGAGCCAGAGGAGGCTTTACATGACGTATCACCGAATCGCGCCAGTACTCTAGGCCCTCAGTCGGCGTCCTCGTCTTGTGCCCTCAGTCGACACCGATACTCTAGGCCCTCAGTCGACCTCCTCGTCTTGTGCCCTCAGTCGACACCGATACTCCAGGCTCTCAGTCGGCCTCCTCATCTTGTGCCCCCAGTCGGCATTCGTCGTGACTCACCAGAACAACCACTCCCTGACACCGGACTAGCAGAAGGAGTATGGGGTCGGCGCAGGTAGGACATCATTCCGGCACTAATTACGAGTATCTCACTGACGCCATGATCTTCCTGCCACATCCTGAGCTCCCGTACCGCAACCACATACCTCTGTGTCAGGCCGAGCGGCGCCCAACGACGCTAACCATTAAGTTGACAATGCTTTTTTCCTTATTCCGATGTACGACACCTTACCCTGCCACCTCCGAGTATGCTTGCCCTGTCCTCGCTACGAGACAAAAGGTGGCAGGCTGGGCAGCAACTGTCAGCTTCCCCGGCTATATAAGTCTCTCCGATCCACACGCCCCAGGTACGCGCAATAGTAATTTTGCTACTGTTGCATTGCCTTTTGCTTTCCACTCTCGAGAACTGACTTGACCGTCGGAGTGTCTTGCTGGGGGTTTTTCCCGGCGGGTTCTAACGGTCTTTGTCTTGCAGATTAGGAGCGAGTCTCGCAGCCAGCCTCAGCGGTTCGTGATCCTCGGAGGACCATCTTGCTCTTAGGGCGTCCACCTCACTTCGCGACAGGATCAAATTTGGCGCTAGAAGGAGGGACACTTTGCCTGATCGGAAGTGAAGATGGAAGATCCTAACCGAGTCATGATGACTGTCACCCGCGAGGAATATGAAGCCCTGATGGCCGCTCGAGCTTGGAGGACTCCTCAGAGGCCTTCGCAGGCCAGCAGCCAGGTGCCCCGGTTCCCAGAGCCAGCGGCACATCAGCCTTCAGTAGGTCGAGGAAGGCCCATCCGGCCTGAAGGCGGTTCTGCGCCCTTCCCCGCAGTCTTCTACCGGGACCAGGGCGACGAAGTCGACTCGGCCAAAGCTTCGGCATCTAACCAGATGCATGGATCCCGTCTGGACAAGGGAAATGCTCCGGCTGACCCTTCTCGAGCTATCCTGGTACGCAGTCCGTTCTCTTCTTGGATCTTGGAAGATTAGTTCCTCGACACCTTCGCTTCTTCACTATTCCCGAGTACGCGAGCACTACCGACCCCGAAGAACACTTGATGAAGTTCGAGAGCACGGCTCTGCTTCATCAATACCCCGAAGGCGTGAAGTGTTGAGCCTTCTTGACGACCCTCTCGGGCCCAACCCAGAGATGGTTTGACCGACTCCCTAACGGGTTGGTCACGAGCTTTGAGGAGCTCAGGAGGGTTTTTCTCCAGCATTTTGCTAGCAATAGGAGGCATCATAAGACAAGCCTCAACCTATTCTCCTTGAAGCAAGGCCCGAAGGAGTCTCTCCGGGCTTACATCAAGAGATTCAACGGCGTGACCCTCGATGTGCCCATAGCCACACCCGAGGTCCTGGTTAGCGCATTCTCCCAAGGATTGCAGGAGGGAGACTTCTTTCGCTCGCTGATCAGGAAGCCCCCGACGGACTTCGACAGCCTGTTGGGCAAGGCTGTCAAGTATATCAACGTCGAGGTGGCCCAGGCCGCTCGGAAAAAAGAGTCGGTCAATCCTGCGCCTCCCAGCCCCGCGTAGAACACTAGGTCTCCGGGCGGACCTATTCGAAGCCCACGCGGACCCATCGACCGAGCGAGAGGAGATAGAAGACACGTGCAACAAGTGGACCAAGGGTGTCTCCCAACCCGATGGAGACCATATTGCACCTGCCGGCAGAGGTTGGGCTCCGACTCCACGAGGACGGGGGAGACAACATCCCTCGGGTGTGGCTCGGGCCGAGGAGGCCGGGCCATCGACCCCGTAGCTGAAGAACTCCGAGGAAACCCCCCGGTCGCCCGTAATTTATTCCCCCAGGGGAACCGAGCTGAGGCCGAGGAAATGGAGGAGGAACAGGCCAACCAGCAAAATGCCGTCCGAGGGGGCGTACATGTCATCTCGGGTGAACCAACTGGGGGAGACTCCAACCGAGCTAGGAAGGCGCAGGTGCGTCGGTTGGAGATTCATCAAGTCGGCACCAGCTCGGCGCAGGCAGCGAGGCCCCAGATCATTTTGGGCCCCAGGATCTACAGGGACTAGAGGTCCTGCATGATGACGCTCTGGTCATCACCACCGTCATCGCTAACTACCAAGTCCACCGCACCATTGTGGACACAGGAAGCTCGGTCAACATTTTGTACAAGAAGACATTTGACCAGCTTCAGATAGAGATGTCTCAGCTGGACTTAGTGGCGACCCCGTTGTTCGGGTTCACGGGGAACTAAGTGCAGCCCATCAGCCAGATTCGACTGACTATTTCTTTAGGCAAGGAGTCGCTGAAGAGGACCAGATGACCCACTTTCCTGGTAGTCAACGCTCCCTCAGCCTACAACGCCATCCTGGGCAGACCGACCCTCAACGAATTCCGGGCCGTAGCCTCCACCTTCTACCTGAAGGTTAAGTTCCTGGTCGGGGACAAGGTTGGAGAGGTCCGAGGTGATCAGAGAGTGACCCGGAGGTGTTATGTCGACGACGTCCGGGTGGAGAGCCAGAAGGCGCCACGCCCCTTCGCGGACTGCAATATGGTCCAGCCCTCGCCATGGGCTGAGCTGCGAGAAGACAAGGAGGAGGTCCAGCTTCTTCCCGACTGGGAGGGACCCGAGTCAAGATCGCAACCGGGTTGCCCAAGGAGCTGAGAGAGCCCTTGTTGGAATGATTGGCTCGAAACCAGGAGGTATTTGCCTGGTCAGTCGGAGAGCTAAAAGGCGTTCGACCGGAGGTGGCGGAGCATCACCTCCACGTGTATCCCAATGCTCGACCCGTCAAACAGAGAAAGCGGGACTTCAGCACCGAGCAAAATAAAGTGATCCGGGCCGAGATTGAAAAGCTGCTAGAGGTCGGCCACATCCGGGAGGTACAATTCCCAGCTTGGTTAGCCAACGTTGTGTTGGTGCCCAAGCCCGACAATAAATGGCGAGTCTGCATCGACTTCCGGGACCTTAACCGGGCCTGCCCAAAGGACTGCTACACGCTACCCCGGATCGATCAGATGGTGGACTCGACAGCCGACAGCGAGCTCATCTCTATGCTCGACGCGTATCAGGGGTATCATCAAGTACCCCTGGCCACGGCAGATCAAGAAAATGTCTGCTTCATCACGGCGGACGACACCTACTGCTACACCGTTATGCCGTTCGGGTTAAAGAACGTTGGAACCACTTACCAGCGCATGATGAATAAAGTCTTTTGGACTTAGATCGGGCGAACATCGAAGTGTACGTGGATGACATCCTGATTAAGTCCACCCGAGCGGGAGACCTGGTAGCTGATGTCGAGGAGGCGTGCCAGACACTGCGCAGGTATGGGCTCAAACTAAACCCTGCTAAGTAGACCCGACCCCGGGCCGGGTCTAGCCCGGACCCGGCTCGGGTCAACGGGCCGGGTGGCCCGTTGACCCGATTCACGGGGCCGAACTGGAACCGGCCTGGCAGGCCGGTTCCGGTTCCAGCCCCCAGAACCCGGGCCGGGTGGCCCGTTGACCCGATTCACGGGGCCGAACCGGAACCGGCCCGGCAGGCCGGTTCCGGTTCTAGCCCCCAGAACCCACGAACCGGCGGTTAACCGCTGGGTCCAACGGCACTGAACCGTCGGTTCAGTGCCGTTGGAGGGTTTTTTGATTTTTTTTCGACGGATGAGATCATTTGACCGTTTTTTGATCAATGGCTATGATTTAGTGACCGTTATGATCCGAATTCTATAAATAGGGAGCTCATTTCATCATTTTCACACACAACACAACTTCTCTTCTCTCAATCTCTCATTCTCAACTCTCTAACTCTCAATTTCTCTCCGCGTTCTTCATTTTTCGACGATAATGGAAGGAGGTCACGGAGCTTCATCATCTCGATCTCGGAGGGGAAAAGAAATTGCATACGAGGATCCCAACCTTCAAATTCAATCCACCAATGATGAGATCGAGGCTCAGCCCCAACACCCTCCGATCCCCGAAACGCAAGGAAGTACCGATGCGATTACTTCTAAGGTTCGGGAAAATCCTGCTTTAAAATCGTCTATTTTCACTAAACATTTTGAGAAGGTCACACTTCCGTCGAGAGAAATGCGTGCAAAATGCAAGCATTGCAATGCTTCCTACAAATTCCAAGCCGGCGGCGGCTATGGGTCGTTGAAACGACATGTAGAAACGAAGCACCCGACGGAATATGGGCTTGACCGCTCTCAAACACAATTATCTAGATTTTCTAGCGGTAGTAGTACTGATTCTGGTTTATTTTTATATTCAGATAATAAATTAAGAGAATCATTAGCTAAATTTGTTTTCGTAGAATATCTTTCTTTTAGTTTTGGATCTAAATGCACATTTGAAGATTTTTGTAAAGAATCTCTTAATTCTGCTGCTAAACGTGTACCTAGGATTACACTTACTCGTACAATTAAAAGATTAGTAAAACAAGGAAAAAAGAATTTAATTGAAGAATTTAGTAAATTAAATAATAAAGTTTCTTTATGTTCCGATATTTGGAGTAATCATTGGCAAACTCATTCTTATATGGGTATAACATGTCATTGGATTGATAACTCTTGGATTCTTCAAAAAAGATTATTAGCTTATAGAGTTTTTGATGAATTACATACTGCTCATAAAATTGCACAATTATTACACATAATTTTTAAAGAATATGGATTGACTCATCAATTATTTTCAATATCATTAGACAATGCTAGTTCTAATACCGCTTCAATAGATGAACTAAAATTTATTTGTCAACCTGTCATTGGTGGTTTATTTTTTCATATTCGTTGTGTATGCCATATTTTAAATTTATTTGTTCAAGATGGATTAAAACTTTTACAAAATTATATTCAACCAATTAGAACCGCAATTTCATACTTATGGTCCCATCCATCTATGATGAAACAATGGGGTAGATTTTGTAAAGCTAATGGAATGCGACTAAAAAAATTTCCATGTGATGTTCCAGTACGTTGGAATTCAACATATCAATTATTACAAGATTCTTTTCAATATAAAGATTTATTATGTTAATTTTTTTGCACAAAATAGTAATACTAATATATATTTATTTTCACAACAATGGAATATTTGTAGTAGTATTTGTGAAATTTTAAAAGTTTTTAACGATGCAACTGAACAATTTTCTGGTGTTTATTATCCTACTGCTCATTTAATTTTAGTAAATTTTTGTAGTATAGTATTAATATTAAATGAACATGTAAATGATGAAGTTTTAACTTTATGTATAATAGCTATGAAAATTAAATGAGAAAAATATTTTTATTTAATTCCTGAAATTTATTTAATTGCATTTGCTTTAGATCCTAGATTTAAATTAGAAGTTTTACAAGAAATGTTAACTTTATATTATGACGCATTAATTCCTATTAAAGATTCTTCCTCTCCGGATCCAGCTAATATTGTATATAATATTAAAAATTATTTATATGATCTTTATAATCAATATTATGTTAAATATGGAACACAAACTAATATTTCTGAAACACAACAACCTACTACTACTAATTTAAAACTTACAAAAGCACAACTTTTATTAAAAGAACGGACGAAACGTCCACGAGGATCCTCAAGTTCCACACAGGAACTTGAGAATTATTTTACGACTTCTTTTGATTTTAATGAAGCAGGTAGCGAAGACTTCGACATCTTGAAGTGGTGGTCACAGAAGGCTCAAAGCTTTCCCGTTCTCTCCGTGATCGCAAAAGAAATTTTAGCTTCTCTAGTGTCAACTGTTGCTGTGGAGCAGACGTTCAGTGTCGGCGGCAACATATTAGATGAACGACGATCAACTATGTCTCCCGACTCATTGGAAGCTCAAGCATTACTTGATGATTGGACTAGAGCCGAGAAGCGAATCCAAGGAATGCAACTTTCAGAAGACGAAGTCGAAGAATTTGATACCGAAGGAACAAATATAACGGGAACGGGAGGAAATGGAAGTGAGTGAGAAAAGATAAAAATCTAAAAAATGTAAAAGGGTAAAAATGTAAAAGAACTACGTGGGTTTTGATTCACCTACACCCTAAGGGGATACGTAGGCAACTTATATAAGTGCAAACCCTTTTTTTAATAAAATTTATTTTTTTAATTTAATTTTTAATTTTTAATTTTTTTAATATAATAATCTTGAACCGTAGCGAACCGTGGCAAACCGTGAACCGGCGATTCCGAACCGTGAACCGTAATCGTCTTGGGCGGTTAAGGTTAAGGGTCGACCTCCCACGAACCGTCGAATCGGCGGTTCCGAACCGTCGAACCGTCGGTTCCGAACCGTGGTCGGGTCTACTGCTAAGTGTCTCTTTGGCGCTCGGAGCGGAAAGTTTCTCGGGTACATCGTGACCGAGCGGGGCATAGAAGCCAATCCGAGCAAGGTCAAGGCCCTGTTGGACATGCCCCCACCTAGAAACCTCCGAGAGGCGCAACGACTCACCGTGCGGATCACAGCTCTGTCCTGGTTCATCTCCCGGTCGGCCGAGCGAGGATTGCCATTCTTCAAGACTCTGCGCAAGGCCACCAAATTTCAATGGGATGTCGACTGTGACAAGGCGTTTGAAGAATTGAAAGCCTACCTCGCTAAGCTGCCAGTACTAGCCAAGCTCGAAGTCGGTGAAGTATTGTCAGTGTATTTAGCTGCCTCGGCCGACTCGGTTAGTATGGTTTTAGTCCGTCAAGAGGGGACCGAGTAGCAGCCAGTGTACTTCTTTGCCCACCTATTGAAAGGAGCCGAATGTCGCTATACGACACTCGAAAAATTGGCATACGTGCTGTTGCTAGGTGCTCGAAGGCTTCAACTTTACTTCTTGGCGCACCCCATTGTGATCCTGACAAACAATAATTTGTGTCGAGTGGCCTCTAATCCAGCAGCGTCGGGCCGACTGATAAAATGGATCACCGAGCTTAGCGAATACAACATCCAGTACCATACTCGGCCGACCAACAAAGCATAGGCCTTAGGAGATTTTCTAAGTGAATTGCACTCGGAGGAAGTCGAAGAAGCTTAGCACGTTTATGTAGATGGCTCATCGGCCCGGTCTGGTAGCGGGATCGACATCTTGATGATCTCCCCGAAGGGGGAGCAGTTGCATCTATCTGTCCGACTGGAGTACCGGGCCACAAATAATGAGGCTGAGTACGAAGCCCTCATATCTGGATTGCAAGCTGCCAAGCATGGGGGAGCTGCCCGGGTGATTCTTTATTCTGATTCCCAGCTAGTTACACAGCAGGTGGTCGGTCGGTTCGAAGTCAATAGCGACCGGTTGCAGGCCTTCATAGAGGCTTATGAGAAGCTGAAGGCCGAGTTTCGGGAGGTGTAGGTCCAGAAAATTCCTCGAGAAAGCAATTTCAAGGCGTACGAGTTGGCTAAATTGGCCAGCTCGGTCGACTCTTGTGTATTTCCTCAGCCAAGCGGTCCAGCTTTGATGATCATGCAGATAGAGAGGCAAGCCGACCTACAGCTGGAGTCCGACTGGAGGACCCCGCTTATCACTTACCTCACGGAGGGAGTTGTGCCGGCCGATCGGGAGGAAGCTCGACTGCTCAAAGAGCGAGCAGTTCAATACACCATGGTCGGCGACGCGTTATACAAGAGATCCTTTGCTCGACACCTACTCAAGTGCCTGGGTGAAGAGGGCGCAGGCTATGTGCTGAGCGAGATTCACATGGGCGTCTACGGAAGCCACGCTGGAGCTCGAGCGGTGGCTCGGAAAGCACTACTGGCCGGTTACTAATGGCCGACCCTGCAGAAAGAAGTGGACAAGTTGGTTTCCACCTGCCTGTCTTGCCAGAAGCACCACTTCCTCCCGCACCGACCCGTGGAGATGATGAAGGCATCGGCGGTTTCCTGTCTCTTTGACCAGTGGGGCATGGACATTGTGGGGTCATTCTCGATCGCCGTGGCTCAGAAGAAGTTCTTGCTAGTGGTCGTGGACTACTTTTCCAAATGGGTAGAAGCTGAGGCCCTAGCACGCATTTCTGAGTAGGCCGTGATCAAGTTCTTATGGTGGAACATCCTATGCCGGTATGGAATCCCCCATAAACTCGTCTCGGACAATGGGAGGCAGTTCCAAGGCCGGAAGGTACAGGAATGGTGCTTGGCATATGGTATCAAGCAAGCCTTCACTTCCGTGGCATACCCACAAAGCAACGGCCAGGCAGAAGTAGCCAACCGAGAGATCCTGAAAGGATTAAAGACAAAGCTGGATCACGCAGGAGGAACATGGGTGGATGAACTCCCTAGTGTCTTATGGGCCCTGCGAACCACGCCTAAAGAAACCACGAGAAGCACGTCATTTCAGCTGGTCTACGGAAGCGAAGCCGTAGTGCCGGTCGAGGTTGGCTGTGAGTTGGATCAACGAGCGGCCTATGATGAAGATAATTCCGAAAGGGGACGTCTGGAGCTGGACTTGGTCGACAAAATTAGAGACAAGGCAGCCGCCCGGATGTTCGCGTATCGGCAGAAAACGAAGTAAAGATATAATCAGAAGGTACTGCCGAGAACATTCCAGGTCGGAGACCTCGTCTGGAAAAGAATCAAGCCAGTCGGAGACATCAACAAACTGGAGCCGCAGTGGGGAGGACCTTTCAAAGTCATTCAGAAGCTCGCCTCGGGAGCCTATTACTTAGAAAATGAGCAAGGGAAGAGGCTGGATCAACCATGGAGTGCGATCCACCTCCAACCCTATCGAGAGGCCGAGTGAAAATCTGTAACACCAATGTAAGGCCCGACTGCAATGATAATTGAAAAGCGCGGTCCTCCCTCAACTTGCAGGCTTCCCAGACTCTCGCCTCGCCGACGAGTTATAAGCGGACCAGCTTCCGTGCCCCACTCTGCTCAGTGTCTTCGATCGGACGCGTGGCGGCCCACGCTCCTGAGAATCGACCTGAGTAAGTGTCCAGACTCTCGTTCTCACGAGCTATAAATCGGGATCCGCTCCCATCCATCTCCTCGGATCGGCTCTCAGTCGGACGCGTGGCGACCCACGCTCCCTAAGTCTTGCCTGACCGAGAGCCTAGACTCTTGCCTTGCCAGCAAGTTATAAGCGGACCAGCTTTCGTGCCCCACTCTGCTCAGTGTCTCTGATCGGACGCGTGGCGGCTCACGCTCCTGAGAATCGGCCTGAGCAAGTGTCCAGACTCTCGTTCTCACGAGCCATAAATGGGGATCCGCTCCTATTCATCTCCTCGGCTCGGCTCTCAGTCGGACGCGTGACGGCCCACGCTCCCTGAGTACTACCCGATCGAGTTCCCTGTTCATTGTCTTTATGAGGTCTAAGGGCTGGTAAGTCTTCATGGCTTCCTAATTCTAACTCCTAAGTCGGGTACATAGGCTACCCACGCTCCCCAAAATCAAATTCACTCAATGATGATGCACCGAACTGCCCGAGCCGGCAGCTTCACTCAATCGACTCAGATCTGGTTTCTATCTGCTTCTTCGATCTTGCCACTTGGAAGCCATTGTGCTTAAGTGTTTAACTTTGTCGCTCGCAAAGGCCGAATCGCTCAATCGCACCCCTTCCCGAGTGGTTGACATATAAAAATCCTCGCGCGCGGGTATTTCAAGTGTTCGCTCGTCAAAATGGGTCGGGCAAGCATCTCCTCACTCGAGTCGCTTGCGCCCGGACCCCCAACACTTAAATGCCAAACATACACGTATAGAAAGGTAAAGGAAAAGCCTAGCATTCATAGTAGTGCAATTACAAAAGCGAGGCTCGGCCTCTACCAAAACGAAAAGAAACAAAGGGGGCGTCGACCGCAACAACTGCTTAATGTCTACGGGCATATCGCTGGAACGCGCCATATCGCTGAGACTCGGCATAAGCCCGGACTCGCTTCAACTCCTGCTGAGCCGTCTTCAGCTCCGACCCCTGGATGTTGTGCTCTTTCCTGAGTCGCTGAAGTGCTTCCGAGCAAGCACTTAGCTCTTCCTCTTTGGCCTTCAGATCAGCGCGCAGCGCAGAGGCTGCTTGGCACGCCTCCAGGAGCTGCGCCTTGACCTTGGCCAGCTCAGCATTAGCCCGACCCTCGAGGTCCCGGGTTGCGCGCTCTGTCTGCTCTAGCTGGGTAATTCGGCGTTGCGCCTAAGCAGTCGAGGCGACAGCAGTGTCTAGCTCTGACATGAGCTCTTCGACATAGGCCGCCGAGTTGGCAGCCCGATCCTGAAGGTCCAGGTTCTCGGCACGCAGCCGGTTCAGCGTATCCCCGCTAAATTGCAGTTCCGCATGACGGAGCTGCGTCTCCAGTCTCTCTTCCCGGGCTTCCGTCCGCTGCAGAGCCTGAGCGTAGCTCATCAGGCATACAGCCATATCATAGGTCGAGCCAAAAAACTGCAAGTAAGACAACAAGCATTAAAAAGCAGAGAGAGAAATACGGGCAAAAGGAAAAGCAAACCTGACTGGCCCCCGAGATGAAGGCGTTGGCTCGGCTAGTCGGGCTCCAGTAGCTAGCCTCCTGAAGGCCTTCGTAGAAACGTTCGCCGAGCTGGCCGTATAAATGAACCTCCCAAGCCGACTCCCGTGGCTCGGACCCGGTGGCCAGTGCTTCCTGATATCCAATAGTGGGGTCGGCGCGGGATGGCATAACCAGATGCAGGGGCCGGCTGATAATAGCCCCTACGACATTAGCAAAGGCGGGCTCGCGGGCCGGCATGCTTGAAGAACTAGCATGGGTCTGAGAGGGCGCAGCAATAGTGGCACCTTCGTCAGAGATCACTGGAGTGGGAGGCACAACAGATGTCGCTGCAGGGGGCATGATCCTGACCCTCTTCACTGAGTGGAGGACAACGGCAGCCCCGAACGGAGGTAAGGGTGTAGCCGACTGAGCACTGTGGCGCCTGGTCTCCTGAGGATGGTCGTCCATGTCTATGTCTATGAACTTGAGATCGGGGGGCAGCGCCTCCCCTGCTGGCGCCTTTCCCTTGCTCGAAGAGGGCGTATTAGCGGAAGTTGTTGCCAGCAAAGCCGACGTCTGAATGGCGGGATGCTCGCCAGTTTGAGTGACAAGTTCAATGTCGTCTAAAAGAAACTCCTCCTGCAAGGCTGCAGCAAACATCTTGCTGTCGAAGAAGATGGCCGGAAAATGGAAGGTGTTGGGATTCTTGCGAAGCAAACGATAGCAACAGAAGTGGCAAAGGAGCACCAGCGATGGCGAGAGCCACAACTCGCACCTATATATAGGGGGAAGTGGCCGATCTTAGCCGTCCGAGGAGAGAGGCGGGATCGAGTTGGGACCATCCGATGGGATTCCTGGGGGAATCTCGAGCCTCGAGGGGACGCGAGCACACTTTTGGCGGCAGACGGTTCATCTCCCGAGGCGCCAGGAACCAGTGATTGACATTTCAGTACCCGATACACTGTTCGCCCCAAGACACGTCCCTTCGCCAATTAATGCAGTAGCTAGAAGGCAGAATACGAATCGACTCGCCTCAAAGATAGGACGGAGGTGACAATTGAAAAGACGTGGACTTGCTAACCTGACAGCCGAGGCGGAAAAAGCTGACCCGATCCAGACTCCTAGTGAACCACAGGTGGGCACACTCCTGCGGACCCCTTGGCTCAGCTCCCGGTCGGACGCGTGGCGGCCCACGCTCCCTGGGTCTGACCTAACCAAGAGGCTAAGCCCTCGCTGTCGCAAATTGCAAATGGGCATGCTCCCATGAATCCCTCGGCTCGGTTCTCAATCGGGTGCGTAGCGGCCCACGCTCCCGGAACACTGGCCAGCCGAGTGGCTCATCTCTCGTCTCTGAGTAACTCATCAACAGATAAGTCTTCACGACTTCCTTAGCTTCTGGCTGGGTGTACGACTCCCCACGCCTCCTCAGAATCAAGTCGACTCAATGAGGTCACGTTGGACTGCCCGAGCTGGCAGCTTTAAGCATGTGACTTTAGGCCAGTCGTTCAACCTTGCGTCAACTCACCCGAGTGGCCTACACCTCGACGTGTCGCATTAACTCAAGCACTCGCAAAAGCCAAGTGTCTTAATTGTGCTCTCGCCCGAGTGGCAAACACTTAGGCATCCTTGCGCGCAAGTGAATAACTCAATTGCTCGCTGAGCCGAGGTAACGGATCGTTCTCTTACTCGAGTCGTTCACGCTAACAACCGAGATATCAATATTCAAAAGAAAAGACAGGCGCATCCAAAAGAGTGCTGACCAAGAGAAAAGTTGCATTAAAGAGGCAGAAGCAGTACAAAATTTGAGGCAAATCGCCTGTACATGAAGTGAGAAAGAAAACAAAAAGCTCGACCCTCTTTTAAAGGGCTGGCTGACTACATCGGGCATGTCCTCGGACATGCCCGCAAACTTGAAGGCTGTGGCGGGCACGTTGGGGGCTATATGCCCATCTTGTTTGAGCTGCTTGATCATGCAGAGCGCTTGCTGCCTCAGCATAGCTCGAACTCACTCGAACATCTGGTCGGTGAGCTCCTTAGAGTTGATGCACTCAACCCTACGGGCTTCCCACCGATCGGCCTCTCCCTCTTTATAGGAGCGCAGTTCCTCCAGCTCAGCCCGAGCTGCTTCCCATTCAGCCTTCAGGCGCTCGAGCTCCGCCTTTTGACAGCTCAGTGTTTGATCCTTAGAGGATAGCTCAGCGACCAGTTCTTCCGCTCTCTTCGCCTGAGCCGCCACCTCTGCATCCTTGGCCTCCAGTTGGGATTTGCGGGACTCAGCAACTTCAGAAGCCCCTCGAAGATCGGCCTCAGCTTTGTTCGCTCAGGTCAGGGTCTTCACTTAAAGCGCCGAAGCTTTCCTCTCAGAATACTCCAGAGTGGAGATCCTGGCGTTCGCCTGGGCGACAGCCAGGCCGGCCATCTCGGCCCGGCTGTGAGCAGCTCCCAACTGCTCCTCACAGTGAGCCAGCCGGTCTTAAAGGGTGGTGACCTCGGCTCGCAGGTCGCTTAAAGTAGACTCGCTGGAGACGAGCTGAGTGTGCTTCAGCCGGTCTCCAGGCGTTCCACCTTCTTCTCGGCTCTGCCCGAGCGGTGGCATGGGTCAGGAGTGCCATAGAAAGGCTGTGGCACGACCCCCAGAATTGCAAAAAGACAGAAAGCAGGAGACTGCAAGATTAGGAGATGAACAAGAAAAAAGGAAGGGAGAAAGGGAAGAGGCAGTTCAGTGTATACCTGAATGGCCTCCAGAAAGAAAGAGTCCGCCTTGCTGTCGGACCCCCGGAAATAGGACCCCTCAAGTCCTTGCACATAGCGGTCGACCACCGACCCGTACATGCAAAGGTCTTGGAGCCGGTCGGGTATTTCACCCTGTGACACATCCAGTCGACAGTCCGAATGGGTAGGCACCAAAAGGTGCATCATCGGTCGGTTGACTTGACCTTCCCCAGGCGGAGTGCCCGACCTCGCAGGCAGTGGTAGTTCAGGAGTGCCGGAGGAGTGAGGGGTCGACAGCTGGTACAATGGTCGTGGAGGTGTGAGGGGCCACCGAGTCAGTAGCCGCCTTCTTCTCTTGCTTCTTCTTCTTCTCCAAGCGCTTGCTGGAGGAAGGCTGAGCTGAGTCCCCCGTCGGGGAAGAGGCTTGTCGGCGTTTGGAGGAGGCGGGTTGTTCGGTTGCTACTAGGGGAGCGGTCTCGGAGGCGGCAGGCGGCAGGCGCCGGGACAATCGGAGTCAAGTCCGCTGGGGCAGCCTCAGTCGGGGTGCCCTCCCTCGCTTGCAACTCGGCAGCGATCCGAGCTTCCAGCTCGGCATCGTCCAGTCCGAAGCCTTCTATGAGGGATGCAACCAACATTGAGGAAACTGCGGAGGTAGCACAAACTCAGTCAGGACTAAAAATTGTTCGAAGGAAACATTGTAACTCTTACCGACTGAAGACAACGGTGGAGTCGGCATGGGGCCGAGGCCGAAGGCAGAAAGAAGCTCCTCCCTCAGTAGATGCACTCTGTGGAAGTGCCTACTGTCTAGCTTGGATATCGCCGACTGGTAGGCCACGGAGGTGCGGTAGTATTTGGGAAGGGGAGGGGAGGAAGCAAGTTCGTCGACCCAGGCCGTGGGCCAGCCCGGGGTCAGGATAGGCTTAACAAAGAAGTAGCGCCCTTTCCATCCTTTGTTGGAAGAGGGAAGCTTCTGCAGAAAAAAAGTTTTGGCTCAGGCCTGAAAGAAGAAGTCACCCGACTCTTGTTGCTTGGGATAATAAAAGATGTGGAAGTGTTTGGGCTGAAGGGGAATTTCGTACAAAGAAAAAATGATGACCGAGCCGCACATCAGTCGGATGGCGTTCGGGGCCAGTTGGGACAAAGGAATACGGAAGTATGTGCAGACAGAGGAGATGAAGGGATGAATGGGGAAGCAGAGACCTGCCTGTAGGTGGTCTCGGGACAAGGTTATATAACCGGAGGGGGCAGAGTCGGGGCGGTCAGTCGATTTGGGCAGGCGGAGTCAGTGGTCGTAGGGAATCAAGAAGTCTAACTGGAGCTGATCCAGGTCATGGGCGGTGAGGTCAGTTACCATGACAGAGTACCAGGGCAAGGCAGGGGAAGAGGATGAAGAGGGTGAATCCATGTGAAATAGAAAGGCGAAGAAACTAACCCAGGAAGAAAGGTCGCCGGAGAAGGAAGTCGAAAGAGGAGGACTCGCCGAAACCCTATCAGAGCTCAAGGCGGCAGCAGGACGGTATCGAGATTGAAACGCGATAGGGAAAACAGCGAGGTAAAAAGCTTACTTATAGGAACCGGAGAATAACATCAGCCGTCCAATGACGAGTGGAAAAAGGCGGGCTCAAGCCGAGGCCGTTCGATCGAACTCGGGATGGCCACTGAAACGGCAGATCACACGTGCGGGTTGAACATTCGCGGAGAGGAGCGGTATACTCCTCGTTACTCGGAAAACGAATGACTGATGAACACGTGTCCCCGGTCATTAAGGCCGCAGTTAAAGAAGAGATACGTAGTGATTCTGCGACGGGAAGGTGAAGAGACATTTGATGAGACAGCCTGTTATCTGAGTGAATCGCTAACTCCGGGTCGACTAAGGAAGTCAGCTGCGTGAGCCGGTCACTCGGGTGCGCCAGGCTCGGGCAAGAAGGACAGTCCGGTCAGTCGGACTCATCGCCTCGTTCGACTAGACTCGAGGGAGACGCTTATGATCCCGGGCCAGCTTACGTGTGGCTTGGCCCGGCAGCCTGGCGCCTCGTCAGCAGGAGATAAATTTATTGGCTCCGGGAGCCCATGGGATATAAGGCTTGCATTGGTGGCTCGGCCTAGTTCCCTCGAGAACGGGAAGGATAGGCCCTGGTAAAAGGTAATCGTCTCGATTAAGGGGATCGGAAGTCCCCGAAAGGCCCCCTGGGTCCAGCAAGGTCTGGATTGGGAGGCCCGAGTCCCAGGAGGCTCAATTCACAACGTCACTGAATCTCAGTTCTCCCGAGTCGGGGGAACCTCAAACTCAAAGCATCTTCAAGACATACGCAACTATACGCTTACACATCACTCGGCTCAGTGTCCCCGATCAGGCGCGTGACGACCCACGTTCCTCAGAGTCGACCTGACCGAGCGTCCAGACTATCGCAGGCCTGCCCCCGCACCCCTCTCGACAGTTCGTCTCCCAGCCGACGCGTGGCGGCCCACGCTCCTGGGGTAAGCCCGAGCTAGAGGAGACTTTACTTGACGTATCACCGAATCGCGCCAGGGCCTCCTCGTCTTGTGCCCTCAGTCGGCACTGATACTCTAGGCCCTCAGTCGGCCTCCTCGTCTTGTGCCCTCAGTCGGCATCGATACTCCAGGCTCTCAGTCGGCCTCCTCATCTTGTGCTCCCAGTCGGCATTCGTCGTGACTCACCAGAACAACCACTCCCTGACACTGGACTAGCAGAAGGTGTACGGGATCGGCGCAGGTAGGGCATCATTCCGGCACTAATTGCGAGTATCTCGCTGACGCCATGATCTTCCTGCCACATCCTGAGCCCTCGTACCGCAATCACATACCTCTGTGACAGGCTGAGCGGCGCCCAACGACGCTAACCATTAAGTTAACAGTGCCCTTTTCCTTATTCCGGTGTGCGGCACCTTACCCTGCCACCTCCGGGTATGCTTGCCCTGTCCTCGCTACGAGATAAAAGGTGGCAGGCTGGGCAGCAACTGTCAGCTTCCCCGGCTATATAAGTCTCTCCGATCCACACGCCCCAGGTACGCGCAATAGTAATTTTGCTACTGTTGCATTGCCTTTTGCTTTCCACTATCGAGGACTGGCTTGACCGTCGGAGTGCCTTGCCAGGGATTTTTCTCGGCGGGTTCTAACGGTCTTTGTCTTGCAAATTAGGAGCGAGTCTCGCAGCCAGCCTCAGCGGTTCATGATCCTTGGAGGACCATTTTGCTCTTAGGGCGCCCACCTCACTTCGCGACAGGATCAATAATAAAAAGACGGAAGAACAAATTTCCCCAGTATTCAAGCCAATTAATCCCTTCTAACAGGAATATCCATTTGATACTCTCATCCAATTTGTCAAGGAAGCAAAAAATAAAAAATGTGCTCCATCTAGATCTTTTCTTCAAAATATCTACGGATAAGTCCCTCAAATCACTTCATCTAGATCCTTTTCCAAATCTCCATGGACAGAAAGCTGTTCAATATCTATTTGGTCAATAATCTACTTACATATGCATTCTATGCAAGTACAGTCAATATGGTGATAATGTTCTAATGTTTTTTTTGTTAAAGATCGACTTGCACCCAATAGGTTTACTCTAGATGGGAGGTCAATTCAAATAGAAGTTTGTTGTTATTAGGGATTTACTTAAATTCACTAAGTGTAATTGGAAGGTTTATTGAAGATATTTTGATTGGAAAAATTGCTTCTCCAAATTATGCAGTTGTGAGTGGCTACGTAGTGACCCTAGACGAACAGCAGTAGGTGTTGATTTGGACCTTGAATCACTGAATTGGTGCTTTGATAACAACTTAGGTAAGCTTGGGGCTGATGGATATTCCAGGATCTCTCTTTTCCATGGTAATGTCTTGCGACCCCAGCAATCTTGCCTTGTGACACGCCAAGAAGAAGATGGTTACTTGGTAAGCACACAAATTTGTTCTTCAGAAAGTGCGAATGCAACTGAGGGTAATGGCTCCGATAACCAAGTAACCTCCATGACTTCATTGATGCCAAAATATGCACTGCCAAATAGAGACATTGTATGTGCATTCAATTACAGCTGTTGCTGCCTCCACAAGCGAAAAGACTTGATTTTGTACTTCAAACACGCTCTGAATGTTCTGTCAAAAAAGGGTGGCATTTTTGTTATGGATTTGTATGGAGGTGTTTCATCAGAGTGCAAGTTGCGGCTTCAAAGAAGGTTTTCTAACTTTACAGTAAGTTGTGTTACTGATCTCTCTGTTACTGGAAATATTGGTTATCCATATTGAAATGACATGACCTTGGTAAGGTTTGTCGTACAAGAAATCTAGGTACCCTTAACCCAGTAATGTAATGTAATGTAATGTAATGTGAGGTATTGGCATCTAAAGCCATAGTTCTAAATACTCACATCCAACTGCAACATATTTGATCTATCTGATGCAAGTTTCTGTGTGTGTACTTCTGCCATACCCTTAAATTGTTCGTTATCAAATTATGTTGTCAAGTAGTTTGTGGATATATGATTCAACATTTTGGCTGCTTAATTTCCAAGGCTTGGTTCATGCAGCAGAATTTAGTATTTCTAGAAATGATTCAGAGAATGTGGTTGCAGAGATTTCATTGGCCATTTAATAATGTCTAAATTGCTGTTTGATTTACTGAATCAAAGGTGCAAGTTCTGGACTGCTATTATACAATGCCAATTGTAATTGTAATACATCCTTTTCTTTTTCTTAGCTGATTTCTCTGTTTTGCCAGTATGTTTGGGAGCAAGAAGAATTCGACATACTAAACCGAAAGACGAGAATTAGCCTCCATTTCCATCTCGGAAAGCAGCATACTATTCGGCATGCATTTTCCTACGATTGGCGCTTGTAAGATTCTCGCCTTTCCGACGATCAAACTTGTTTTCTTGGTTCCCACTTGAGTTTTGTTTCATGGATATGACAATTCTTCCTTCCCTTTCGCAGGTGGTCGATACCAGAAATCAAGGATTGCTTGAAGGAGGCTGGATTCCGTTCCATACATGTTTGGATTCGCAAAATGCCAGATACATTGGACGATCACAATAAGCAGGAGTTTAACGCGGATAGAGATGTCAAATATGAAGAAGTGGCATCGTTCCAGCAACAAGATGCATGGAATGCTTACATTGTTGGTGTAGCCAACGCTTAGTTAACGTTCAGTATCCTTCAATTTTGTTTACAAATTGGCAGCCTGAGTAATTGCCAATTACTTGGAAGATTTACATTTGGAATTGTATGACATCTTGTTCTCACTATTTTATTTTGGGATAAAATGAATCTTTGCTGTCGCATCAACATCAACGTTATTGATGAACTATCGAAACAAATGGAAGCGCACAACCCAGGGAAGGACAACGAAGACTGACCTACTAAAATATATGCGTACCTACCCATGGAGCAACGGAATTTCCAAGGGATCGAAACGAGTAAACACGAAAACGACAATCCCGATCTTACTTTCTCATCTTCGAGCTGTGAGCTGCTGAGATCCCCATCCATGGCGGCCAAGAACCCGTCTTTGTAGCTGCCTTCCTGCTGGAATGCCTCCCGCTATTTAATTGATGTGCCTTCTCTCCTAAAGATGCGATCTTGCTGGAGAAAGGAGCGCTCTCCCTCGGTTCCGTACGTTTAGCGGCGAGGATGAAGCGGGCTTTGCGCTTGCCCTTTATCTTTCTGATCGTCTTCGCCGTGCTCTCCGTTTGCAGCTTCCGGGCGGCGGTTCAGGACGGGTTGCGCCGCGAGCGGTCGGCCGAGGCCCCGCCGGCGGCCAACGCTAGTTCTATAGTCAGGCTGGCGGCGGCGGAGTCTGGGGATGGGGAGATGCGGAGGGATGTGGACGATCTCCTCGACGGGTCCTTTGTCTCCTCGGCTCGCCGCCGCGACACCGAGGCACGGCGGGTGAGCTACTCGGACTGGCGGCGGGAGGGGCACATCGAGGTGCTGCGGCGTCAGTCGATGCGGTTCCCGCAACGGCTTCGAGCGCCTAAGGACTACATGGCGCTGCCCGACTTCCGCCGCGCCCTTCGCGACTGGTTCCGACGCCGGCGGTTCGATCCGGGGGTTATGCGCGACCTCGTCGATCTTGTCAAGCGCCCCATCGACCGTCACCGTGGCCTCTCGGACACAGGCGGAATTGGGAATCGGCGGTACGGTTCCTGCGCCGTGGTCGGCAACAGCGGGATTCTCCTCAAAACCAGCCATGGCGGGTTAATCGACAGCCACGACCTCGTGATCCGCCTCAACAACGCCCGCGTCAACGGGTACGGCCCACACGTCGGCACAAAGACCGACCTTTCCTTCGTCAACAGCAACATCCTCCACCTCTGTGCTCGGAGGCAGGGCTGCTTCTGCCACCCTTACGGCGAGACCGTCCCTATCGTGATGTACATCTGCCAAGCCGTCCATTTCCTCGACTACGCCGTCTGCAACTCGTCCCACAAGGCGCCGCTCCTCGTCACGGACCTTCGATTCGACATGCTCTGTTCCCGTATCGTCAAGTACTACTCTTTGAAGAGGTTCGTGGAGACGACAGGGACGCCGGCGGAGGGGTGGGCGAAAGCCCACAACGAAAAGATGTTCCATTACTCGTCGGGAATGCAGGCGGTGATGCTTGCATTGGGGATCTGTGATCGGGTCAGCGTTTTTGGGTTCGGGAAGTCGCCTGAGGCAAAGCACCACTACCACACCAACCAGAAGGCAGAGCTGGACTTGCATGATTACGCGGCTGAGTATGCTCTGTATCGCGACCTGGTTGAGCAGCCGCAAGTAATCCCGTTCCTCACAGACTCAGGATTTAAGCTTCCTCCCGTGGTATTCTACCAATAAACTCAAATTGATATGGCACAGTAGGTCTCTTATTCATCCCTCACCCGGGTAAATACTTGCAAAAGAGCATGAATAAGGTAGTTTTAGCATCTTTATTTGTCTGCAAGGTAATTGAAATTATTGTTTGGAAGATTGTTCCCCGATTCAAAGTTCTGGTTATTTGAATGAAAATTTTGGAATTTGCTTGGTCATTTCAGTTGAAAGTATAATTAAGCAGAATCACACAAATACTCTTACACTTTTCATCCCATTCCAGACTTGCTGATTTTAGCCTCTTTATTTGTCTGCAAGATAATTGAAAAGTATTGTTTGGAAGATTGATTCAAAGTTGTGGTTATTTGAATGAAAATTTTGGAATTTTCTTGTTCATTTCATGTGAAATTATGTTGTTCATCCCATTCCAGACTTGCTGATTTTAGCATCTTTATTTGTCTGCAAGGTAATTGAAAAGTATTCTTTGGAAGATTGTTCCCTGATTCAAAGTTGTGGTTATTTGAATGAAAATTTGGAATTTGCTTGTTCATTTCAGCTGAAAGTATAATTAAGCAGAATCACACAAATACTCTTTCACTGTTCATTGGCTTCATTCCATTCCAGATTTGCTGTTATTGCTAGTTTGTCTAAATCTAATCATATGCTAAGTCAAACAAACAAGTTACTTAAATCACTCAACTCTTATGTGTAAACTCTTGTTATATTGGTTAATTGCTAATGCTTAGTACAATGACATTATGGTTACTGCATCACCCAAGTATTCAGTAAGTTTAATTAGTTCAGCATTTGTTGAAGATCTGCTAAACATTTGCAGAGGGATTTTGATGGTTGTCAGCCATTCAAATAACTTAACTTATGCTTCGACTTGATATTGCCTTAAGAGTTAAAATCACTTACATCTCTATTTGTATAATTTGAATATTTGTTCTGCTGCCACGGCATTAACCTCTGGTTGAATAGATTTCTAGAGATCAACAATCTATCTCCCTTCAAAGTTTCTTTTTTCGTGTTACTCTTGAGGTTGAAAGATGAGTCATAGTTATTTGCTAAGACCAAGCAGTTTTCATGCTTAATTGATGCCTTCTGCCAAAATATGTATTGCCAGAATCATAAAATCTGTACTTTAATGCTTTTTTAGTCGAGTTTTAAGTTACTTTTGATTACTATGGAAATTGTCTCCATTTTGATGTCTTTTGTTTTGTTCAAAGGTTCTTTCACATACTTTGAATGATTAGGCAGGCGAAAATACTAGTGCTCAAAAACCACTTGATTGATCTCCTTAATTTATATTAATTTGAGCAATGCACTTTGGATTCATCATGGTTTGATATTCCTATTGTCCCTCTGGAGTAATGGAATATATTTTCTTTCTTTACTTTGCTTGGTCTGCCACAAAGTGGTGGTAAGGAGCTATATATCTATGTACAAAGAAATTCTCCACTATGAAAATAACTTTAGATCTAAAGTGAAAGGAGAAGAGAAAAAGGAGATTTCATTCAAGTAAGCCAACCTTTAGCTTTTACTTTTGAAGCTAAATTACTCTTAAATCACTAATTATATTTTTAGTTATATGTAGTTCATGCAAAAATGTGAAAGTTCTAAAGATATTAATCTTTAAGACAATACATTAGTCAGAAAACTAGAAGCTATGAAGCCTTAGAGGCAAAACAAACACACATATACATAACCCATTTCATGCAAAGGAGGGAGGAGGGAGGAGCTAACAAAGATATGTATCGATGATGGGGGTTTGAGAGGGTTGGAAGATGTCGATATAAATGAGTTTTCTGACTCCTTATTATAGAGGAAAACTCCTTTTTTATTTTTAACCAAAAGGACATCTCCATCTCACCTGAAATTCATATATAATTAATCAATTATATTTTATTTTCATTATTATCTCATAGTACACACATTAAATCTTAAATTAATTGAGCATGTTATAACCGTTACGGTTTTGTAGCTATTAGTATGCATACTTGTTAAAAATTATTTATGTTATAATATTTATAGTTTTATAGTTGTTACAATATAGATTTAACTCTATTAATTTACCATTTACACTTTATGCAAAGGATTTAATATGTATCATCAGAGTTTGAAGATAATTATGTTATTTTATAGAGGCTAATGATGTGGATATTTTTTTTTAAGATAAAAAATAAAAAAAAGGGTGCGCTGATGATTCGGAAAAAAATAATAATAATAAAGACCCTATTTTAACTTTTGATTTTTGCCCTACCAGTTGTCACTGTAATGAGGGATGTCTTTTCTTTATGCTAAATAATATTTAAAAATACACTTAAATCATCCCCATATTGTCTTATTTATGCCCATCCAAATGTTTGGAATGATTAGCCCATTTAAAAAACACAAAACAATAAGCTTGTGCCTCTCGTTCCAGCACATCCTTGCTAAGTGCCTTATTCCTCTCGTTCCAGCACATCCTTGCTAAGTGCCTTATTAATCAAGATAACACAACCGCATGATTTTCACATTTTAAAAGTAAGAGAGTTGACTATGATATTCTCATCCATAAAAGTATCATATACTTTTTTTTTAAATCTTTATTCAACCTTCTGAATAGATTAATCGAAAAAATATTAATTTAATCTGATAAAAAAATTTCTATCTATTATTAAAATAAATCAAAAACATAAATAATTATGATGAACTCTAATATACTTAGTGTTCCTACATAATAGACTAATAATTAATACATGAGTATTATCATTTTAAAATTTAAGAATCAAAATTTGATAAAATAAATATGTCTGTCCTTCTCACGTATTATTTATAATATTCAATTAATAATTTTTATATTTTACTTTTTTATTAATTTTGATATGAATTAACGCAGAGGATAAATAAATCGCATGGCCACTGAGAGATTTGAAGTATGAAAATCCGTACTATTTTTGTCATCGCATCAGGTTTCGAGGCAAATTTTTTTATTAGGGGTTTAATTTTTTTTTGAGCATATCAGACATCTACGATGCTAAAAGTATTGATATTGCTTGCGTTTTTAAATTTACTCAGTGGATGAAGTAATTTATTTTCGGATCGAAGACTAAGAACATCTGCAACGATTCATTAATCAAATGTTATAATGCTTGATTAATAAAGTCGCGTGCGTTAATACCACTGTGGCCAATACGTTAAACGACTGGCATGATGAACACGTTTAAATGTTTGAATATATTCATCGACGATACCCCAATTAGCCCCCAATCGTTTGGGGGGAGGGTTGGCCCAATTGATTAAGGGTACTCTTAATGTGTCCCAAATCGATTCAGGACTATAATTGAGGATGTCTTCAATCGATTGAGGACAACCGTAATCGATTGGAGATTGATAACGATCACTTAAACGATTAGTAAACGCCCACAAGGATCAGGAAACGATCACAAACAGTTATTTTAATAAAAAAATTAAATTTTCATCTATAATGAATTCGTTTCCTCCAAATATGTCTCAATCTTCAAGTAGCACCACTTCCGACTAACAAGTAAAGATGAAGTTCATGTTGAAGATGTTGACAAAGATTATGATCCGTAGAATGAGCTAATGTCATTGATACTTCAACAAAATTAACAAATAGTTGAAGTATATCAGAGTAATACCGAGATGCGACGAAGAAGAAGGTTTATCTAAAGAAATCATGAAGTCGGGAATATGAGGCTTTCAATGATTATTTTTCTACAAACCAATGTATTTAGATCAAATATTTTGAAGACGATTTCGCATGCGAAAAAATTTATTTTATCGCATATTGAATGCACTTGAGAGTCGTTCATCGTTTTTTCAACAAAGGGATGATGCTGCGAGTAGACAAGGCTTGACACCACTACAAATAAGCACAACTGCAATTCGCCAATTAGTTTATGGAGTCCCAGTCGACCATCTGACAAGTACCTACACATGGGTGAATCAACCGTCATCATTCAATATCTTTTCAAGTTTGTGTTTATGTGGTTGAACTCTTTGGTGATCAATATTTGAGATGTCAAATGCTGATAATGTTCAACGTCTTCTTCAATTGCATGATGAAAGTCACGACTTCCCTAGAATGTTAGGCAACCTTGATTGCATGCATTAGGAATGAAAAAATTGTCCAGTTGCTTGAAAAGACTAATTTACAAGAGGTCATAGATTACCAACAATCGTGTTTGAAGCGGGACTTATGGATATGACATGTATTCTTTGGTGTCGCAGATTCATGTAATGATCTTAATGTATTGTATGAATCTCCCATATTCAATAACGTCTTACAAGGAAATATCCCGGAGATTAATTTCACGGTCAACAATATTCAATATAAAAGGGTATTATCTAACAGATGGACTATATCCGGAATGAGCTACTTTCGTGAAGACTTTTTCTTGCCCGGAATGTCCTAAGAGGAGATTGTTTAAGCAAAGACAAGAGGCTGTTCCAAGCTCGATGGACAATTGTCAGAGGTCTAGTTCGTTATTGATATAGAAAAAGTTAAAACATATTATGTTAGCATGTATTATTTTCCACAATATGATTGTTGAAGATGAGGATCACATGACAAATTGGTACAACGATTAAGGTGACGAACCCGCACAATCCGTCTAGGGCTCAAACCGAGGATTTCATGATTATCTCCGAATAAATTCCCAACTATATGACCATCATGTGCATCATCAACTTCCTACTAACTTAGTTGAATATATTTGGTCATAATACAATAATAACCCTGAATTAGTATTTTATAGTTTCACTTAATATTTAATTTATATGTTATTTTTTTAATTATATGCCAGGGTTGTTTTTTAGGTTGTACTATTTCGTTTTAAATTTATAATAATATTTTAATTTCAAATAATAATAAATATATTTAAGAATATTATTATAATTTATTTTAAATAATAATAATTTAAATTGTGCAAATGAAGTTGAAAATAAAAAATATGTATGTAAGAGAATATATATGTGAGATAATGTATATATGGTATGCGGACTTCATAAATAATGGGTGTTGAATATTAAACGAATATGAAAGAATAAAAATATTAATATGTACGTGACATATAAATCTCATACTTTTTGATGAGGTAGTAGATGTCATACTTTTTGATGAGGTAGTAGATGTCATGACGTTAAAAGTGATAAACCATCGTGCATGCCCTAATACTTTTTTTTAAAAATAAAATAATTTAGGGATTTAGAAAATTTAGGTGATATATTATTAATTTTAAAAAATAAAAATTTCTTCACTATCAGCTGCCACGCAAACTGCCAGTCAAACCGCAGATCAGCGTGTTTTATATAGCGGATCCCAACCCAGTGGTCTTTCGCTTGACCTCTATTGTAATTTGGAGATCCCCTTCCGGGCTTCGGGAAGCCTTGGCGGTCTCAGATCTGCCGGGGTTCGCTGTGAGTCCGGTGCGTTTCGGAAGTCTGAATCTTCTGCCTTTATCGCGGTCAAGAAATGGGGAATGGGGCAGTGGCTTTGGGGTTGGAAGATAGAGAAGAGATTGATAGTGAGCATCCGCCGACGCTTGCTGCCGCCGAAGTTTGCGGCGACGGGAACTGCGGGGAAGGGCTTGGTACTTCTTCCGATGTAGACGATGGAGCTAGCGATTCTTCAGGCAAATCTTTGGACTTTTATGCCTCCGACTTATGGGTCACTCGCTCTTGGACGTCGTCGCAGCTAGGTTAGTTTTCTGTCTGGCATTTTTCGGATTGCCTTTCCCGCCCTTGTTCGTGATACTGTGTGTGGATTGTTGAAGTAGCTACTTGAAGTCTGCAAATGTTGTGTACGAACCAAATTTGGGTTAGATGTTTATTCTCCATAATACACCGAGATGCAAATTTCTTACTTCATCTGTTACTTCAATTTCTCTAATCGTATGTGTAAGTACATAAATTCACTAAAATATCCTTTCAAGCTGTATAAGGTATTTACCTTTTTCTTGTTGGTGTCTTAGAGCCATCTTGAACAACAAGGTCGTCAGGATTGATATCCTACCTAGGAATGAAGGGAGGCTCATAGATTCAGATCATATGATTAAAACATAGAATCTGAATGATAATGCAATAGTTGAAAAGATTCTTCTACTTAGGAGTAAAAGGAATCTTATATAATTGTAAACTTTCTCAAATAATATGACACCACAAAAAATATTTATCATGGTACATGTCAATCAGTTAAATGTGCAATTGAGATCCTCCTAGCCCAATCCAGATCCTTATTTAAATGTTGATGCCTATTCATGTGCTTTTCTTACATTTAGAACGTTGTTGGAAGCTTATCTTTTGTAATTGTTGAATTTTCAGGGTTAGAGTATTTTGGTGCTGAACAATTGAGATCTAATAGCTGCAGTTTGTTGCTTAAAGGGCCCGAGCTTACTTTGCCTAGGTCGAAACTACAAAGAAAAGGGATTCCAAAGTATGACTTGAAATTGGACAGGTTGTCAGAGAGAGAAAAGGTAGATATCTACCAAATCCTGTATCTATTCATTTCAATAATAATTGTTTGATCATTTTTTACCCCTACCAAATTGCTCACACGCTTTAGTTGGAGTGCTTGGTGTGCTGTTATGTTTATTGACTAGATGCACAGGGACAGTATTAGAGTTAATTGTTGTTTTAAATCATACTTCATTATCACTACCTCTGTCCATCTTCTGATTGGTTCTGGTTTCTTATTCTTTCAAATGCCTTGGGTTTAACAACCTGCAAAAATTCTATTGTCTACACTTTTGTTTCGATGCCTTTATTTCTGTTTGGTTTTCTATCTAATTCTCTGTTCCACTCTTTTCAGAAAATGATAATTGAAGATCTAATAAAGATCCAGAATGATGGTACAGTGGAGGTAGATGTTACCCGAACGGCTCCTGTAGCATCAGAACTTCTGGAGTTTGATGGTTTTGATTCTGCACTGGAAGATGCTGAAGTGAATGCTTCTCAGATCAGAAAATCAATACCCAGACTAATGATAGCAATGCTTGTAGTTGGAACAAGAGGAGATGTGCAACCTTTTATAGCTTTTGCAAAGAAGCTTCAGGCAAGTAAACACAAAAGGAACTTTTGAAGGTTCATGTTGCCATATTTGTTACAGTATACTTTTCTTGAATATAGATGTAGTTTTAGAACATTCTGAAACAACCTCTTGTAAAGCAGGGTAAGACTACGTACAATAGACCTTTCTCTGGAACTCTGCATTGGCGGGGGCTTTGTGCACCGAGCTACCCTTAGATGTAGTTTTTGAACATTCCCTTGTGAAAGTATATGCTTGTTATGAAATATCACGAGAAGGCTAGAAAATTCAAATGTATCCATTGCATTTTTTTAGGAGCTTCATGTTCATGTATATCATTTTCTGCAAACTCTGTATGGTTATCTGACAAAATTTAGGATGCCTTGTCTATTCTATCTCAATCCTTTATAAGTTGACTCTTGCATTCCCATTCTCACAAATCAGTGCGTATAATCTTTTTCTTTTAGTGGAGAAGTTGTGTTCCAGAGTAGAATAAACAAACCAAAAAATATGGGTTGCTGCAGTTTTCAGCAAGTGGTTGTTAATAATTTATGATTTCCTACTATCTTCAGTGTTCAGAATATTTCAATTTGATATTTACCAATTTAATTCGAAGAACAAAAAAATGATAGTTAGAATATTAATTACAAAAACAAAAAGAGATTTAGATTTTAGATATCTTTTAAAATAAAGGACATTGCTACCTTCTGAAAATAACCTCTTGCATATAAATTTTTATTCCTCTCTTTTATTTGGAGAGAAGTTCTGTAGTTACATTATGTTGATTATTTTGTGCCTTTCTATTTCTTAGTCCCTTGACAAAAACCTGACTGTTTCTCCAGGAGTTTGGTCACCATGTTAGATTGGCAACTCATGTGAACTTCTGTAGTTTTGTAAGATCATTTGGTCTGGAATTTTATCCTTTGGGTGGCAATCCACGAGTAATGGCTGGATGTAAGTATCAAAGATTTAGTTAATCAGAATATCCATATTTTGGCTTGTGTTCACCTTAAGAGTCATCAATTTTCACACTTGGATTTTCTTTTGTTGAATTCTAATTTACATGCTTTGGTGACTACAGTTTAATATAAGCACATCTTCTTATAATAATAAGTCTTAATAGCAATGGACTCAATTATCATTATATACGTGCTATTTATCTTCAATGGTTGGCAGGATACACAATTGATCTAGTTTTCTGAAAATTTGCAAGGAAAGTCATGTGCAACCAGACTGGTTAACTCCTAAGAGTACATAAGAATACAGTAGGCATTTATTGACTAATCACATTACAATGAAGATTAAAATGTAGGCATTTTTCTATGCAAACAAATTATATATATTACAATATTGCTTGCAAACTAATGAAATCTGTATTTGAATAAAAAATATAATCACTTATCGTCATGATTGTTGAATTTTAGTATTCATCATAGCTTCAAGTGATTGTACCCATTCTGATCAATGATGGATACCCATACTGATTATAAGCCTCTCTATCTATTGATTTTTGAACAGGTCGCACTCTTTGGAATTGGGTGCATATACTCTCCCCTACAGAGTAGTGGGCTTCACAAATTGGGGATGTGGTTGATGCGTAGAAAATCAGTCTTCTATATGACATAGCTCACATAATTGTCTGGTTCGTTAGGAGAGACTCTGGGATATAAATGACACTCAAATTAAAGACAAACTTCACAAGTTAGAACTATTATCCAATAAAAAACTTGTTAGGTTCTCAAAGGAAATAGTACAGGCAATATGGATAGGTTCAACAAGAAACTAAAAAATGCATCAAATGCCTTTGCATATGCTTTGTATATGATATTAAGTTGTTCTTTAGAGTGATGTCTATAACGAATGCAGACATACATAGATATTTGATGACTGTTATAACAAAAAGAAATTAAAAACAGTGAAGCAGAAATTGAGTAATGAGTGTTTACTGTTTGACATACAAGGGAACCAGTAAGCTTATGTTCCAGTCTTAGTCTAGTTTCTTACTATACATTACCTATTACAATTACTATATTTCTAAAATACACCTAACATGTTTTCTACAGGTTTTATGCTTTATCTTGTATAGGCTTATAGATTCTTTCCGTCTGGCCTAATTTATTTCAACATTAAGGGCCCAATTACTTGAAAGGAAGATATAAAGGAAAAAAGGGAAATCATCACAAAATTTCATGGGGAACTCTATCATTTGTGGACTTTTTTTTATCACTTCTCATCTCCCTTGTATCTTCCATCTAAGTATCCAGACCCTAGATGTCAAGAATTTAACATAAGTTTAAACATTGCACACAACTTGATACTTTAGCCACACACGATTTGCATTACTGAGCATTGCAATCTGAACAGGACTTGGTTTAATATTACATTGCCCACTTGCAAAGGATAATAAGTTACAGATCTGTCAAATTGATTATTTCAGAATGTTTACGAATACAGATATGGCACGAAACAAGGGTTTTATATTATCAGGACCTGCAGAAATTAATGTTCAAAGGAAACAACTGAAGGAGATAATTGATTCTCTACTCCCAGCATGCACAGAGCCTGATTTGGTTACTGGGATGCCTTTTAGAGCACAAGCAATTATTGCGAATCCTCCTGCTTATGGTAAGATATGTACATTAATTATTAGTCTACATGCGGAGCTTGAACTTCGATTAATAATTTAGTAACACTAGAAAGTTGGGTTATCTTAGATGTTTAGCATCCAGATGACCCAGTAAAAGCATAACATGGTTTTGTTAGAACTCTGTCATGTTTGAAGGCAGTCTTCTATGTTATGCATAATGAATCATAAATCATAATTTTTTTTGATAGGAACAAATATGTCTCTTCTATTTCCTTTATTCTCTTATGATTTCTCTTTCCTCTTCTCTCTGTCTTCCGCCCCCTCTTGTTCAGAGCTACTCACACCATCCTGTACTAACACACGATCTCTTTCTGGCCAACCACCCAAACCTGGTACCAGAATGAGATTGTAGACCTTGGCGGCATGCATGCAGAAGTCTATTGCATTTTTTAGAATGGCCATGTATGAAATAGTTAATTGAATTAGTTTGGAGACAAGGGATGAGCCATTTGAATTTATCATATAATCATAATTGTTCTGATTATGTATCTACTATATATTGGAGGTGTTGAATTAGTTAAGAGCGGGGAGACAACATGAAAGCTATATGTTTGGATGTGTGTATTTGTACGCTCTCATGCTGGGTTGTAAAATACAAATAAAATAAGCGATTTTAAACACACAAGAAATCTTTCTCCTCTTCATTGAAGATCATCAATATTCTCATCTTCTGTAGGATTCAATCCTTTGATCTTGCATTCTTAGCCTCAAGCAAAGCTAGTTATTCAATTATTCAAAACTTTCTATAAATGAATATAAATTGATTTTGAAGATCTATTTTCTGAATTTTATGTACTTACTCTAAATGACATCAAACATGTATGAGAAAACTCCCTCTGTTTTCTTCCTTAAGTTTCTTTTGACATGCTTGTTTGTGACACTTGAATAAGAGAGTTCTGTTGGTTGATTCTAAACTTATGCTTTATATAGTTGCTATGCCGTTGAACGTAGGCAACCGTAGTGTTAGAGTCTCTATCATACATTGTGGTTAAAGTGAGGTTATAGGTTTTTAACTCAGCAGTGCATAATATTTAAATTTGTTTGATTTATATAGATCTCAATAGAAAAAAACTGCTCAATTTTTTTTTTGTCTCTTCTGATATAATTGATTCCTACAGGACATTTGCATGTTGCTGAAGCTCTTGGTGTGCCTCTCCACATCTTCTTCACAATGCCATGGACGTAAGCTTCCTGCAGAGTTGTCTCCAACTTATTGCTGTTTTCACATACAGTGCTCTATGCTTCCATTAGCTTTGATTGATTTTCCCATGCTGTTTTAAAATGCTCTTTATGAGGCATCATATTTATATCTAGTGACTGATGCAATACATGTATTCCTTCCCGTGGCAATTTGCTAGAACTTGTATATAGTAAATGCATGGTGTAATTAGACCACTTGACTACTAGGTAGCTTGCTATCAAAAGATTCCAAGATAGAAGATTCTCTATCATTACTGAATTTGCTCTTGTATTCCAAGCATTCTATTTATTGTTAAGTTATTTGGAGGAAGCAAAATATATAGTAATTTTTGTTGTGCAGTTTCATGAAATATGATGCACTACTGATGTGGGATTTCCATAATTTTCATGTGCAAGTGAAGTTATTGGAGAAGCACAGTGTTAAAACACACATCAGGACACCTTCCTGAAAGTTAAACTTTCTCAGTCCTAGCAGTACAAATAGGAGGCAATGTGTTTGTCTAGGTTCCTTGGTTGCATCCTTCAATAATTCATGCTTCTGTCTGATAGAGCATAATTTTATGACTTGAATTTGGAAAGGGATGCACTTACCTTTCTATTTTTAGGCAGGCCAACTAATGAATTCCCGCATCCATTTGCTCGTGTGCCTCAGAGTGCAGCATACAGAGTAAGTTTTTTTTGGTTACTGTCCAATTTATGATGTGGCTTCTTTGTTAATAAACCGTATCTTGTTTATTCAGCTATCTTATCTTATTCTGGACTTAATAGTCTGGTGGGGTATAAGGGGATTTATTAATGACTTCAGAAAAAGGAAGTTGAAGTTGCCTCCCATTGCTTACTTCAGTACATATCATGGCTCTATATCACATTTGCCAACAGGATACATGTGGAGTCCCCACCTTGTACCTAAGCCAAGTGGTAAGTTGGTGTTGTCTGGTAATTTGAGTATTTACTCAAATTTTAATTACTTATTCTATTTCATGGTTTATGTTATAGTGACTAGAACTATCTTGACATCGTTATCATCTGCATGAACATCTATGTATTACTGAAATTAAAAGTATGCATTCTAAGTGCAACTACTAATGTCCTGTCAGTATCCATGATCATAATCCTTTGGAATAAGAATTTATCTTCAATATCTCATATCATTTAGCTAAATTGTTGGGTTTACTGATGTAGATAGGCTACTCTCATTTATGATCCATGTTCCTTGCAGTGACCATAAAAGAATGCTCTCAGCTATCAACAAATTATTGTTACATACATCTCGACAAAAGATGTTTATTAGTTCAGTGAAAATTGTCTCTTGCTTAAGGATGTACAAATTGATTTGTTTCATTGTTTAGTTGAGGTCTACTTTGTAGACAATCATAAAATAACTCTCTGCTCTTGTCTCTAATGTATAAGATACAGAGCTGCTTACTCAGAAATGCATGACTTTAACTGACTTAGTTTTTGGATTCTTGATTGTTTCTACCCATTGCTAATGTTAGATTAATTTATCTCAGAATCAAATTGGCCAACTTTGATAATAAGGGCACTGCTATTCTTCCACTTGATTGCTAATGGCTGATTGTGACAAATTGGATCTTATCCTTGTGATTGAATCTATGAATCTATTCTTCCTTTTTTGTTTTAGTTATCTCCTGCTAGAATTTCCATTCTTATTATTTTTTTTCAAGGTGAATTGTCTCTGTATATGTGCTAATAGAACATGAACCAAATACATAACCATTTTCCACCTTTGTCAGATTGGGGTGCATTAGTTGATGTTGTTGGTTTCTGTTTCTTGAACAATGGAACTAAGTATCAACCAAAAAAGGACTTTCAGCAATGGCTTCAACAGGGTCCAAAGCCCATATACATTGGTTTTGGCAGTGTGGTAGTCCTCTTTATCTCATGTAGTACGTTGGATTATTTCACTTGTTTCTTTTCTAGTTTTTTTTATCTGTGTACACTAGGGCTTTCTTATTACAACATTTTATGACAGGGGTAATCACTTATGTTAGGATTATACAGTTCCAGTAATATGGAGTTTAAAGGCCTAAGCATATATTGTTTTTATGCTACTATTACATGATGGGAATTCGTAAGATAAAAGCATATTACTTCATAGACATTCTCCCATTCCTGTGATCTGAAATTTAGCATGGTGGTTATAACAGTAAAAGTGTGATGGACAATTGAAACTAACAGTGTTTGCAATTGCTTTGTGATCCAGAATATGTTACACGGTAACTATGAGCCTGACATGTTCCTCACTTGGCAATTAAATTTCTGAAAAATATAATACTGTGTAAACATGGGCCTGTGTTAAGTAATTATTTTATTAATTTTCTTCAATTCTGTTGATGCTAAGTTAATACCAAGGTTTTAACAAGTATATACAGATGTATGTGTTGATTTATTGCAAAGTGCATGTGTGGTATTAAAAATGCATAAAAAGCTTACAATAAGAATATTGATTGATATACCCAACTCTTGCTTCCACATAGAAAAAGATATATGTCAATCATACAAAAAAAACTAACATAAAATGTAACAATCAATTCTGTTTAACAATGTAAAAGTAGATATGTATATATAAGTAGCACGCTAGAGCAATGCTACTCGGGTTAAAATACTTGTATTCAATATGAATGCAAATCTAAGTCTCAACTCTTTCTAAAATTTTTACACGTGATCAACAGAAATAGTTTTTACTCCGAGTGTGGTTGTTTGTGTGTTGGTATCTATCATGGGTAAAGAGTGGTTCATGAAGAGTCCAAGTATTAGAGATCAAAAGTGTATCTCTTGTAAAACAGGTGTTCAAGTCATAACACTTATTGCTACAAACAACAAAATAGGGTAACCAATTTTTTTTCTCCTTTTGTTTGAAAATGACAAATTCACAATCAAACGAGGGAGAGGAAGGCCAAAAAAGACTTGGTTAGCAACAATAAAACAAGATAAAATTTATTTAAATATACATGATGATATAATAGGGGACAAAGTCCAATGGTGTAGAAGAATCTATATAACCGACCCCACTTAGTGGGATAAGACTTGGTTGTTGTTGGTGTTGTCTTGTTTTGAAAACATTATGCGGTCCTCTTTCAAATCTACCAAGTGCTGCTTTTTAACGTCAACATAGAAGTGCTAAAAATCAAATTACATCTTCTGCTTAGAGCTATAAAAAAACTCACTTATTTACATGTTCTTTCATTTTTTTACTAATGACTCGTCTATGTTAAAATAAAACTCAAGCATATATCTAGGATGGCTCATTCTTGGTTTCTGATGGTGAATAAATTTAATTCCCATTTGAAAATATTTTTCTTGTTCTCTGGTATCTATTTATCATACTGCAACATCATGAAATGTTCGTATTTATTTGCTGCAAGGACAATATATCTTATTCATCATTTTAGTTAGATGTCTTGATTTAAGTTGTATTCGATGAAATATTTATGCTTTATATTTTTCTGCTAGCCTCTTGAAGATGCAAGGAAGACAACGACTATCATTTTAGAAGCACTAAAATATGTGGGACAAAGGGGGATCATTAGCCGTGGATGGGGAGACCTTGGATGTTGTATGTACTTTATATTATACTTTACTGCAGACATTGAAATTTGCTTGAATTTGTGAATAAGTTTGATCATATCATGCAGTTATGACCTTGATATTTTGTTCCTCATTTTTCCAATATTCAGATAATAGTCAAACTCAATTAAGTTACATAAAATTAATTATTTTGAATATTATTGAAATATTTATTTACTTCTTTTGGGTTTGTGTCACTGGTGCCTCGTATTGGCACTGGTCAGTTGCTTCTGAGTAGTTGAATATTGTGCTCTAAATATCTGATTTCTTGCATGGTTTTGTTGCACTTCAGTATAGGTGACGCTCACGATTCTCTGTTGACCAAAATCATTAAATGGCCATTCTAAGGCAGCATTGATACAACGGCAATGTCAGCGAACTGTGCATAGATGATAGTGAGAATAACATTCAGGAGTTAGGAGAAGCTATCATCGCTTCTTCCTCTTCTTTTCCTCCTTTTCTTCTTCCTTGTCTGTTTTTTTTCTTTTTTGATGAATCTGAACAACTATAAGAGATACCATCATAATCAGTCCACTCTTTGCGGTCAGAAGATGTGATTGCCCTGCACTGCCACTTGCTTTGTTGTCTACCTTGCAGAGATCATGGTCCACAGTGAAGCGATCAAAAGTCAAAAATAACTGACCTATATAAGCCCATCGAAAACCCTTAAACCCATATCTTGAGTTATCGTTCTCGATCAACACTTACCCTTGTCCCAAGTCATTCTTCGTAATAATAGGTCTTCCTCCTGTTGAGATCGTGCAACCGGCAAGAGGGGGGTGAATTGCCCCTGATAAAGAAGACTTGATCTTTTGTCTTTACTAAACAAAGATAGTTAGTTAGTACAAATAAATAACATAAATAATATTAACTAAGAAACATAAAGATGCACAAACAGATTTACTTGGTTGCAATTAGGAAGGTTGCTAATCCAAGGCAATGACAACGCAATCTCCAAATCAACTCCTTGTAGGCGGAGAAGTCTCTTACAAAATTAGAAACTCAGAGAAAATAGAAGAAAACTATTACAAAATTCGTTATAGCTCGAATGATTGAAATGCTTTAAGTTTAGGGGCCTATTTATAGCCCATGGAAAAACTTATCGACGTGATGACATGACACATCACAGGTGCCGAGTGTTGCACAGGTTCTTGAGAGCGGTCAACCCCTATCCACGTCACAACTGCCAGAAAACGGTTCGTTTTGTTGATAAGCATCAAGTCTCGGTGCCCGTATCCATGCGGGCGCCTGATTGCTCGGGCGCCCAAATCCACTTGGGCTCCCAGGAGCTAACTGGTCAACTCCAGTTGACCAACCTTCTTCCAATCTCCTGGGTGATCTCCAGCCATCCAGAGTTGGGTTCACCTGAACCCGTCTCCGGCCTTCTCCTCGAGCAAACTTCCTTCCCGGCTTCTCGTCCCTCGGACGTTGTGTGCGTCCTTCTCGCTTCACTGGTGTACTCTTTCGCAGCCTTCGCGTTCCTCTGATGCGCGGCTCTCTTCCCGCGCCATCCTTCTCGTTTGCTGCATCTTCCGCTCGACTTCCTATGCTCCTAAGCTCCTACACACTTAGACACAGGGATTAAATACCAACAGGACCTTACATGACTCGGTTGACCACATCAAAACTATCTCGAGGTACTTACACCTTCTCCTCCGTCTCCATCATTGCACCCCAATTGCATGTTGCAAAATTGGTTCTAGAACATTGATTTTATGTATTGTTCACTGTGATTTTTTACTTCGCTAGAACTTTTTATTTTATTTAGTTGGCACAAGGTATCTAGCTTACTAATCTTGGCGGTGACCGGCTCGGCTCCACGGAAGTTTCCCACTGGCCACTAGGGTAAATCGGGAAGCGTACAACGGGCGGCCCATCAGCAGCATTCTGAGGTCAACCGCCAATTAAGGGAAATTTATTTGTTAATTCGTCGGGACTCGATCCTTAGATGCCTGATAAACTGAGAAAGCGTCTTGCCGCTACACCATTGCCCTAGGGGCTCGCAGAACTTTTCTTGTTAGTGCATATCAATTACTACTTAATAATTCATTTGTCATTCAAAAATGTAATTTTAATTTGTATCATGTTAATGCTGCATCTGAAGAGTAAGTATTTTTGGCTTTCTTTTTCAAGTAGTGTTATTAAATTCATTCCTGCACTCGAATGATTTCGTCTTACTAATGCAGTGTATGAAGTCCCCACTGATGTCTATCTTCTTGGAGATTGTCCTCATGATTGGCTATTTCCTCATTGTGCTGCAGTGGTGAGGTTTCTAACTTTATATCTGTTTTATTTTGAACGATTTATGAAATTGTATACAACTCAATTATTATATATATACACTTTGATGTAGGGATCTGTATTCTGCTGTATTAAGTTGACTGCACTGTACACTTTTCCTTACAGTCAATTTGCATAAGGGTACTTGTTAACTTATGGTGGCATTAATCAAGGGTTATCTTTCTTTAGAATCTTAAAAGACAATCTTGTCACTGTTTTATAATTCTTAGAAAACTATGACATTTGGGGATGTAGAATCATGTTCATAGCCTTTAGACAAATCTTAAGGCCCTATTTTTCAAGGCTGAAATGGGTAGGGATGGAAAAAAATGGATTTGGAAAAGGGGGGAAATTAGTTAAGTACCCTTGTTTCTTTGAGAGGAAAAAATATGTAGTTAATATTTTCACAAAGGAAAATAATTAACCCTTTTATGCTACAATCAGTCTAGGCCAAACGGACATGAAAAGACTCAGACTCGTGTTCCCGACTCAATTGCCTTCCTCTTCTGTACGCATTCTCAACCCTAAGATAACCATTTTCTACGAGAACATATTCTTCTTTGACAAGGGAAATGACGATGAGGAAAGGCTTTGTAAAAAACAACAGAGGGGAGGCGACTAATGACGACAACGAAAAGGTGATGCTCCAAAAAAAATCATACTTGTGCATGTGTGAGCAACAACTACCAACAATGTGGGCTACACGTAGGCAAACGATGGAGGGGAAATGAGCGGCAATGACATAACGAGTTGTGCTGAACGAAATGGTAACTATGAGTGTGTGAGCGGATGACTATGATGATGTAGGCTATGCTAATGAATGGTGAAGGGGTTGCGAGTGGCAACAAAGAAAGGGTTGCAATGCCTAATACAATCACGAGATTGAGAGAGAGAAATGAGGGAGAGGGATCAGGAGTAATGAGGAAATTTGATTATTTTCTAAGAAATTTATCTACCTAATTATCCATAACGGGGACAAACTTTTCTGGCCTTTTCCCTTCCTTCCCAGGAAACACAACCTAAATGTCTATACCTAACCCCTCAACGTTTTTCACTTAGGCTTGGCTTGGCATTATTTGTAGGGTTACATGTAAGGTAAATGAACTAACTAATCATATTCAAGATAAACATTTTTAACATTAGTACCAGATGAACTTATCAATCACAATGTGTATGTTAGTTGCAAATAATAATGTTAGTTGATAAGAGTGTAATTTGATTAAATTTGAAGATTGAATTGCAAAGAAAAATTTTAGGAACTAAAGGTTTTCAAATAATAGGTCAAAAATTGAATATATGAAATGTGATTTTGTAATAAGAAAAAAATGAATGGAAAAGCTATTTAACTTAACCTGTAAGATTTTTAGGGATCTCGGATCTAGTATTCAACAAGATGTATTGATGAAATATAAATAATGGGATTAAGAAATGGGTGGTCGAAGTGAAGAGAAACTTTTGTGATCATTGTGCCCCCTTGGTTTATAGGATTACCTATGGATTTAGAGGGTCAGATTGTTAGATAGCAACATGCATAGCATTGGTGAAAAATACTAAGATAGATATATGGTAGAAAGGCTAAGATATATTTTTGTGAAATTAGAGGTGGATCCCATGAATAAAATGGGAGAAAATAAGTTGAAATGGTAGAAATATGTCCAAAGACAACAAATAAAGGATATAGTTTCAAGAGTTGAATTTATGAAAGGTGTAATACTAAGATGGATGAATGGAATTACTAGGAAGGATAAGGTATGTTTATGAGAAGCTAAATGTAGTTCCCACTAATTAATGTTATAAAAATAATTTGATTAATTTGATTATTCTAAGTAATATTGCCTCACTTATAGCTCAATGAAGCATAAGATTTTGCCTGAGCTTAGACAAACACGGCTTGATAATGTGCACGTGACATGATGTATGTTAAGCAACAAGCTGTTTATATTATAATGTGAATAATTTGCAATGAACTTTGTACTTGGACATGATTGTTAGGTTAGTGTGTTTGAGACAATGGTCTAAATTCTGCTCCTAATAGCTTTCTTGGGTAATCATTTACTAGTTTATGAATTGACCAGTGGCAAGATTTATATGGTTGGCCTTGAATAGTGAGATTTATAGTTGGCTGTTGTAAGTGAATCATATTCTTTCAATGTTTACTATCAGAATTTCCTTTTTCAAAAATAAAAAATTATTGGATGAGACCACTTTTAAGTTAGCAGTAGTACGTCAAATGAACATTAAACTTTCTCGCTCAGTAACAGCTACTCATTCTGGAATATATGCTCCAGGTTCACCATGGTGGTGCTGGTACTACTGCTTCTGGACTAAGAGCCGGGGTAATTATTTTCTATGAACTTATCCTAATCTATGCAAGCATTTACGCAAGCATATGCATGGTTATTTGAATCACTCTGTTCTTTCCTTCAAGGTTCTCACTTTTTTTTCCTTACAATTTCATTTATACGTGCTTCAAATTTTAAGTTCTCGATGGAGTTTATTCAATATCTATTCATTTCCCCCTAGGAATGAGAAAAATAACTGATGAAAGGAGGTTAAAGAATACTTTATGGTTTTAATAAAGTGAATAAAAATGAAAGGAAAAGGGCATTAAGGGATGCGAAGTCTTATTGCTTATCTAGTTTAATATCCATGAATTCTTACCGCTTTAACAGCAATTGGAGATTATATGATTTATTTCAGATAAATGTGGACAATGGTGTAATGCACGCATATCATACCTCTTGGTATATTGCATGAATGATCAGCAATATAGTTTTGGTTTTGATGCTGCTATGTAGTGGAGAATTTCTAAGTTTATTGTTGGTGACTGAGTTGATAATTGACTTGCTGTTTTTAGCTTATGAACAATACCTTTCTGGCAGTGCCCAACCGCAATTATTCCTTTCTTTGGTGATCAATTTTTCTGGGGTCAGAGGATTCATGCAATAGGGGTTGGACCTGCACCTATTCCAATATCCGAGCTCACTGTTGAACGCCTTTCAAATGCAATAAAATTTATGCTTAAACCAGAGGTAAGTAATCTACAACGCCTTTGTTTTTCATTCTTAATTTTCTATCGCACAGTAGGTGTTACATTTCCAGTCTGTATAGCCCATCTTATCCAACGTTTGGAACAGTGGATATTTTCATCATTGTATTTTCTCCTATTGCCTCCAACAAATTCCTTTTCCGGTTTGTTTATGAAGGTCAAATTGCATGCTATGGAGTTGGCAAAGCAGATACAGAATGAAGATGGTGTAACTGCTGCAGTAAATGCATTCCACAAAAATTTGCCTCCAGAGATACCAATAACCAATAGCACAGATGAACCTAGAAATCCCATTCAATGTCTGGTTCAGCTCTTGGAGAAATACTTTTGTCTTCCACTATAATTATAGTCATTCCTGAACTTCATCTGTACATATCAGTTCATCTATTTCTTGGTTCTTTGCTAGAATTTGGTTATTTAGTTATCATTTATTTCCTTGTGAATATGGAGGTGAGGGTGATAAAGAAGTTCCTTAGTTTTCATTAAAGCTGAGCGATTTGTGCGGTCTGGCTGCTTGTTCAATTTTTGTGTGCATTTATGTGAGAAGTGTTACCAATTACTTGAGATGGTTCCATTGCTAGATGAGATTTATCTGGGTTCATGGATTGTAGAATGATCTGGAACAATTGAATTGATCTTGAATTATGTAGGAATTTTCATGGGCATAGAATCCGTAGAAATTTTGAGTAGTCATGATTTTTAATTCGGATTGAATTATAAGATCTATAATAAATTAAATTGAAACATCTTTAAAAATTTATAATTGTTTATCAGATGAAATTTGTAATTGTTCAATTTCAGATTAAAGAAAATATGTGTTTAAAGTCTATTTAGAGGTTGGGAAGATTTTATTTTATTTTTATTAGTTTTTGGATTATTTTATAATTTAGAATTTTTGGTTTTTTACCGAGTTAGAGTTAGTGTAATGAGATTATTTAAATATCTATTTAGTTATTTTGAGTTAGTTTTTATCAATAATATATTATTATTATTATTTTAAAATGGATGAATTTATGAATGTCTGTTATTTAGTTTTATGTGGAATCAATAAATTATTAGAAAATTATTTTCGAATAGTTTCGCTATGTTTGTTATTTTATTAACCTTTAAATTGAGTTATTTTTGTAAATTAAGGAAATATTTTTGAAATTAAATATTATTGATATAAAAATATAAATATTATTGTGTTAAAGATAATTAATAAAAGTTATTAATATTAAGATAAATATTAATTTGATAGCATTATGTATGTATGTAGACTTATCCGATTTAGAATGAATTGATTCACTTAATGATTAGCATAAAAGAGTGAAAATTGAGTATAAAAAAGTAAAATTTGAGTATAAAAGAGTGAAAATTAAGTACACGTGGATGTAATCTTATATACTCAAATCTTTAACTTTTATATTCAACTTTCTTCAAATAATACTCACAAAATTATTTTGTCAATCTCATTAGGGACTCCATGTAAAAAAAATTTCAATGAGGATTGTATACAAAGAAAATTTTAAAATTAGGAAGTTTAAAAAAATTTCCTAATGAATATTCGATATGATTTAATTTTGATCCTATATTAATTTGGCTATTTTACGGTAGTAAAAAATGATTTATTCGTCTGTAATCTTCCTGTCAATCTGTTCTCGTATGCTGTGATTAGTACGAAGAGGAGGATCACGATGATTCTATCCAATTTTGATCCTCAAATTTCACGACAGCATAAACCTCATCTGGATCCACCTTTTTGGTCATCTGACAGTTTTAAGATCAAGAGTCGGCCCACTATGATCGAGTCCAGTGGACGGCAACTCGTCTAAAAACATAGTCTTCTTCGAGTCGTATAGCGACGCCGTCAGAACCATGTGCAAACTGTCCGCGAGGACTCCGCCCGATTCCATTCCGAACAGGTCGTTGTCTTCTACGCTCTCTCCTCGTCTTCTCGCGGTCACGGGCTTTCTCGTGCGAAGGAAGCAAGCAAGGCAATCGATTTATCTTCTGTCTCATCAAAGTAAATAAAACGCAAGCCACTCCTCTCGGCAACCGGATCGAAACCCTCGCTCGCTCTCGCCCTCCTCCGATTCTGCGGTTGCGCCGCCCCACCGTCGCGGCTGGCCGATATGTCGCACGAGGACACCATCCCCCTCCACCACTCCTCCCAGTCCGACATCGACGAGATCGAGAACCTCTTCAATGTCCCCGTCCACGCCGCCGCCACCGTACTCCCCGCCCGTCCCCCCAGCCCCCCGCGCGTCTCCATCCCCGTTTCCCATTCCTCCACCCCCTTGCCGACCTACCAGAAGGCGCCGCCATCCTCCTCCTCGCCCCCGGTCGTACCGGCTGTGCCAGCCGGTGCTGCTGCTCCGACAGGAAGATCTAGTATTGGCGTCGCCGCGGATGCCTTCGGCTCGCCTGCCGACACACTGACGGAGCCCGTTTGGGATACGGTGAAGCGGGATCTAGCGAGGATCGTGAGCAATCTGAAGCTGGTGGTGTTCCCGAATCCGTTTAGAGAGGATCCGGGAAGGGCACTCAGGGATTGGGATCTTTGGGGGCCCTTTTTCTTCATCGTGTTCCTCGGATTAACTCTTTCTTGGTCTGCGTCGGTGAAGAAGGTAAGAGCAGATCTCCAGCTCCGGCTTTGATTTGTTTCAGTTTTAAGATGTTGTTCTTCCTTGGATATCATCACGGTATTACAAATTCATTTATCATGCAAATTTTCTCGTTCACTTTCTAACTTATATGTATATTTTTTTTTCCAATCATGTTTTCCAGTTTGAAAAAAAAATCAAAATGCGCATACATTTTCTTACCTATCCAAATACCCCAAACTTTGCAAAATTAATTTTCTTTTCACAATTTACACACAAGTTCATTGTTTGCCTATCCTTTTTATCTATCTAGGAATCAGTCATGGTGGTGTGATCAGTTCTCTTCCAAACGTCTCTATGCACTTGCAAATTTTCTTGTCTTTGCCACTACTTTCTTAAGGACCGTTCACCAAGCTCATGCCAATTTGGAGCATTATAGCCTGGTATGATATTGACCACTCATTTCTTCTGAGATCTGAAAAGATTGATGTGTGTAAATGAAATTGGATACCTACTTCACCGAATCAACTAGCTACTTATTAATTGAGTCTCTCTTTTTTCCTTAGCAAATCAATCTTTTATTTTATCGTACCTTAGTCTTTCGATGTCACTACTTTTTTGCTAGATCAATAGTTGTGAATCAATTTATTTCTCTTTTAGTTCTTGAATATTTACTACCCACTTCTTGAATCTCTATATCTTTCTCTAAGTACTACCCTTGCTTCACCCAACACCTCAAATATTCATCTCTTCCCTTCATCAAGAAGTTTTGCCTTGTAAGTCTGATTGTCAGCTCCTCTACTTATTCAAAGCAAGATTTACCATCTTTAGAGGCAAATTTTTTGACATTATGAATATTACCCTGAACATGAGCAAGGTGTTGTTCAAATCTGTAAATTTCTCACCTAGATATCTTCCCATAAAACTTGCATGCAATGGTATTAGCATCTTTCTTGTTAGGTAGATATATTCTATATTTCCATGCAGGATTGTCCCAGGTTGTCTACATCTGATGAAGAGTCTTGTTCCAATGTTAGACTGTAATAAACTAAACAATAAACGCTGAACAAAGAAGCACCATCGAAGATTTTTGTGAGATCCTATTGAAAGTAAACATAGTCAAAGCAATAATAAGTTAAAGAAGATTAAAATATTATTATAAGCTATTCAAGACATGGGAAGATGAATATCTGAAGCAAAGTTGCAAGGGAAGAGTCAAGTTGAACAAAAGCTATAGTAAGGAGGATTACTAACCTTCACTGACTATTTAAGCTGTTGTTTTTGAGGAGAACCACTGTAAATATTAGAGTGGATGGAAAAAAAAAGGATGAGAGAATATTGAGAAGAAGATAGAGATCTTACCTTGGAGAAGGAGAAAAATTTCTAGCCGTATTTCAGCAACTATTTTTAAGGGAAACAGCAGTAATGATCACAGAACTAAGGTATATTATTGTAGCTTGTCAATAAGTTGGATCGAGTTAATTATTTGAAAGCATTTGTTAACCTTGGAAAATGGGAACTAGTTTGGGTTGTGCATGCCAGCATTCTTTTAGTAACATGACATTTATCCATTTGGATGCATAGAAATTTACTGATTCAAGAAGGTTAAGGGTCACCATCTAGCACAACATAACCAGCTGATTATATACTTCTTGCTAGTTTACTCTAGTTTCATAGAGTTCCCCTTAACAAAATTAGTATTGAATTTGAGAATGTTATGTTCCTACAATTTGTGGATTCAACTACAATTTCAATTTGATTTTTTTTTTCAGTTGTGAAAACCTCTTTCATTCAGTTTGGTGAAACATCTATTAATTTCAAACAAATGTAACAGCCCTAATTAACTTTTTTCTTCATCTACTTCTATCCCTTCTAGCAATTTCTTCTGGTTTAGCAAATCTTCAATGAAGAGATATGCGTGTGTAAATGTATCTGCAATAGTTATGCAGTAATTTTTGGAGTCTTATCATATCCATAGTTGGATATGCTAAAATATTGATATGATTAATCCCTTATGATTTATATGGTTGAAAAGATCCATTATGCCAACAAATTGATTTAAAATAAACAGTCCACTGTTGTTTCAGCAGAAGTCCATTATGATAGTGGCTGGAGAGAGACTAGGGTAAAGTTGTACAGAGCTACAGAGATGAATATGTGAGAGAAAGGCTTATTCTATAAATCAGTTTCCTGTACTTGCTGAGAAAATGTCATGAACAAATATCTGGGTTGCTCAGATTTGTTTTCTTCTGATCCCTATTCAAAGCTTCAGAGGGTGGTCCATTGCCCAAGTTGTCCAGTTGAAATTCCCCAATTTTGTAGAAACATTCACTTTCACTTTCTACAATAATGTCTGAGTTTCGATACATCCTTTAAACACTGGAATGAGATGATACGAGCTTTGCCTTTTCATTTTGCTCCTGTCACTGTCTCCCTTACATGATCAATTCTTATGGTTCTCAACGATTTATTTTTCTATTGTTAAACAATTTCCTCTTGGACAAGTCACGTATGTTTTTGTGATCATATTGACAGTCCGAAGTCTTTGCTGTTGCATTTGCAATCCTTGCTGCTGGTGCCATTATTCTCACAATGAATGTTCTACTTCTGGTGAGCAGCCTGGCATGCTTACAGTACCTGTTTCCCTGTGCTAAATTGGACTAACAATATGTTTTTTGTTTATCAGGGAGGCCATATCATATTTTTTCAAAGTCTTAGTCTTCTCGGCTACTGTCTCTTCCCCCTGGATGTAGGAGCCCTAGTTGGCCTGTTGGTAGGCAATGTTATAGTCAAGATAGTGGTTGTCGCCATTACATTCGCATGGAGCTGTTGGGCAGCATATCCTTTCATGAGCGCAGCAGTTAATCCCAGAAGGAAAGCCTTGGCCTTGTATCCTGTTTTCCTAATGTACGTATCTGTTGGCTTTTTTATCATTGCTATAGATTAAGACCTCAAACATCCAAGTGCTTGGTGGTTAGTAGTCAAACTGTCTTTCGTCGAACCACCTAAACATAATACAGTGAGATTTCCCCGGCATTGTTTACTTTTCATACTACTTCAAGACCTTCCGTCAGTGTTGGTTGAGTGGAAATTTCTGTTTAATCTATGGGATTCGTCGTAATGGCTCCCTGTTGCAGTATTATGATAACATATTAGTTACGATAGACTATAAAGATATAATTTTTTTCACACTGTTAGCATCTTGTAAGATAGCCTTCTTTCTTATATCTGTTTGCACTGGTTTGCTATTCTCAACATATTGAATTGCTAGTGAGCCAATTGCTTTTAGTTGGCATTGTTTTGACTTGGTTTTTCATTTCTTATTTGCATGGCAAGTGGTGGCTTGTTCGTGCCGAGAACTTATTCTGGTTTCTTTCTCGACATGTTTTATTATCAAATGACTGTGAATTATCTAGTGTCAATCAACTGTCACCTAAGTCTTATTTAGCTTATTTTGATCAAATACTATTAAAAATTTTCATATTAATAATTATTTTTTTAATAAAAAAATAGTTGGATGGACCTACGATAGGAACGACTCAAGCATGTTGGGTAAGTTCCACCTTTAATAATTAACAAGGTCCTCCCTAGCCACTCATTTTCCCAAGATATAATAAATAATTGTAATAAAAAATAATTCGAGATCCATATTTTTAATATGTAATTTAAAAGAAGTTTTTTGATTTTTTTTAAAATTTTATATAATTTTTTCACTTTAAAAAAATAGTCATGTAGCCTTTAATTATATTGAAGATTAAACAAAATCAATTATATATATCAATTACATATATTTTTGTATCAAGAGGTGAGCCATCATCTTAGCAGCTCCTACCAGATGATACTGTACATTCTTAAAAAAAAGGTAAATATTGGAGATTATTGTGTCATTTGTTAGAAATTAACCTCAAGATCTATCATACATTCTAAAAGAAAAGAGAATAGATATTAGAGATATTGTGTCGTGTTTTGTATTGGTTAGAAATTAACCTTAATTTCTATTGTAGCAAATATTCATGCAACGATTCCTTTTCTACAATGGCTCTAGACAGTAGACATTTTAGAAGGAGATAAATCATGGAGGTATTTGCCCTAGTCAGTGACTCTTTGTGTTGGAAAGATTAGGCAACCAACAAGGTATTTTTGCATTCGTTGAAAATTAACTTCCAGAAGTATTATAGTAAATATTCATATAGGTACCGTTCCAGAAGTGAACGATGTGGGCGACAGGTCATTGTGGTACATCCCTGCGTGACGACAAGGGGATGCCTTCGCCTGCGAGATTAACACGAGTATTATAGGGACACACCGGAAGGAGTTCTAGCGGAGCTCTCTCCGACGCTCAAGTTAGAAACCTTTTAGAAAATAGGAGATGAGCAAGGAAAATAAGTTATTTGGAGTTAAGAAAGTTCGACCCCTTTACCTAGGTGTCTCCGCAACTTATATAATTATTGTCCTTTTTCTTTGAGCCCTCCCATATTACTGTAGCCGCCTCCCTTGATTCCACGCCTCGCGGATCGTGGTCGCCTGCCAGCTGTCACACGTCGGGGGATACTGGTAACGACCGTCGTGCATATTGAATCTATCATTATTATCATGCGTTAACGGTCGTAGCCACCTGCCAGCTCTTCTACTCAAGGGAGCACTTGTAACTGTTGTCGCGTATATTAAGTTTATCGTTATCATCATTAATGGTAAAACTTCTCACATATATTCTCTCTCTGTCTCTCTCCCGAGTTGCCCTCGGGGACTCCTCCCCGAGTTGGTATCGGGCTCTGTTATCCGAGTTGGTCTCGGACACTCTTGTCCCGAGTTGGTCTCGGGGACTTTTCTCCCGAGTTGAGCTTAGACTCTGCTCTCCCGAGTTGGTATCGAGCACTCTTGTCCCGAGTTGGGCTTGGGCTCCGCTCTCCCGAGTTGGTATCGGGTTCTCTTGTCTCGAGTTGATATCAGGGACTTCTCTCCCGAGTTGGTCTCGGGCTCCGCTCTCTCAAGTTGGTATCGGGCACCTCTGCCCCGAGTTGGGCTTGAACACCTCTCTCTCAAGTTGGGCTCGGGTTCCGCTCCCCAGAGTTGGTATCGGGCAACTCTCTCCCGCACTTGTACTTACGCCATGCAACTTTCTTGAGCCACATGTTCGTCACAAGTTAACATCCCAATCACAAACCCTCCCCCCGACGTTAAGTATAATTGAAGGAAGTTTGCTTGACTAATTTGACTTGTGGCGTTTTGGGAGAAAAGTGTGGATAAAAAATATAGTTACCATTTCTCAATCTTAACTATTTCATGGATCCTAGGAGGCAAAGTAATCATTTGAATTAGCCTCAAGAGTTTCAAGAATTCCGATGCGCTACGATCAATGACTGTCAATCACTCATTAAAAGCGCATGAGGCATATTAATGACAGGAGATCCTTTTGGCGAATAGGTTGGTGCCACGCGGCGTCCCCCCTCGAAGCGTCCTTTCCTCGACGTGTTAGTCAAGGCATACCAACTGGTGACTATAATGAGTCGCACACTTCTAGGGTTTATAGGCGCCGGCGGGATAGAGGGAGAAGAAGCAGCCGACTGAGGAAGATTGGAAACTCTTCCTCTTGGTTTTCTTCTCCAGTTCCTTCCCCAGGACGTGCGCGAACCCACAGGGAGAAGAAAGTTGGCCGGCGGTGAGGGATAAGAGAAGGTTTTCCTTCTTTTTGTCGTCGCCGGCGGTGAGAGGGAAGGAGGGAGCCGTGCGGTTGGAGTTTGGTGGAAAGGAGAGGTTCTTTTTCTCTTTTCGGTGCTTCTTCTTCATCCTCAACCTCTTCTCCATTGGTCGGCGTCTCCTAGAAGCTAGGAGTCGGACTGGCGGCGATTTGGAGAGGAGGCTAGGGTTCCGGCGATCGATGCAAGAAAGAAGAGGAAAGAAGGACTTTGGGTCGGCTTCTTCCCTCTTCCTACTCTCCTTCTTTATCTTCTCTTTGCGGCAACACGAGTAGGAGAAGAGTTGAAGGGAGATCGCCGGAGGTGAGGCCTTGGAAGCAAGGTTTCCGGCGCACCCAAGCCAAGGAGGAAGAAGAAGATAATTTTCTCTCTCCTAGGGTTTCGGCCAAGCTAGGGGAAGAAAGTGAGCCCTTGGTGATTCCACATCTTGGTAGCTCGTCGCCCACATGACGTCCAAGAGGGGAGGGTCATAAGGTAGAAGACTGCGAGGTAAAAGGCGAGGTATACCTCTTCCTAGCTCCGTCTTTGTTCTTGTTGTTTTATTGCTTTGATTTTGTTTGTCATTGCATGTTGATAATTAATTATTATAAATTAATTATTTATTAATTAATATGATAATTAATTTATGTCATGGACCCCGATTATAAACACAAAAACCAGCGATCCATTTGTCGTCTTTTCCGCAATTAAGTAATCCGGAAAGTTACAAGACCTTAACTTTTGTTTTGGCTAAATTATGACTTGGATTAATTAACATGACGACAAGACGGTCGTTTCGGAGATGGGTCTCTATTCGGATTAAATTTTTAATCCGTAGACATAGAGAGGTTTCTCATGTTCGACCCCGTGGTTGCTTAGGAAATCCTCAAGCCATACAAGGGTATGAGGTCATATCATCGAAGATTAAACCCGGAGTCTTGCAAGCTGCCTGTGAAACCTACGACATCCCGATAGATTTTGAAATACGGGTACCCAGGCTTGATCAATCTCCCGTAGAGCCTCCTCTAAGATTTTACTCCTTTTACTTAGGTCAAGTAGAATTCGGTCTTTGCTTTCCAATCCCACCTTTTTATCATGTCCATATCCCAGTACATCGACATTCCTCTCCAATAAATGACCCCTAATGCCTTCGCTCAGATGAGCGGGCATTCCTTCTATTCAAGTTGTTTGAAACGCCTTTAACTCCTCACCCTTTCTATTAATTTTTCCTCCCTAGCCTCGCGTCCTGAGGGGCCTTTAACTTTATAGCAAGTGTTAGCCATAGATTCATAGGTGGCCTCTCTTCCTCGCACAATGGATAGAAGGAGAGATTCTTCTTTATCAAACTCTCCCAACATCCTTTTTCCCCAACTCGCTGGTTGAACGAATTGTCTTCCATCCCAGAGCTAGGTGATTTTCAGCATGATCAGGGGTATCAGCTATTGGTGCAATCTATGTTAGGTCAGGGTTGACCTAGTTTGACTAGACTTGGGTGAGCTTATGTTTGGTAAACTTGGTAAGCTTAAGTTGTGATGTTTGATAATGATGTTTGAATATCGTGTAAGTCAAGTGGGTTAAATTTGATTGGAGACTTGATTGGAAAAGTCCTAGTGGGACTAGGTGATGCCCAAGTGGATCGGGAAGATCGCACGCTGGCATGGGAAAAGTCCTAGTGAGATTAGGTATACCTAATGGGACTAGGTGAAGTCCAGGTGGATCAGGGAGATCGCACGTTGGCAAGGTGGAAGTCTACCGAGAGACTAGACCTAACTCGAGGGTTACGCAAACCTGGTTGGGAACTAGGTTAAGTCCTACTTGAGAACTAGGCAAGGAAAAATCCAAGTTAGTCAAAAGGATGATCGGACACTTGGTGAGAATGTCCTAACAGGTCACAGTTGATCGGGGTTAGGCAAGGGAACCCTAGACTTGTGCACACAAGTTAGCGTTGGGGTCAATCGATTGAGCAATCGATTGGTATTGGTTTCTCGCGATCAGAAGCCTTCCTAATTGATTAGGTAATCGATTAAGGAAGGAGTGAATCGATTAGGCAATCGATTGAGAGAAATGAATTGCGAGAACATAAGATGGCTGAATTGATTGGGCAATCGATTCATCCTTCTCTTAATCGATTGGTCAATCAATTAAGGTGCCCGGTAATCGATTGGGCAATCGATTACAGTAATATTGCGCGAGAGCACAAAAAGGTACTCAATCGATTAAGGTCTTCTTAATCGATTGGCTAATTGATTAAGCTCCAAAAAATAGTCGTTGAGCGGCTAAGTCTGACGTGGTAATCGATTGGGCAATCGATTAAGGAACCATAGACGTCGAGTATATAGGGTTTTCACTCAAGTTTGAAGCGCAATCCTTTTGGCAGCTCTTCGGCACTTCTTCTCTTCCTTCTTCGCCAGTTCTTAGCAAGTGTTGGTGCACTTCAAGAGGCGTTTTCCAAGCAAGAAGAAGGAGAAAATAAGACAAGCAAGGATCTAAGTGTGCAAATCTTGTAAGATTTATTTTGTATTTGCTTGAGTTTCTTGTTGTATCTTCTTGTAAGCTTGTAAGAGGTTTCTCCACCTCAAGAAAGTGATCTTTTATAGTGTATGAGAGAGTGAGGAGAGCGGATCCTTGGATTAGTCACCTCAAGGAGGTGGATACCAAGTAAATCCTTGAGTGTTAGCATTGTTTGGAGTCTTCTGCAGCGACAAATCATCAATAAGCAAATCGAAGCTAATCACTCCCCTTCTAGCTCTCCTACCGGTCCTAACAAGTGATATTAGAGCGAGGTCGCTCTTCTTTGGACTCATCGCCAAGAGAGCAACAACTAGAGGAAGAAGAAGAAATTGAGAAACCCCTAATTTCAAGAAGTTATCATCAAGAAGGTTAATCTTCAAAATGGAGTTCAGCTACAACATTCGAGCACCTCCACCGTACGATAAAGCCAATTTCAATCTTTGGAAAACAAAGATTGAAAATTTCCTCATGATGGAGATAGAGCAATGGTTTGGTCTAATGGAAGGCTTTGAAGCTCTAACAAGTAGCAAAGGGAAGCTCCTCAAGAAAAACAAATGAAATGAGGAACAAATCAAGAGATGCGAGACCAACGACAAAGTGACCAAATTATTGGTCAATCTATTGCCAAGCACTATCTTGGACAAAATTAGAGAATTTCAAGATACCAAAGTGCTTTGGTGTAAATCGGCAAAGTTTCATGAAGATCCCTCCATTGTACCAAATCAAGACAAATCTGAAGAGGGAGATTCATCAGAGGATAAAGATTCGGAAGTTGAGAGATGCTCAACATCTGAAGATGAAGTTCAAGAAGCCTCCACTTCAAGGATTGAGGGAGAGTAAAATTCGTCATTGACATCGGATCAAAGAAAAGTTTAAACATCATCATCTGAGGTCAATAAAGAAAAAGAAGAATCGAGTGTCACCTCATACCCCATGAAGGTATAAAATTTTCAATTTGTAAAAATAAAGATCACATTATTTGTTTTGAGTGTAGGCACAAAAGACACTATAAGAGTAAGTATCCTAATTTAGTCAAGAAGAAGGTGCAAGCGGCACCGAAAACCAAGGAGAAGTCAAAGGAGGTTGGCCCCGTGGTACAAAAGGATAAGAAGCACATTGTGTGTTTCTCATGCAAACAAAAGGGGCATTATCGGGACCAATGTCCAAAGGGGAAGAATCCAACCAAGACAAAAGGAAGGGGCTCGAACCAAGGGTGAGCCTCCAAGAACAAGACTAAGGTATCATTAGGTAATGGTACTTATTTTCATCATGATAAAACACATGCTAGAAATAATTATTATCATTTTAATGTCATTTATCATGAAAATAGGATGTATGACAAACCTAAGGAGAACTATAGAGCCTTCCATGCTAGGCTACTGTTGGATCGGGTTGGACCGGCTAGAGGGGGGTGAATAGACCGGAAATTTTTTTTATAAAAGTGGAGGCTCTCGTCTTTAAAAAAGAAACTTGGTTGCAACTGAGAACGTTGCTTCCAAGGCAGTAGACGCTCAATAAAAATCTCCTTGTGGCGGAGAAGCCTTACAAAAATAGCACGCTAGACTTTTAGAGTGTTTACAAGAAATGAATTAATTGAATGAATTAAAAGGTTGAAACTCTAAGCCTATTTATAGCCTAAGAGAATAAATCTGGATTGTTGATTGTTGAGGAATTTTCTCTTGGCCGTTGATCCATGGATGTAATCTGGATGGCTGATCTTGGATGGGATTAAACTGCATCCATTGGATCTGATTAAAGGAAGTTATCCTTTAAGAGATAACTTTGTCTTCTGCTCGCAACAGATAAATAACTTTATCATTTGCTCGCAACAACTTTAATCATATCTTTTCTTTATCCTAGTCGGTAAGATTGGTGATATATATAGGCGAGGTTGCTGGTTCGAATCTTCACAGCAACAAATAAAATTCTTTTTGTTTCAGGTGCTTGGTTTGACTTGGTCAAACTGACCAGTCTTTTGGTTCATCTTCTGGGTGATTTCCGGCCAACCGGAGTTAGGCTCACCCGAACCCGACTCCGACCTTTCGCCCCTCGAGCGTCCTTCCTCCCGGCTTCTCGTCCCTCGGACACCGCGCACGTCCTTCTCTCTCCACCGGCGTACTCTTCCGCAGCTTCTGCGTCCCTCGGATTGTACCGAGCCCGTCGGCTCACTTCCCCGCACAATCCTTCTCGTCCGCTACGTCTTACGCTCGAATTCCTCCGTACATAAGCTCCTGTACACTTAGCAGAGGGATTAAACATACCAGGACCTAACTTAAATCGGTTGATCACATCAAAATCAACCAGGGGTACTTACAATCTCCCCCTTTTTGATGTGTATCAATCCGAGTTAAATTAGGGTAATTAAAATAAAAAAAACATACATAATAATGTAAACAGTTTAAGTTCAAAAAAACTTAAATTTTAAGTAAATTAAAATTCTACCCCTTAACTTAGTACTATTCCTCCCCCTTTGATCACATCAAAAAATTGGGAAATATAAGTAGGGAAGAAAATTTTTTGAGTGCGATAAAAAATTTTCTAAGTGAAAAAAAAACGTATTGGCACAGATTTTTTAAATTTAAAATGACATATTTTTTTCAAAGTTAATTCCATTTTTTTGTAAAAAAAAATTAAAAAAAAAACTAAATTTTTTTTTTGATAAAATCCACAGTTGATGAGGAGATCCAAAAAAAAATTGAATCTGGTCAAAATCTTTTTCTATCGAATTTTGAAAATTAAAAAAAAATCATATTTCAATAAAAAAATCTAAATATTTTTTTGTTAAAGTTGAAGATGAAATATGAGTTTGGACAAAAATTTTGAGTTTTAAATTCGTTCATCAAGTCCAAAAATTGCAAACCAACACATAAGAGTTTTTGAAGAATAAATTTTAAAAAAAATCGAAAAATTGCTTCAAAAAATATTTTTTAAAAAAATTATAATGAATTTCCCCCTAAACTCTTAATTTTAAATTTTGAGAGAAAAAAATATTCAACAAATTTAAAAGAATTTTCAGTAGATAGATAACATAATTGTGCATAAAAAAATAATTATATAATTTTTGTTAGAGAAAAAAAATGCGCACATATATAATAACAAAAAAATTCAATTTAATACAAATTTAGGAACCCAAAATAAGTTCTTGTCTACAGGATTAATTAAAAACTTAGGCGGAATATAGCTTTTGGGCACATTTTTAAATTGACCCTTATGATTTTTAAAATATCAATTTAAATTATCAGGAAAGCTATTTTTCTTTTGGCGTAAATGTGTAATATCAAGTTCTAATTTTTGCACTAAGTTTTTCAAATTACCATTTTCATTTTTTAAAATTTCAGAAGAGAAAGTAAGTGCCAATTCATTTTTCAATTTCAAATTTTCTTTTTCTAATCTACAATTAGATTTAAGCAAGGCTTTAACTCCTGCATATAATTGATCATGAGGAAGAAAACAGACCTCACTTACCGGGTCGCTTTCGAAAAGCGAGGTTCTTTCTTCGTCGTCAGTTTCTTCTGACATCTCTCCCCCTTCATCAGTGCTCCCTTCTTGATGATTTGCAATTAACATAAGTCCCGCGTATTCTTGACCTTCTGATTCCTCTGACGAGGACTCGTCCCAAGTGGCCTTCAGTTTTGGCTCTGAGGTACTTTCATGCAATTCTAGGAATTTCTCCCAGAGCTCTTTTGCCGAGTTGTAATTTTCAATGCGGTTAACTTCTTGCGCGGGAAGAATGGCTAGTAGATGAAATTCAGCTTTGTCATTTGCTTCAAAGTCTGATTTCTCCTTCTTGGTCCATGATTCTATTTCTTTATCCTTGCCGTTGTTGTCTTTAGGAACTGAAAAACCATTTTTCATAATTATTAGCAATTCAATATCAGTTTTAAAAAATACCTGCATTCGGCGCTTCCACATCGCGAACTCCCCCTCAAACTTCAGCGGGTAGATTACGGCTCCAACCATTTTTCTTGAAATTGCTGCAGTCGGCGATTAGTCCTTCTGCGGCGACCTTGGCTCTGATACCACTTGTTAGATCGGGTTGGACCGGCTAGAGGGGGGTGAATAGACCGGAAAAAAAATTTATAAAAGTGGAGGCTCTCGTCTTTAAAAAAGAAACTTGGTTGCAACTGAGAACGTTGCTTCCAAGGCAGTGGACGCTCAATAAAAATCTCCTTGTGGCGGGGAAGCCTTACAAAAATAGCACGCTAGACTTTTAGAGTGTTTACAAGAAATGAATTAATTGAATGAATTAAAAGGTTGAAACTCTAAGCATATTTATAGCCTAAGAGAATAAATCTGGATTGTTGATTGTTGAGGAATTTTCTCTTGGCCGTTGATCCATGGATGTAATCTGGATGGCTGATCTTGGATGGGATTAAACTGCATCCATTGGATCTGATTAAAGGATAAAGTTATCCTTTAAGAGATAACTTTGTCTTCTGCTCGCAACAGATAAATAACTTTATCATTTGCTCACAACAACTTTAATCATATCTTTTCTTTATTCTAGTCGGTAAGATTGGTGATATATGTAGGCGAGGTTGCTTGTTCGAATTTTCACAACAACAAATAAAATTCTTTTTGTTTCAGGTGCTTGGTTTGACTTGGTCAAACTGACCAGTCTTTTGGTTCATCTTCTGGGTGATTTCCGGCCAACCGGAGTTAGGCTCACCCGAACCCGACTCCGGCCTTTCGCCTCTCGAGGGTCCTTCCTCCCGGCTTCTCGTCCCTCGGACACCGCGCACGTCCTTCTCGCTCCACCGGCGTACTCTTCCGCAGCTTCCGAGTCCCTCGGATTGTACCGAGCCCGTCGGCTCACTTCCCCGCACAATCCTTCTCGTTCGCTACGTCTTACGCTCGACTTCCTCCGTACCTAAGCTCCTGTACACTTAGCAGAGGGATTAAACATACCAGGACCTAACTTAAATCGGTTGATCACATCAAAATCAACCAGGGGTACTTACAACTACTACATTTAAGGATAGAGAACAAGTTAGAACATTCCATGGTAGACCTACTCAACCCAAGGCCAAGAAGAATAATTATCAAGGCAATTTTAGAAAACCAAGCCTTGAGAAAGTAATGATTGAAAATCAAGTTTTGAGGTCAAAACTTGAAATATTAGAAAAATCCCTCAAAAGAATAGAAAATCTTCTTAAGGGATCCAAGGATCAAAACCTAGATTTAGAAAATCAAAAACCTTTTAGAGGCAAGAAAGGTTTAGGGTACAAACTTAAAACCAAGGATGATTGTCCTTCTTACCATAGAGTTCCATATAGGTATGGAACTCAATCTAGGTCTAGAAGTCAAGTTAAGGTCACAAGGGAAGTCATCCTAGAGTTGACCAAGGCAAGACCACATGACTAAGGCTTCGGAGAAGCCTAAAAAAGTCATTAGGAAGGTATCAAGGGATGCTATCCCTAATGAATACCTAGAACACCTGAGGAGCACAATAGGTTTTGGGTTTCTAAGAGTGTATTCGCCACACCCTAGATAGGTCTAGGGAGTGTCAGCCCAAATTTGGAAGGGTAGTTAACTCAACCTTGATGAAGTTGACACTTAGGGGCATTTTTAAGGACTTACTACCCTTGAAAATGAAGAAGTCGTTTGTTTATTCTTGGAAGAGTAAAATTGTGTCAAGCTATATTTTTAGAACATTGAACAAAATAAAGTTGGCATAACTAGGTTACAATCCAACGATATGCCAAGTTGGGGAGTTTTGATATTATCTTGAAAAATTAGGGGCAAAATTAGGATTATCAATGGCTTAACAATGAGTTATTGATACTTAGATAGGAAATCTAGGTATTTTCTTTTGTGCTATTATGCCATGATTTATATGCCCTATCATATGCATGACATCATAATTCATCATTCATATTTTATTATGAAAATATCATTTGTCATGTCATACATGCATCATTTAGTCATAATAAATATTTTTCTTTTGAAAATGTGCATATGATGCATGTCATAGTTATTATCATACATTAATTTAATTTATATTGAAATTAAGGACATTGACATTACTTTACGTCTTAGGTGGATGATCAAAGTTTATAATGCCTAGGTAGAAATGCATGAACCCTTAGTTTAAGGAGAACATGATTTTTACATCTCACTAAGACCATAAGTTGTCTTGTGTGTGTTTTGAGACATATTAGAAACAAGTGAGATGTTAGGTTGATGAATAAAACTCAAGGTGTTGATTAATGTGCATCTTATTGAGTTTTAGTTTCATCAAAACATGAACTTAAATGAACTCTAATCATTGGGAAAGCTAATGTGCAAGTCATGTGCATTTAGCCCAAAGAACATGGTTGGAAATTATTTTTGAAAATCATTACAAAACTATCTTGGAAAACCTTGGTGAAGACTATCTTTTGATAAAACTCATCATTAATGAATATGATACAAAACAGAGTGAAACATTGAAGTATCTCAATGATTTTAATTTTGTGTCAATCTTTGAAAATGGAAGTTATTTTCATAGAAAACTAGTTTTCCATGATAGTATATGTCATAAATAATATCTACACAAAATTTCAGGATCTTTCAAATTTTGTTGAATTATTTAGGAGTTTCTGAAATTCGGTCTGAAATTATTTTTCGAAATCAGAAACTCCCAATCAATCATGTGATCATTAGGACAGTAACCTCAATCAATTGGTGAACCTTTTCCGCGAGCACAGAAGCTCACGTAATCGATTCGTTGATCGATTAAGGGCAGCCATAATCGATCAGTTGATCGATTAAGGCATAGCTTAATCGATTGGTATCCAACACCAATCAATTGCTATAACTGAAACTGTCTGATTTCAGTCTTTTAACCCAATTTTGAGTAGCCTAACAATCCCTAGCCCCTTGGAATACTTTTATAAATATATTTGGTAAATTTCATTATGAAATCAAAAAGTGAGATAGTTTGGTGAAAACTATATGGTTAAGGAGAGGTTTTGATTCAAGTTTTGAATCTCAAAATCTCATAACCTTGAGTTGAGTTTTCCTAAAGTTTTAGGAATTCAAAAATCATTGTTGGTGCAATGATTGAGATTTAGAGTATGTTTTGAGGGGAAGGTCTTCCTTAAAAGCATGTGTTTATATTTTTATTTTTGGGATAATTGAAAGAATGAAGATTGAGAATTTTCATCACGATGAATGCTCAAGGTTGAGAATGAGTTCAAATGAAAGGTATGAGACTTTCGTTGGATATGCCTTTGACCATATAGACTCTCAGGAAGAGTTTTTGATGTATCAAAGGGGGAGAGATTGAAAGGCTAATAGGGATTATTCTTTCTCAAACAAATTGCCAAACATCAAAAAGGGGGAGATTGTTGGTGTAATCTATGTTAGGTCAGGGTTGACCTAGTTTGACTAGGCTCGGGTGAGCTTATGTTTGATAAACTTGGTAAGATTAAGTTTTGATGTTTGACAATGATGTTTGAATATCGTATAAGTCAAGTGGGTCAAGGTTGACTAGAGACTTGAATAGAAAACTCCTAGTGGGTCTAGGTAAAGTCCAGGTGGATCGGGAAGATCGAGGGGCAGAAAGTCCTGGTGAGTTGAGGATCGGACATCAAAACGGAAAGGGTTTCCGCTTGAGGGGGGCTTTTGGTCATTTGTTTGAGGAACCAATCTTGAGGAAATTCTGTTTCTGATAGTGGAATACCATTATAAGTACACTTAACATGCATTTCACTCTTCCTGTCCTTAAAATCCTCATACCACTCGGGGTATTGGAATAATAACATACGTCCAACATTTTTAGCTATTATCAATGAAGGCAATATAATATTTTTTCTAAGAAAAACGTGAATAAGGAGTATCAAACTTCTTATTGCTTGAGCAAATATAACGCTATCCCAAATGTCTACTATTGCCATTCGTACATTTTCTTCTTCTCTGTTCTTCTCATTTTCATCGAGAGCCTTCAGAGTTTTCTTCATCTTTTCTTTCTCAAAATCGTCAATTTTTAATTCCGTGGGATTGTTGGGGTTGCAAGGTTGCAAACATAGTCCCACATCGAAAACACATGGGAAAGATCATAGGCTTATACGGAAAAAAGATATCTCCATTGGAATGAGGCCTTTTGGGAAAGCCCAAGAGCAAAACCATGAGGGCTTAGGTCCAAAGTGGACAATATTATATTATTATGAAAATATCTAACTTTCTTTCAGTCCTAATAATTGAAAGGCTAATAGGGATTAGTCTTTCTTAAACATATTGTCAAACATCAAAAAGGGAGAGATTGTTAGTGCAATCTATGTTAGGTCAGGGTGGACTTAGTTTGACTAGGCTTGGGTGAGCTTATGTTTGGTAACTTGGTAAGCTTAAATTTTGATGTTTGATAATGATGTTTGAATATCGTGTAAGTCATGTGAGTCAAGGTTAACTGAAAACTTGATTGGAAAAGTCCTAGTGGGACTAGGCACACCTAGTGGGACTAGATGAAGTCCAAATGTATCGGGGAGATCACATGCTGGCATGAGAAAAGTCCTAGTGGATTAGTCACACCTAGTGGGACTAGGTGAGGCTCAGGTGGATCGGGGAGATCGCACGCTGGCATGGTGGAAGTCTACCGAGAGACTAGACTTAACTCGAGGGTTACGCAAACTTGGTTGGGAACTAGGTTAAGTCCTAATTGGGAACTAGACAAGAAAAATCCAAGTCGGTCAAAGGGATGATCAATCGCTTGGTGTGGATGTCCTAACAGGTCACGGTTGACCGGGGTTAGGCAAGGGAACCCTAGACTTGTGTACATAAGTTAGGGTTAGGGTCAATCGATTGGTGTTGGTTTCTCGCGAATAGAAGCTTTCCTAATTGATTGGGTAATCGATTAAGGAAGAAGTGAATCAATTAGGTAATCAATTAAGAGAAATGAGTTATGAGAATAGAAGCTGGTTGAATCGATTGGGCAATCGATTCATCCTTCTCTTAATCGATCGGTCAATCGATTAAGGTGTCTGGTAATCGATTGGGCAATCGATTACAGTAGTATTGCGAGAGAGCACAAAAAGATGTTGAATCGATTCAACAATCGATTAATATCTTCTTAATCGATTGACTAATCGATTAAGCTTCAAAAAATAGTCGTTGATCGGCTAAGTCTGACATGGTAATCGATTGGACAATCTATTAGGGAACCCTAGATGTCGAGTATATAGGGTTTTCACTCAGGTTTGAAGCGCATCCTTTCGGTAGCTCTTCGACACTTCTTCTCCTCCTTCTTCGCCAGTTCTTAGCAAGTGTTGGTGCATTTCAAGAGGCATTTTCTAAGCAAGAAGAAGGAGAAAACAAGACAAGCGAGGATCTAAGAGTGCAAATCTTGTAAGATTTATTTTGTATTTGCTTGAGTTTCTTGTTGTATCTTCTTATAAGCTTGTAAGAGGTTTTTTCAGCTCAAGAAGGAGATCTTTCATAGTGTAAAAGAGAGTGAGGAGAGCGGATCCTTGGATTAGTTATCTCAAGAAGATGGATATCAAGTAAATCCTTGAGTGTTAGCATTGCTTGGAGTCTTCCGCAGCGACAAATTATCTGTTGATGCAGTCTGATCCTGATTGTTGTTTTGGTGTTGACACCGATTTTAGTTTAGGTTGATGAGATGATTTGGATTAAGTCCTGGTCGAGGACTGGGCATGGAATCCTGGTGAGTGAAGTCAGGTCCTAGCCTGGAGGGCTAGGTTGGAAAAGTCCTAGCTTGGAGGGCTAGGTGTGGAAAAGTCCTAGCTTGGAGGGCTATGTGTGGGAAAGTCCTAACTTGGAGGGCTAGGTGTGAAAATTCCTAACTCGGAGGGTTAGGTGATTGGAAATCCCGGTGAGTGAAGTCGGGTCCTGGTGAGTGAAGCCAGGTTGATTGGAAATCCCGGTGAGTGAAGTCGGGTCCTGGTGAGTGAAGCCAGGTTGATTGAAATCCCGGTGAGTGAAGCCGGGTCCTGATGAGTGAAGTCAAGTTGACTGAAGTCCCGGTGAGTGAAGCTAGGCATGGAGTCTTGGTCCGAGGGACCAAGCACGAGTCAGGGAAGGGCTGGAGGCTTGTTCTCGTGACTTAGAGTGGATTTGGCCTTGCATGGATCGGTCCGGTGACCGATCAGAGAAGTTGGCACGAAGTTCCCTCTTGGATCGGTCTGGTGACCGATCCAGCTATGTCTGATCGGTCTGGTGACCGATCAGGGAGCATGCAGTGAGTTTGGAACCCCACTGCTCGGCTCCTGATCGGTCACTCCTGATCGGTTTGGTGACCAATCAGGGAGTATGCAGTTTCCTTACTGCATGGCTCCTGATCGGTCTGGTGACTGATCAGGGAGCATACAATGAGTTTGGGAACCTCACTGCTTGGCTCCTGATCGGTCTGGTGACCGATCAGGGATACTGTTTAGATCGTTCTGGTGAACGATCAAGTGTCGCGAGTTCCTCACTATGACCGATCAGGATAGAGCCTGATCTTTCTGACCATGCCCTAATCGGTCTGGTGACCGATCAGAAGGGTTGGACTGCGAAGCTTGGAAAACACCCTCTTAAGGGGTGGATCGGTCTGGTGACCGTTCCACGACTTGGGATCGGTCCCGGAGAAGTCGCGATTCCTGATTAAGCGTTGGGGACCGATCAGGATGGAGCCTGATCGGTCTGAACCCAGCCTGATCGGTCTGAACCCTGCCTGATCGGTCTGGTGACCGATTAGGAGTCACTCTGATTGGTCCGGTGATCGATCAGGAGTCACTCTGATAGGTCCGGTGACTGATTAGTAGCTGGCAGCTTTAATTCAAAAACGCTGTCAGAGCTCTGATTGCGTCTGTTTCACTGCTGATTCGCTACTGATTTCTGCTCCTAACTTCTTATTGTTGATACTCTATTGATTTGCTGACCTAATGAGCTGCTAAGTGTGTAGGTTACTCAGGTTTACTTCAAGGGAGTCAAACTGAGGCTTTATTGGGCAGTTTTCCATCTCAGGTTGCAACGGACGCTGGCGACGACTGGCAGCTGACTGGGGCTCGACTGGGGCTCGGCTGAGGAGAGCTCAGGGAGTCCAAGAGAGGTCAGGGTAGCTGGGTTGCCTCAGATGAGCAGCTGGGGGCAGCAGAGGAGCGTCTGTGGCAACGCATATTAAGAGATGAGATGAGAAGTGGTGAAACAGCAGTTCTCCACCATCGAAGCTTGGCTCCATCACTTGTGCGATTACTCTGATCTGTTGATCCATTGTTTGTGAAGCAACCTGCTGTTACTTGAGCACTTGGGAAGAAGAAACAAGAAGCTTGGTGAGTCCATCAGCAAGAAGACACGAAGAAGGGAGTTCTTGCGTGAGATCTGTGCTGAGTGGAGCTGCATGAGAAGTTTGCTTGTGTTCTTGAGGTTCTAAGTGCTCAGTAAGATTTCTTCTTGTGTTTCCTGTACTTAATACTTCATTCATCTTGAAACGCTGTAGAGAGGTTACTCCACCGAGAAGGAGGTTGCTTTCTATCCGGATTTTCCGAGGCTTGATCTGCCGACGATCAAGGGATCGCCCACCTTAAGGGCACGCCAAAGAGTAGGGGCAAGTTATCCCTGAACCTTGTAAATCCTCTTTGTTAGTGTTTTCGTTTGTCTTTCATTTCTGCACTTTGTTTTTGCTGTATTGCTTCCGCTGTGCTACTAACCGTAAGTGCATAAGTTCATAAAAGAAAGCGATTTTTGGTGTCTGGCTACATTCACCCCCCCTCTCTAACCATCCAAGTTCCAACATTATCAACAAGCAAATCAGAGCTAATCACCCCCTCTAACTCTCCTACCAGTCCTAACACCAGAGAGTCAGGGGAGTATTTACCAGAATAGAGTTCCATGGCCCCGACATGGTCCGCTGTGAAGGCTCTTGTACGAAGTTGTAGCTCCAAGGCTACCAGCCTTGATTGCGACCTCCGTAAGTCCTTATCTTTATTAATGCTTGTTTATACTAATTGATGTTTTTTTACTTTTTAACAGAAGCCACCATGCTTGCCCGATCAATGAGCAAGGTGCTCAAATGGGAGTTGGCTGACGAGAAGGCACTAACCCCTCCCCAAGTCCCGAGAGACCTACCCTCCGAATCCAATGGAGATTTCGAGAGGACACAAAGCTAGGAGCCGCTCGTCATGGAGCTGCGCACTACTCAGGAGGCAGGCCCCTCCTCCGCTCTCGACGTTGCACAAGAGGCCAGTGCACAATTAGCGTTGGTCCCTTTCTTAGGGTTGAGCCGGCTCGAGGAGTGAGTCCCCCGCCTCCCGACGAAGACTTCTTCTCCTTCCTGCCGAGGAGGAGGAGGAGAATGAACCGTCCACCACCGTTCAGAGGCCAGAACCAGCTCCTTCCCTTCGGAAGAGAAAGCCTCGATCAGGCCGAGCTCACCACAACGCTCCTGAAGATGGAGGATCTTATTCCTCTTCTAAGCGTCGAAAGGGAGTGGCGCCGCCTGCGAGGAGTCCGAAAAGGAGTCTGAGCTGCCTGCTGAGGAAACCCCGTCCATCCTCCCTTCACCAAGGGCCCTTAGTTGAAAGGGCAGGGCGGTCCGGTTTAAAGAACCGGAGCCTACTTGCGCTGCCTCTGCAGGAAGGTACAAGTTGTTGAAAAGGCGACTAGGATCGAACCCCACCGTTTGCAGATTAGGGAGCTGCCTCAGGGGATTCAACCTTCACAGGAGGTCTCTTCGAGCTTAGATGATAGCTTTCCTGGCCATTGATCCATCCTTCCTGTCGAGGACATTCACCGAGTGGATCTCCCGCTGCTCCTCCGAAGCTACCTCGGGCATCCCTTCCCCTAGAAGTCGGGAAGCGATTAAGGAGCACACCGAGGAGTATGCACCTCTCTCAGGGAGGTGGGCTCAATCGGGATGGTAGCCCGGCTATACGAGTCCCTCCTAAGGTATAACTTCGCATATTCTTCTTTATTACTTTTGCTTTGAAATCTACTACTTTTCTTATTAGGCCACGTCCGAGTGCCTGATTCTTGACCATCGAATGCTTCCCAAGTGCCAGACATCAGCGCTGCAGCAGAAGGTATCAGAGCTCGAGATCGAGGTATGGCGGGTCCAACGGGAGGCCAGATACAGGTCAAGGTCACAAAGGGCCTCCGTTCCAAGCTCGAGCATGTTGCGGACAACTCTCGGGCGCTGGAATCAAATTTGAACAGTGTCGGCACAGAGAACGCCTTATGACGGAGAGAGTTAAATTTCTCTCGACGATGTCTGCTCAGTTGACTATGGAGAAGGAGCGACTTCAGACCCGGGAGGCCGAATTGTTGGAGGAAATTCATCTCCTCGAATCCTCAAAGGAGGAGCTAAGGGGACATGTCCAGGAGAAGATGGGAAGATGGTTAAGAATGAGGCAGATCTGTAAATTTCCTAATTACATATCTGACCAACTTGAGATCATCGCCAGAGCTGAGTCCCAATTGTCCACGGCTCAGGAACAACCCGACGAAGCTCTTACTATCCGAGACCGGACGCTGGCTGTTGCGAAACGATGAAGGATGAATGGGATCGGGCCTCTAGGAATTAGAAGACTATAAAGCCTGAGAGGAACCTGTCAGCCTAGATTGAATCGGCCATCAAGGCTAAATTCCTCCAGTCTGAGAAGTTCGCCGACATACTGGCTGGCTAAGTTCTGAAGCAGCTCAAGCAAGGCTTTAACGGAGTTGTTCAGCAAATCCAACGAGCTAATGTATTGAAGTCGGGTGTTGACCTGATCTTCCTTAGCGTTGGTGAGCCTCGGAGGAGTTGTCCGCAGAGGAAAAAGAATGTGATGTAAAACTTATTTTTTGTCAGAAGGCTTTTGAATTAATTATGACTGTAAAACTTGTTTCAATAAAGTATTTTTCCTTCTTGCTTCGTGTTTTTGTAATTTATTTCCCTTTTCTTAATGCCACTTGCTTGTGTCTTGTCTTAGTTCTCTAGGAAATGTGATTTCCCATAAAGTCTTGTACTCATGGTGATCTTTGTCACTTATTTCTCGGAGGACTTACACCAGTCAAACTATAATCTCCACTCACCCTCGAGAAAGTGATCATACCGACTCCCTGTCTTATACCATCTCCATGTTGGCAAGTTTGTTTCTACGCCAGGGAAGTTGAGTCTCTGGAGTATCCTCGGCAACTTTGAGCTAATAGAAGCTTTGGTTACTCCAGGTCGGGCATCCTCGACACCACGACCAGTCTATACGGCTCGGGCAACCTCAACACCACAAGCTGGTAGGAACTTCACCTGCTCCCGGTTGGGTACCCTCGACACCAAAATCAGGTCTACATAGCTTGCGCATCCTCGACACTACAAATTGGTAGGAATTTCGGCTGCTCCCGATCGGGTATCCTTGGCACCATGACCAGGACTACACAGCTTAGGCATCCTCGGTACCACGACCAAGTCTACAAGCTTAGGCATCCTCGGCACCACAAGTTGGTAGAAACTTTAGCTGCTCCCTGTTGGGAATCCTCGGCACCACATCCAAGTCTAGCATCATAGGCATCCTTGGCACCACAAGCTGGTAGGAACTTCAGCTGCTCCCGGTCGTGCATTCTCGACACCACGACCAGGTCTACACAGCTTGGGCATCCTCTACACCACAAGCTGGTAGAAACTTTGGCTGCTCTCGGTCATGCATCCTCGGCACCACGACCAGTCTACGCAGCTTGGGCATCCTCGCACCACAAGCTGGTAGGAACTTTGGCTGCTCCCAGTCGGCATCCTCGGCACCATGATCAAGTCTACACAGCTTGGGCATCCTCGGCACCACAAGCTGGTAGGAACTATGGTTAATCCCGGTCGAGCATCCTCGGCACCATGATCAGGTCTACACAGCTTGGCATCCTCGGCACCACAAACTGGTAGGAACTTTGCTTACTCCCGATCGGGCATCCTCGGCACCACGACCAGGTCTACACAGCTTGGGCATCCTTATGCTCTTGAGCTTCCTGAATAACATTGGTGGGAACTTCGGCTATAACACGCTTCGCTGGGCACATCCTTATGCTCTTGAGCTTCCTGAATAACATTTGTCCTGTCAACTTAATTGACCAGAAGATAAGGGAATATCAATATATATACATGTAAGAGTATTTCCTGATAGAAACTAGTGCGTACAAGAGGGCTGGAGATGATTTGCACTCCATGGCCTGTCCAGTCTTTTGGCGTTAGCATCTTGCAAATAATAGCTACCACCTGTAAGCTTTTTAATGAATATGTATGGCCCATTCCATTATGGCTCGAACTTACCGACATCGTCAACAGGCTTGGTTCTTTTCCATACCTGATCCCCGACCCGGAAAGCCTTAGGGATCACTCGGCGGTTATAGGCCTACTCCATGCGTTGACGATATGCAGCTAGCCGAGTGGCAACTTTATCACGCACCTCCGTGACCAAGTCCAAGTCGAGTAGTCACTCTTGATCATTGTCCTCCTTGTTGTACAACTGCCGCCGAGTTGATTCTTCACCTACCTTGACTGGAATCACCGCCTCTGCACCAGATACATGATGAAATAGAGTTTGCCCAGTGTCCTCTTTAGGGGTAGTACTATACGACTATAAGATGCTCGGGAGTTCTTCCACCCAGCTGCCATCGACATGTTCCAGCTTTATCTTGAGGCCTTGGATTATTTCCCGATTGATGACTTCGGCTTGACCATTGCTTTATGGATAAGCTACTGAAGTGAAGGTCTGTTGAATACCCAACCCTTCACACCATTCTTGGAGCTTGTGACCCAAAAATTATCTACCGTTATCCGACATCAATTTATGAGGAATTTTATACCTGCAAACAATATCCTTCCACAGGATTTTCATCACGGCTGTATCTATAAGTTGGGCGAGTGGTTTAGCTTCAACCCATTTGGAGAAGGGACACAAAACTGTAGAAGCTCGAAGTAGTTTAGTCGGGCAATGGGGATGTGTTGATGTTTCTGGCAAGCTTCACACCCAGCGACAAACTGATTAACATCTATTTGTAACATGGGCCAAAAATATCCAGCAAGGATAACCTTCCTAGCCATTGAGCAACCGCTGATATGACTTCCGCATATGCCTTCATGAACTTCCCGCATAACATACTCGACATCACCCGGGCTGATGCACTTGAGTAAGGGCTTGGTGAACGCTCTTTTGTAAAGTTGTTCCCTAACCAATGTAAACCGAGCCACCCTACGCTTGAGGAGTCAGGCTTGATTATGATCCTCGGGTACTATTCCATTTCGGAGGAACGCTATATAAGGTTCTCTCCAGTCAGGAGATACAACGTCAGGAAGCTCTCCGTCAATCTGAGCTACTACCTCCTCTTGGATGACGGGCTCATCAAATGCCCACAATGCTAGAGAACTAGCTAGCTTGGCTAGTTCATCTGCCTTGACATTGTCCGCTTGGGAGATTTTCTGCAAAGTTACTTCCACAAAAATAGCTTTCAATTGTTTATACGTTGTTACATACCTCTGCATCCGTTTATTACGGACTTCGAAATCTCCTTCTAATTGTTGTGCTACTAGTTGAGAATCTAAATACAATATGAAGTGAGTGGCTCTACCTACTTGGCAGCTTGTAGTCCAGCTAGTATTGCTTTATATTTGACTTCATTATTAGTAGCTTGGAAGTTGAGTCGGATGGATAATTGTAACACGTCTTTGTGAGGAGATATTATTAACACCCCAACTCCGCTGGACCTCTGATTAGACGAGTCATCAACATAAATCTTTCAAATTACCCTAGATTCGGGATCTAGAATTGTCTCGAGCATGAAGTCGACTAAAGCCTGAGTTTTAATAGTCGTTCAAGGCTGATACTAGATATCATTAGATGTTTTAGGATTTGTGAGGACACGCCCGAGCAAGCTATTTGTAAACGCGACTATGGGATGTGTCAGGAAATAAGGCCTCAACCTCCGCACGGTTAAGACTAGCGTGTATGCCAACTTCTCGAGGAGGGTGTACTGAGTCTCTGCATCTTTAAGAAGGTGACTGAAGAAATAGATGAGGTACTGAATGTTACCTTTCTCCTGGATAAGTGTCGAGCCTACAGCCTACTCGGCGGCAGATAGGTAGACAAAAAGAGTCTCCCCTTCCGGTGATTTGTATAATATGGGTAGACCAGATAAGTATGCCTTCAGCCCCATGAAGGCCTTTGCACACTGACCATCCCATTCAAACTTGACTGCCTTCCTCAACGTTTTAAAGAAAGGTAAAGTTTGATCTGCCGATCGAGAGATGAACCTGAATAGAGCTGTGATCCTTCCATTGAGTCGTTGAACCTCTTTGATGTTGCTTGGTGATGGCATATTCAGGATATCTTGCACCTTTTCCACATTCTCCTCAATTCCTCTTTCTGTTACCATGTACCCGAGGAAATGCCTACTTTTCACTCTGAATAGACACTTAGTTAGATTCAGTTTTAGTCTGATGGCTCTAAGGATAGAGAACGTCTCCTCCAGGTCGGCAATCATGTCTTTTCCTTTCTCAGTCTTGATCAGGATATTATCAACGTAAATTTCGATATTTCAACCAATCTAAATTCAGAACATCTTATCTATCATACGTTGATAAGTTGCTCCAGCGTTCCTTAATCCGAACGACATAATATTGTAACAGTAAGCGCCATCAGTGATGGCAAAACTTACTTTCTCCTGATCTTCTCGAGCTAGAGGAACCTGATGATATCTTTGGTACGCATCTAGCATAGAAATGAATTCAGAACTGGAGGTTAAATCAACCAACTGATCAATGCGAGGCAAGGGGCAGCAGTATTTAGGGCATGCTTTCTTTAAATCTCTGAAGTCAATACAAACTCGTCATTTTCTCCCGGGTTTAGGGACCAGTACAACATTTGTCAACCAGGTCGGGAATTGCACTTTTCGAACATGTCCAGCTTGAAGCAACTTTGCTACCTATTCCCTAATTATTTGGTCTTATTCTGGAGCAAAGTATCTTCGCCTTTGTTTTACTAGTCGGGCTCCTAGAGTGATATGCAGTCGGTGCATGGCGAGGGTGGGAGGAACCCCTTTAACCTCGCCCGTGGCCCATGTGAAAACATCATAATGGCTGACCAAGCAATTGATCAGCCTGTTTCTAAGTTCGGGGCTCAGGTTCGCAGCTATTCTTATAACTCCTCGCGCCTGATGAGGATGTATTTGGACCTATTCTCACACAACCGCCCGGCGTTCCTCCTTGACCTCTTCCTTCGCACGGGGGCGCTTGTAACTGTCGTCGTATATATTAAATTTATTGTTATCATCATTAATGGTAAACTTCTTGCATATATATTCTCTTTCTCTCTCTCGAGTTGCCCTCGGGGACTCCTCCCTGAGTTGGTTTCGAGCTCTACTATCCCGAGTTGGTCTCGGGCACTCTTGTCCCGAGTTGGTTTGGGGGACCTCTCTCCCAAGTTGGGCTCGGGCTCTGCTCTCCCGAGTTGCTATCGGACACTCTTGTCCCGAGTTGGGTTCGGTAGAGTTGGTATCGGGCACTCTTGTCTCGAGTTGGTCTCGGGCTCCGCTCTCTCAAGTTGGTATCGGGCACCTCTTTCCCGAGTTGGTCTCGGGCTACTCTCTCCCGAGTTGGGCTCGGGCACCTCTCTCTCGAGTTAGTATCGGGCACTCTTGTCCCAAGTTGGGCTCGAGCTCCGCTCTCCCAAGTTGGTATCGGACACTCTTATTCTAAGTTGGTCTTGGGGACCTCTCTCTCAAGTTGGTATCAGACACTCTTATTCCAAGTTGGTCTTGGGGACCTCTCTCTCAAGTTGGTCTCGAGCTCCGCTCTTCTGAGTTGGGCTCGGGCTCCGCTCTCTCGAGTTGGTATCGAGCACCTCTCTCCCGCCCTTATACCCATGCCGCGTAACTTCCTCGAGCCACTTGTCCACGACAAGTTAATATCCCAATCAAGTACCAATTACGTCAATCGACGAGAGCTTATATTTTTGCATCATTTTGTGAAAAAAAAGGAATGTAAAATCTATCACCCCAACACTCTCCACGAGTCATATTTTTATATCTTTATAGTAAAAGGTGATAACACTCATTCTAGATGCTCTCATGATCCGTTTCCAGATTATGTGAATGGAGGTATATCATTGTTGTGACCTTGTCGTTTGCTAGAGGGGGGGTGAATAGCAACTCTTCGATTCTTCTCTCTACAAGTTGTTAGTGCGCAAGCGGAATCACAAAAACTAAAAACTAAGAAGACAAACCAATTTACGTGTTTCGGAGATAAAGCTCCTACTCCACGGCTATCCGTAAGGTGGACGATCCCGATCCGTCGATGGATAACCCCCCAGAAGACCTCCGACTAGCTCATGTAGCTCCTTGTGGGTGGAGAAACCTCGCCACAACCCGCAACACCTTTCTGAGCTCTTAGACTACTAATTGGCCTTTAATCAAAGCCAATTTCATCAAGAACTTTTAGCCGAACTCGAGCCCCTTTAAATATTGCTCTATGCTGAAATGACCGTTACCAGTCGACTGGTCCAAGGCCAGTCGACTGGTCCCACTTAGATTCGAACGTTACAGCCTAACGTTCGAATTTCAGCGGCCATCAGTCGACTGCTCCAGGGGCAGTCGACTGATCTTTCTGTGGACTTCATCAGTCAACTGCCCTGGCAGTTGGCACCAGTCGACTGGTCCACTTCTAAACCTAAGGTTTTCTTTTTCCGAGTACATTTCTCTCAGCACTCGAACCCTAGGATTTCCTTCCCGAGTACAATTCCCTCGGCACTCGACCCCTCACGACTTAGCTGACTCTTCATCCAGCAGCCTCGATCTGTTGCCTTCAAGCCCTCTTCGAGTTTGGCTCTCGTCCCTCGGATGCACGCAAGCCCACGACTTGTCTCCCATGCCACCCTTCACGTATGCCTCGAAGTCCGCTTCCCTCAGCTCATTATCCCTGCTCCAGCAACCTCGATCTGTCGCCCCCAAGCCCTCTTCGACTTTGGCTCTCGTCCCTCGGATGCACGCAAGCCCACGGCTCGTCTCCCATACCATCCTTCACGTATGCCTCGAAGTCCACTTCTCTTGGCTCATCGTCCCTACTTTGTCCACAGTCCCTCGGATGCATGCAAGCCCTCGTCTTATCTCCCATGCCATCCTTCACCGGCCCTGAAGACGTCCAACTAAGTCTATGTATATCTTACAAACCTGCACACTCACATACACATATTAGATCAACATGAAACTCTAACTTAAACCCTTTGCCCAAATATCAAAATACATAGTTACTCCGGACCATAGATTGCCCCAACAATCATAAGATCAACCTATAGCTGATCGCCAAGTGACTAGGGAGTCAGAGGAGTTTTTTTCTAACGGCATGCACCTGCTGTGAATTGATCCCTCGCCATTATAGTAAATCTGTCACTCTCTAGACAACTGTGTAAACAAAAATTCAGTTAAACCGAACAAATCGACCAAATTTTAAATTCAGTTCGGTCTATTCAGAAATTTGATTTTTTTTCCTAGAAAATCGATTAATTCGGTTCGATTTTGGTTTTCCACTTTCCTATTCTATTAAATCGAATATATCGAATTAATCGGATTTTTAGCCTAAAATCAAATTTTTATTAAAAAATGATTTTTATTCAAAAAACTAAATTTTATTTTAAAAATTAATTTTTTTAGATAATTTGGTTAATTTGGTCGAAAATTGAATTAATCGATAAAATATCGATTCGGTTTGTTCGATATTTTTTTTAAATTCAGTCGGTTCGATTTAAAGAAAAAAATCAATTCGGTTCAGTTCGGTTTTAACTGAATACTCACACTCAACTGGAACTCTTGTTTTTGCAAAAGGTCATACGCTGACTTTGGACATCTCACTCGACTGACTCTACCATCATTTATAGAGAGGTAAATCAAGAAACCGAATAAGCCACCATATGGGAGGATATTTTTCCCGATTTCATCATGAATCAACCCTTGTTTATTTTTATTAATTTACTATGTGATGGCAAACTCAATTATATCCTGGGTAAAATAGACACTCCTATATATATATATATATATATATATATATATATATATTATATATATATATATATATATATATATATATATATATATATATATATATAATGCATTGACATTATCTATGAAATACTAATATCAATAACAAAAAGCGAAATAGATTTATCATATAAAAATATATGTTAGCAATGTATTTACATTATTTTTGCATCATATAGATGAACTTTTACTTACATTATTCATACACTATTTTCTAAATACTCATCATTTTAATTTATTAATTTTTGATACCATTAAAAAAATTATCCACACAAAAGCCCGAAGATACATGATCAGAATAGACAATGTGGAGCTTAGAAGCAATACAGTCACACCTGCCCAGATCAACGCGGAAAAAAGAGGGGGAAACAACACTCAAAGTAACACAGCAGACGATCGAGCGTCAAGTGTTTGGAAGCAGACCAACAACATTCGAGTAAAACAAATTTTTTACGACGACGAATGAACGCATATCATGCTTCACTGGCCTGCATCATGATTCATGAATCCACCGGTGCTGGGGCGATGGGAGCTGTTTGTGCCGGGCCATGTTTATTGGGAAGCAGAGGTGTGAGTGCTTTCACCACAATGCTCATGTTGGGCCTGAACTCTGCTTCGTATTGCACACACAGAGCTGCCACAGCAGCGAACTGCAAAAACAGTAGCAATTTCATCAGGCATTGCCTCTTGGTACAAGCAAATACATTGAGCAAAAAACATAAGAACAAGTTGAAGATGATTATTGGAAGGAAACCTTGGCTACTGCTTTTGGTGGATAGTCTCCGTTCAGTCTCGGATCCACACATTGTTTGACCTTGTCCTCACTCAATCTTGGAGTTGCCTGCATTAAAGTGAGAAGAAACGTGCCACTAGATTGGTTGTTCAAGAAAAACTTCAAAAGTAAAGATAGTTCTTAAATCGCAGAGTTGCTTAAATGGTTTTCTACTGTATAATGTAGCCAATGTAGATCAAAGGAGGTGAGATATATAAAGATTTACTTAGGTATTGTTTTTTCTTTTTTTTTTCCCCCTCTATTATTTGCTGAGATTTTTTATTATGTACAAATTATATGATGGATGGGATCACCTAGATTGACTTGTGAAATAAATGCATACCCAGGTGACAAGGCTTTGTTGTCCTCTAGGCATTGTGTGATCAACTGGTTTCCTGCCAGTAAGCAGCTCTAGAAGTACAACGCCATAGCTATATACATCGCTTTTTTGTGTCAATTGGCCTGTCATAGCATACCTGCCCAAGTTTTGGAAGACACAAAATTTGGAAGTACTTTTACTTACACAAGAAGAACGATTTAAGTAGTTAGCAGATAAAACCAACAAAGATCTAGATGGAAAATTCTGCATTGCATCATTCATAGATGGTATTGTGCTAATTGATGAGAGAGTAGATACATTAAAGTAGAAGCGTGAATCATGAGTAAAACTTGAGAAGCCAAAAAATTATAAGTAGAACTGAGACCATAGATTCTACAGTTAGACATTCAAATCAATTCGAGCTGAAAATATAGATGAGCCAAAAAAATTAGTAACAATTTTAAATGATTTAAATATCACTATAGATCCAGCTTTCCGTATAGTTTGACAGGGAAATCACTAAATCAAGCTGAAGATCAGAGATCTCTTAATTTCTTAGTTATCTGCAAATCAATCTCTTAAAAATATTAAAGACTTCTCCATTTCTTCAATATCTACTAGCAAAAAGACCTTCAACTTCAAAACTTGAAACTTAAAATCCTGAGGGAAAAAGTACTTTCAGAATTAGTTCAGATACTTCTAGTTTGCTTCACATTCCACAGTAACAGAGCTTCAGAACTTCACAAATACGGTTTTCTATAAATGATTGTAGAACGTTTACTAACTTGAGGCATATTTTTACGTCTGTGAGCATTTCTCTGGAATCAATTTATAGGTATAAGATCAAACTAAAGTTTCCATTCATAGATCCAGCATGAGCCAATCCAAAGCCTACAATTCACAACATGTGTCATCATACTAAAGGCTGGTTGATGCAAACCTATCTACAAGCACAACATATGTTAACCTTGTCTTGCAGCATTTTCTCGACATCATAGATAATAGATACTATGGGTTCGGCTTCAACTATATATATGTAGCATCTATGTTAGTTAGAATCAAACATGAATGTGGGGTAGATAAAGAATTCAATAATCTGAGTATGGCATAATATCTCACTCTCTCTCTCTCCATATCAACATTAATTGCAAGACCCTAATCCACTTGACTAGATGCATTTCGAACAGTTAAAATATAATGCATCGTGATGTTACGACTTCTGTTCTTCATGTTAAACCTCTGAATTTTTATTTGGCAAAGGTATATAATCAAGAGTGGAGGAATTTCTAATACCATATGTAGTGACTGTTGTTAGTAATACCTAAGGAATATACGAGAACAAGAACTGTTGTTACCTGTTAAAGCAACTAACTACTTGAACAAGAAGAAATTCAAGCAAACATTATCACTATGCTTAATGTTAATAGGAAAAAAACCTCAGCAGTACTATGGTTGTTGACATAATTGGTTACCAATAATAAAAGGGTAATGAAAAATATGGGGAAAAACACGTTGAAACAATACAGAAGTTTTAAGATCAGAAATTACTCTGGTGCATGATAACCAAAAGTTCCAAGGACACGGGTTGAATGAAGACGAGCAGCCATATCTGGTGCCTGATTTAAGAGATTAAAATCTGCTACTTTTGCTTTGAAGTCCTCAAACAAAAGGACGTTGCTTGATCTGATGTCACGATGAAGTATTGAAGGCTGAACCTTGTCATGAAGATACTCCAGGCCCTTTGCAGCATCAACAGCAATCCTCACTCGCTGCAGCCAATCAAGTGGGCGGCCAGGTTGTGCACCTTGAACTCCTTTTTTACCTATACTTCCAAGAAGAAAAGATATATGTTTATAAAAACACATATGCTATAAATAGGCACCGAAACATATAGCAATGACTCAAGCATATTATACCGTGAAGAATGTCATGTAAAGAGCCCATTGTAGCAAACTCATAGGCCAACAGTCTAACATTTCCTTCAACACAATATCCTAACATCTGCAGAACATTTTCATGCTTCAACCTTGATACTGTGGACACCTGATGTTTATACAAGGTGCAGTTAGTTCTTCAAGGTTCATGTACTAGGATGACCATAAAATGATGAATTTTATTCTTTTTCCTGCAAATTTGAACATAAAAAAAAGGAAATGAACTACTAAGAATCGTACTGTATGAGAGGAAAACCTGAGTCAAAAATTCAGTATTTGCTTCAGGCTCTGATGTAGAATCAAATTTTTTCAAGGCCACTTGCTTTCCATCATCCAAAACTGCAAGGTAGACTCTTCCATATGATCCCTCACCTACGAAAGCTTTTGGTCCAAAATTATCAGTTTTCTCTTTTAGTTCGTCTAATAGCAAAGCAGGAACTTCAATAGGAAGAGGTGCTTTTGGGGGTTCATATTTTGTAACAGCAGAGTACTTAGAACCCCTTGGCATTCCTGAGACATGGAAAGAAATATTATATAATGCAAGAACAAGAGCAAAAACACATGAACCAAGAACCACAGAGTTTAACAAAATTGGAGATCATATACCAATGTAGTGATTGGATCAAAATAATATTTTCATCAATTTTTAAGAAACAAAACTGCAACCAACGAACATGTAAACATAATAGAAACGAAACCAAAATTATCTGTTTTGTTGATGTTTAAACCGAATTTGCATTCAAATGATGTGATATTATATTTGTTAATAAAATATGAACTTTTATGAATTAATTTTTCCTTAATAATATAATTTGTTAAACTAACTAATCATATTGTAAAGTTTTATTTTATTATCACAAATAGAGAGATTTAATAACTAATTAGTTCAAAAACCAACCAAACACAATTTCTTTTAATGCAGTTTGATTCAGTTTTTCATTGAAATCACACTAACTGGAGCCATAGGCAATCTGTATTAAAATATAAAAATAATTTTTAAATTGAAAGGACTAACATAGAATAATGTATATTAATCAACAAATTCCATCACAGAATTACTAAGAAAAACATATATGTGAATCATACAATGTGAAACACATAAATTATAACATTCAATATTAATCAACAATACACACTTACATGATCTATAAGTAATATACATTTACTGATATTTAAGCATTTATCACTTGCAAAACGAGTGTTTACGTCAACCTACAAGTTACAAGCTACCAGATAGGGCAGGTAAAGATTTTAGATTAATTTGTTCAGTCTAAAGTCTAAACTAGTTCAAATGAACTAAATAGAACTTTTTCAATTGCATATGTTGTCGTGTATTATACCATATGTAATCATATTGTCATCGGTATGATTCCTCCTAGCTCTGACCGGAGCCGTCGCCTTTTAAAACCATGCTTAGTCAATCTCATTTTTGAATATTTCTTTATAAAATATTGTACATTAAATACAAACTTTAACATTTTTGTTTGTTTTATACCATTTATCTATTTTATTTTAAAATTATTTTGACAACTATAGCTCATCATTCGAGCAAAAGATGATAACACTCACTCCAGACAACCCAGTATCACCGGCCCCCCACTAAATACATGCACATAAATCACAAAACATTTTGCCATAGCACAACGGCCCTTTGAATGGGAGAAATCAATTATAGCTCATCATTAAGATAGAATTAGGTCGCACTCTTTTACATTATTTAGTATGAAATTTATTTTGGTATCTCACTACAATTTTCATTTTTATTTACAATATTTAATGCAAGGTTCAAAGTTATTTAGTGTTAGGGTTTCAGTCCCTAGTTAAAAAAGATGTGTTGGTGATGCAGACAACCTATAGAGTTTGTGTTGGTTGGTGTCAATCAACAAGAGAGGCAAATTGGAGCTCGCAAACCAAAGGAGTTGGAGACAGCGAACACAAGCCAACAAAGTTGCTTGTGACATAAAACCCTTGCGTGAAGAAGCAATTATCCAGCAGGAAGGACGATCACCTATCAGATGTCTCGATCTGTTTCGCATTCCGACCGACATGGGAAAAACTTTAAACAAGGAATTGACCTAGTATTACTTTTTTCTTTATTTCAATATGATTTTAAATTCTAAAAATAATTAAAGATGAAAATGATGTCATAAAACCTATATGTATCCATCCAATAGAACCAAATCCAACCATAAACAAACTTGAGACATAGACAAAGATTTAATTCAATAATGATATCTCCAGTTGCAAGAAAATGATTTCCTAGAATGTCATATTCTTAACCTTAAATTTGAGTTTTCAGCTTCACTAAAAAAAGAATCCAGTCATGAACATTTTTTGTCTTTTGAGACACTAAAACATAACAAATTCATAGATTTTTTTTAAGTGAATCATATCAAGTCAGCATGAATTCTAGAAAACTTTCAAAGGCAAGAAAAGCAAAGTTATTTGAGATGTTGCTTTAGGAAATAATTCATGGGATTGCATATGGATATGCATTGCATTGGAAATGTCATGATTCATTGTGATGCTATCAGAGTATATGTGTATATTTTGTCTATATATCCTACTAAAACTTACCTTTGATCTTCCTAAATACCTAGGTGTCTTACTATTAACATAATCTTACTTTGGAAATTATGAATGGTGTGCATCGCTAACTTGTTATTGTACTAGTAAGAGTATTTTCATGGGATCACATATGGATAATCATTTCCATTGCATAAGAAATTTCATGTTTTATATCAATGCAATCAAGGTGCATATTTCGTGTATACATCCTACTAAAACTTATCATTGATCTTCCGAAGTGCATAGGCTCTTACTCTTAATGTAGACATTAAATTAGGAATTCCACAGGGTCCCTATTAATTTTATAAAAAGTATAATTAAGTTGCTGATAGTACAGACATGGAATGAGCAGACCAGGCCTCTAAAAACCACTTGCAGGACCAATCATTGACTACCACCTAAACTAGTTGTTTTAGACCACAATATTCTAACATATTGAGAATGGCATCATTGCAGCCTTCATATAAACCTCGTATTATACTTTGAGGGTTGAAAACCAAAAAATAACTAAACAGGAAAGTAGAAACTAAGATAAACCAAAATTTTGAAACCTAAGAATGCATAAATTGAACTTGAAGCCAAATCTAATTAATTATCTATTAAAATAAAAACCTTAAGCCTAAAAACCTACATGAAATCTTGTAAGGGATACCTAACATACATGTATCTGAATATGAATCCAAATGAAGCAGGTACATACAAATTCCTCTAGAAGGAAGAAAATCTCAAAAATTGGCAGCTATAGCAACATTTCAGTTGTCAATTCTGAAAAACATAAGTATGACATGTGTTTAGAAGAAATAGGTTCACAAAGCTTAAATTTGAAATGTTCAATAAGACTACAAGAATGTAGATGATAAATCCTGCCAAGTTAATTAGTGCACAAAAACCAAGCACTTGTATAAAGTAGTGGATGGAGGAAATTGTAAACCAAAGAAATACTAACAACTAAGAATGCCCTTCATTTTGTTGGGTGCCAATTCAGACGGAATAGAAAATTTTCTCTTCTATTACTACAACAATCTAAAGTCTATATTTTGGGTAAGTTTTGCATTATTTCATTTCATCACATTCAATCAACCATGACACATCACCAATTCTTTTCTTTTATTTTTGTTACTTATCAACTATAATCCCTGGAATACTATAATTCTGAATTGTCTAGTAAACTTATTCTAGATAAGTAAACTATTCCCAAGGCATATGGAAGTGAATTAAAAGCTATTCAACAAGTTATTTGAAAATAACAAATATAGGACAAAAGCAATAATCGATTCTTTGATAAAGGATCAAAATATAAATAAATAAAATATGATCGGTTGATATATGCTAGCAAGTTAAAACTCATTAGATAAGTGATCCATTGCATGATACACGAAGTCAAAATGTGTGATAAGAGTAAAATTGATTTCATAGAGAACAGGATTGCTTAGTCTAAACATAACCACTGTAATTATTGAAATGAACATGGAATATAAAATTCATAGAAACTGATCTTATATCATAATTGAATAGTCAAACAACGTACCAAATTTGTCATCTGATGGGCTTGCGAGGCGTTCATTTTCATGGGCATGGTAAGATCGATCGAAATTACTAGCACAGCAAAACCAGCGCCTCATCTTACCTTCTTTATCTTTAATTCACCTTATACTTGTACCTTATAAGCTGAGTAGCATACCAAGCTGTTAGAATTTGATTGCTCCAGTTTCTCATTCTGTAGGCATTTTACATGTTTAAATGTGAGAATTCCAATCTAGAAAAAATGGATCCTAGGATACATCTGAATATGATTAGTATATCCGATATGGATCGGCTTCAAAAATTGAAGCAGAGAATTATTCATTCAAAGAAAACAAGAATAAACACCAATGGCCAATGATTCCAGAAATCATTTAACAAGAAAAACACCGGATGAGGATTTTGACCGACAGAATATAAAATAGTATACAAGAGAAGGATCCGATTGCGAGGACGAGAAAACCGACCATGTGTCGCGACCAGCTTATAAAATGATCGGAGGAAACAAATCTGATTCTCGATGAAACGAGAGCGGCATTTTCGCAGAAAATGTTGTAAACGGGAAAGGAAGAGAATGCGATCACCTGGTCGATGGAGAAGCAAAGGGACCTTTCTTCTCTCCGGCCACCGACCCCGCGAGGGTTGGCGTTGGAGTTCGGGGTCAGAGGAGGGAACGAAGGCGAAGAAAAGAGACGGCAAAGGGAAGAGGAAGAAGAAGAGATAGGGAAGCACGACAATGTCGCCGCTCGCGACGCCAGCGGAGCTCAACCTCGGTGCGACCCTCCTCCCTCCCTCCCTCCTATGCGGACTCCCGCCTTGGCCACCCTTTGCGATCAATTTACGGACTCATTTTACCGATTCACGCTCATAATTTGGACCCGTCGCATTATTATCAGGATTTCGTGGGGCCCGCTAGATTATGGCCAATCACAAAGGCTGGTAGCTAATGATTCGCGTCCGTGTCTGCTTCTGTAGGTGACCCTCTCCGGTCAAACATGGGAGCCCTTTATTTGGGAGGAAAAGAGTACGCATAGAAAAACAAGGAAGCCAAAATAATTTGAGAATTAACAATTTCTTAGAACTTAATTATTGTCAAAATTAAGAGTAAATTTATATAAATAATTTAATGAAAATAAAATTAAATGTAATAATTAGGTAATTAACTTCAATTTAAAATTCTAAATTTTAAATTGTTCAAAGAAATACCTAGAGTCCCATCAATTAGTCCTAAGACCAACATTGAGGAAATAAATCACGGGGCTACTAGTCTGAATACTATGACTAATACGTGGGAAGGACGGATATATTAACTTTATCAAATTTTGACTCCGAAATCTTAAAATAATAATATTTATATATTAACTATCTGTCAATCCGTGGTTCAAAGAAGAAGCTCAGAGAAGGAAGAATTTTGTTTTTTTATTTTACAAGATCTATTTAAAACTTCTAAAACATTTTAAAATTAATCAATTTTTAAATTAAAATTTTGGTAAAAATGAAATAGGAGTTTTGATCTTGTTATAATAAATAGGACAATCAATAGTAATATATATATATATATATATATATATATATATATATATATATATATATATGCTCATTATTTTTTTTAATCCAGATATTTCAGTCTTGGATTCGTCTATTATTGGAGGCGAACAATTCATCCCCACAAACTGACCACTAAGTAAATTCAAAAAATACAAATGAAATTTGACATGACACTTTAACGTCGCCAATGGTTTCAATTCTCATCTTTAACAATTGAGCTGATTGTCATAAATATCATCTCTTGTTCGATCATGACCTAACTAACAACTTATTGATAAGAAACGCAACCAGAAGAAGAAAATAGAAGGGCAAAACCTTCATAAGTAGGATTTCAATTTCCTTATTAAGCAAGTGATCTAAAATGAAGTGGAAGCTTTGAACCTACTAGAGGTGCAAGCTCAAGTCTAAGCCAACATCCCGATTAGCTTCATCATAATCATGATCCATATCATAGGCACACATCCAATCTTTCCGAGATGAGTCGGCATCGAGAAAGTTAATGGTCACTTTAACCTTCTCGTGATCCTTTCTTGCAACCTCTTGAACGGGTGAAACAAATCGGAAACGGTGAGGCTGATGATCTTCTTCAAGAGCCATTTGATGATGTAGTGATGACCAAACCCCCGAGTGATTCATTGCGTTTACGGAAGCCATTGGTTTGTGTATAGAGTTGATCATCGGGAAGTATTCGGGACTAGTTGAAGTGGCACGATGCGAGAAGGTGGACATCAATTTCTTCTCGTAGTTGTGGCCATTTTGGTGTCCACCTAATGCTTGCTTCGTCGGAAATCTTTTGTGGCACTTCTTGCACCGGTAGGGATAGTAGGGCATTGACACTTTTGCTCGCACTTCTTCTTTCGAGTTCATCCAAAGCCTTTGAACCAAGGAACAATCGACTAGACTAATCGACTTGGAATAGTTTTCCATGAGGATTCAAAGATAAATCAAATATAAAGAGAGATATAGAGGGATGCTGAGGTCTATAGATTATTTATAAAGATTCAAGGTCACACAATCTACCATTAAGGCTTGATTATGATCATTGATTTTGAATTACTATTAAAATTTAATCATTATCAAATAATGAATTCTAATTGGAATGTATAATTATTTGTTAATATAGAATTATCCAATTTCAAGTAAGAAATTATTAATTTAAAAATGTGTGAGGAAGCAAAGTTAGGCAATGCAAGATGGCTTGGATTAAAGGGAGGTTTATTAAGACATGGCATAAGAAGATATTTCGGTCATTTGTAACCTTCTTAATCAATTTATATACACACACGAAAAAGATATCCTATCGTGCATGTTCGTTGCAAACCTGTGCACATTCGGGAGCCTAGAACGAATCCAAACGTGTGCGTGTCTATATATAATTCAGACTTCCCAATTAAATTATAATGTTCATGATAAAAAAATTTAAAAATTTTATCTTTAGGGATCAGACTTTCTGATTGAATTATAGTGTTCAAGCTAAAAAAAATTAAAAATGAAAAAATTTATGTGTTCACATGGTATAGTAATGTATTTAGAGTTTATATTCGAGAAAATATTAATTTTCCAAAAATATAATTGGGGGCAATCAGAGTCATGGGTAGTTGCGCAAGCAACTATCGCATAGGTATCAAAATCATATATATGAATCGTGTTATCCTACGTGACCGCAATGCTCACTTGTGCACGATTGAGTGTCATGCAAGTTTTTTCTGTTTTCCTTTTAATTTTTTTTTGATTTGCAGTTAAGCCATTTAAGATTTTATTTTTGAGGTTTAAGTTAGAATTATAGTATTAACTATAAAAAAATAAAATGAAAATAAAATTTCATTAAATTTATTTATGTTTAATATAAATCTTAAAAATAAAATCTTGAATAACTTAATAAACTTACACGCAGACACTCACTGCATGTCAAGTAGCATATTTGTGTGTATATAAATATATATAAGAGAATTGATTGCTTTGTGATATATTCTCTTTTTATACATATAATTATCAATTAATTAATTCGGCATGTAATGTTAGATTTACATTTCCTTTTGTTGTTAATTAGTTTCCTATATAACCGTCTAAGGAATTAAGCTTTAAAATCTATTAATGAACTCTAATTTTGTTTTAGAGTATAAAAATCTTAAATTCCACTAAACAATTATTAATGTGCAAATGTGGAGGAAAAGATAATTAAAAAGATATCATTAGAATAATCATCGAAATCATTTGTGGTTGTTTCGAACATTTTACACTTAGCACCTACTCTTTGTATACTCAAGTGCTTTCTATATATATATAGAATTCGAGATTCAGCTATCATATATTATGGAGAATTTTTTTTATAGGTAATGTAAAATAAAATAAATAGGCACTTAAGTAGACAATAAATATATAGATGTAGCAATTTGATAAGGAAAGAGTAGGGTTAGAATCGTTATTCGGTTGAAGCGTCGGCGTGCCGATTGCCCTTAGAGAATTGATTGTCATCCTACGGTGCAAAAGGCCTCCAGCAAAACCCTCCCAAGATCCGACAATCATACGACGTTCGTAGGTGCACTCCAAGATCAACGCTGCCTCCGGACCCAACCTCATATCGCACAAAGCGAAGCCTCAAGACCGAGAAAACCGATGAAGAAAGCGAAGAAAAGAGCATGCGCGGACTGAGCAAGGAGATTGAATTCTGAAGATGCATTCTATCCTCCCTTGTATAAATCCGAAGAGGCATTCTATTGCCTCTTCGCGTTGAGGAGTTGCGGCCACGCCGCGAGACGCCGCACGTGGAATTGATTCCTCAGAAAATTAAAATTAAAAATAAAAATAAAACAAAATAAAGGAATAAAACCAAATAAACCAAACCGCGCCACCCGCAAGCGCGAGGCCCACGGACTGGGGATTTGCACCCCCTGCGCGCGATAATCGCGTGCGTCGCGCCCGATTTATGGATTTCCGGCCCAGACCTCCCGAAACTACCTGGGTTGGGCTCAGCCCGCGCATACATGTAGGTCCCCTTAAGCTTTCTAAGCATAGTAGGAATGACTTGATATATAAGGCATTCCAACTCTCTTACACCCTGTTTGAAAAGGAAGGAATTGGAATTCCTTTAAGAATTGAAATTCAATTTCATCCTTTGGTAGTAATTTTCAGGAAGGAATTGCTAAGGAATTGAATTCCAATTCCTTTCAAACCCCTCAAAACAAATCACACTTAAACATATGTGATTTATGAAAGGAATTCACTTGAACAAATTAAATTACTAAATCGCCCTCTCACAAAACAAATTAAAGTTGCTCCGGCTCCATCCTTGCAGGATAAAATCGTAAAAGTATAACAATTGAATTCAATTCAATTCTGTTTTTACAATTCATTCCAAACATAAAAATTGGAATTCAATTCCGGAGATCGGAATTGAATTCCAATTCCGATCAGAATTGAATTCCAATTCCTTACTTACATAGTTTCCAAATAAGGTGTTAGCTTAGCAATGTGGGACTAAACACATACATCATTTCCTTCAAAATAATTTGAAATTCAATAAAAAAATCAACCGATAATAGATCTGAAAACGTTAGTTATTAAGATAATCCTTCGCATGCATATAATTCTCTGATTTACTCAAATGACTAGTAAAAAATTTATTATGACTAGTAAAAAATTTATTTGGGATTGAATCATTCACCTCAGAATTAATCGAGCCGAAGGTTTGGGTACGTGCGCTTATTATTTTCGAATGACTTTCTTTCTTGCATGAGGTTTAGGATTTTAGAATTTTATATAAAGTTCAACTTAAAGGAAAGTTATATATATATATATATATATATATATATATATATATATATATATGAGACGTATTAATTTAGTACACCAATCGATATTGATATATCCCCTATAAGAATAGTTTATATACATCTAAACCATCGTAGAAAAATATAACCAATTCATATTTCGAACTTCCTATGAGGCGAGACATGCAGCGTCTTAGACCTGATCTAGGAAGGAACTTTTTTTTAATTATACTTATATTGTTGATAACCCATGATGAAAGATATGACCTAAAATTGACATGGTCTTTAAGAATTGGTGAGTCGACAACAAACTTAGTAACCTCCGATTAGAGAATGGTGAGTCAGTTGTTCAACTCCATGCAAGTCAAAGAATTAATCACCAGACTCAACAATCTTGAAGAAATGATAATGAACAGAGATTCGCTAAGATATGCATTAAATGCATTTCCAAAAATTCTAGAAGAACATCAATTGTAGACTCCCACTACATCTGTAAGGACCTCGAGGAAACTAATTTAGAAAATCTATTTTTAGCTCTAAAACTTTAAAAATCTTGATGTACAAATTTAAGAAAAGAACGGGAGTTGAATTAGAATATAGTGCTAAAACCAAAAAGAACGAATTAGGCTCAGAGTCATCTCTTGATGAAGATCAAGAGGCTTATCTAGTAAAGGAAAATGAGTCAATTTTTTAAAACTAATGGTTTGATAAGAAACATACGACAAAGCTACTTCGGAGGAAAAAGAACAAAAAATAAAATGCTACAACTGTGACCAAGAAAGAAATGTTAAAGATAACTATCTAGATTGTAGAATAAGGAAAAGAAAAGTACAAAGGGTCATGTAGGTTCAAACAAAAGAATCTCAAAACAGTATAGAGTGAGTCATCATCAGAAGAGTCTGAGTCTGAGCCCGACGAATACGTCGGACTATCACTAATGACGAGCCACCAAGAATTAGATGACGAAGATACCTCAGGAGAAAGCATTGATAAATAAGGAGCATCTACCTACTAATATATAACACGGTAAGTAGTATAAATTTTATTTCTGATAAATTGTATGAAGCTATTAAGATACTAAGCATATCACTGTATAAAATAAGAAAGAAATATATTAAAAATAAATTAGAAGAATTTGATAACTTAACATTGAAAATGCAAAATTAAAAGGCCAAACAGAAATATTAAAAAAGATTATTCATGCTCAAATTCAAACTATTATAATTTTATAATATTAAATATTATGGAGGACTTAATTGACATCTTAGAAATTATAGGGATCAAATTAGAAAATTTTCAAATTTAGATATTCCTAGAAAATATTTGATCAATCGCATAGGTAAAAATTTGTATTGGACTCTAAAATCTATTTTGATTTGTTAGATTTATTTAGATTTAATTGCTAAAAATTAGTTTGTTTATTAAGATTATCGGTAAAATTATTTTTTGTAAACCTTTTATTTGATTTTCTTTAGATTTATATTTTTTTTTATACAAATATGTTATCTTTATGACTTTATCCAGAAAACTTTTCGAAATTTTTGATGATAGATAATTTTTTATCAATGTTTTATTGAAAAACAAAATTTTAATATTAAACATTTTCTGAAATTATTTTTGAAAACCTGATTTTTTATAAATAATTATTATATTTTGAATGCTCAAAAAATTAACAGGTTGTTTTAACACTGAAATATATTTAATATTAATAAAAAAAAAAAAAAAAAAAAAAAAAAAAAAAAAAAAAAAAAAAAAAAAAAAAAAAAAAAAAAAAAAAAAAAAAAAAAAAAAAAAAAAAAAAAAAAAAAAAAACTAAATATATTTTAGAGTATTTAATTTAAAAATTATCTATTTCTATGTTGAAAAATACTTTTCACTAAAAGAAAATTAATTTTCTTGTATAAATTTTTGGTATAATCAGTTTGATTAATTTGAGATTACAAAAAAATTTAAGTATTTGTCAACAATGAAAAATAATTTTCAAATTATATTTGGCAAATTTAAGGTTTCGTTCTTAAACATTATTTTACTTGCAAAATAATTGTGGTGAAAATTTACAACATTGTATCGTGTATGTACCAACCCCTAAAAATTTTTCATATTTTTTTTTCTATTTTTGTTTATTTTTTTCCCATATTTTTATGTGATGAAAAGGGGAGAATTAATGAGAGTTAAGTTAAAGGGGAGAACTTTATTAAAATTTTGTTTTAGGACTTAAATAGAAAATTTTGTTTTTAATGTAATTAATTTCTAGTTTATTTTTCCTAATATTAATTAGGGTTGATGCACATAAAAAAAGAAAATTGTAAGTATCTCGGGTTACTTTTGATGTTGATCAATTGAATTATTGTGTTTGTATATGTTTGATGTCTTGCGTCTAAGTTGTAGTACCAATACACGTGAAAGGGGTTGAATCATGTGGGTTTTACAAAATGATCATTTTTTAGTTTAAGAAAATAGTGCGTAGCAGAAAGTAAAAAAGAAAAGCAAAAGAACACTAGCGTTTTTGTTTGATTCGGAAGGCCCAGCTCCCTTAGATCTTTCCGACGAAAAATTTATTAAATCTTTCTACCAGTAAATTTCCGGTAGAGTAGCCGAGTATAGAGAATAGAAAAGTGCAACATCCTACAGTTTTCCTTTTGCAAGTACAAGAAAGAAGCACAATTAATTAACTTCGTCTTCTGGCAACAGTCAGGCTTAGTTGAATAGTAATAAGGTCACAGCACGGAGACGGAATCACAGAATAGTCATAGTAGCTCATAGAAAAGATGTGTTTGAAGATATGCTCAAATACTCCTTATAAAAACATTGAGGACGCCCTAGTTCCTAACTAGGGCCCCCCAAATCATAAGTTTGATCGGATCTGAAATTGTTGCTTATCGGTTCGAAGGCACTCTCAATCCAAACTGAGGCATCTTACTTCCCAGCTTAGGTGTCTTACTTCCAACTCGAGTCGTTTCACCTCTACCAAAAGCTTATCTCCGCTGCTTCTGTGCAGAGATGCCTTCAGACATTTAAGGCGCCCTCAATATGAACTAAGGCACCTTGAACATTGTTCATCTGCGGCTTTCTTTTATAATTGTGCCCTGTGAAACTCTACTAGTCTATAGAATAAAATATAACCTGTAAAACAAAATTACCATAATTTATAAAAATTGTTATTAATTAGATCATGTCTTCTCATGTCCAGGATCTAGTCAAGGGATTTGTTTAGATCTCTGAATGACTCTAAGTTGGACCGTGCTGCAGTCCATATAGGGACTCGCCTCATCGGATGTCTCTCCTTCAGTGACTTACCTTATTTACCGTTTGCAATCTTTACTTATCTTCTTGACCCATCGGGTCTTCCTGTCAAATGTTTCATCTGGACTTCAGTCGGTTGTCAGGTCCTGCGAACCTAGTTGGACTTTATGCCAAGTAACAACAGACCTAGGCTTCAGCCAATTGTTAGCCCCGGGACCTAACTGGACTTCATGCCAAGTATCAACCTACCTGGGTTTCAGTCTAGTGTAAGGTTATAAGCCTTTCAATCCTGCACACTTGGTAAAAAGGTTAGACAAACAATAATCTTTATCGCGAGTCGTTTGTTACAAACTAGATAAACTTTTCTTGTAGGTATATTCACCCACTTAGATTTTTTGGTAAAGCCCCATCATAAACAAATTGAGGTGTTTTTATCTCGAACATTTACTGCGAACTAGATAGACTTTTCTAGTGAATCTATTCATCCTCTTGACTTTTTGACAAAGCCTCAACAAAAAATAGATTTAACATGTCTTTACTACGAGTCATTTGCTGCAGACTAGATAGAGCATACTAAGATGAATCTATTCACTTGTGCATCACCATCATCTCACAATGCCTCTCCCATACCGTGCCATACTCCACATCATGACTCCGTCTGATGTGGCGTCCCCTCTCAACTTTCCTCTGCACTCACACTACACTCTCTCAAAAGGTGGCATATAGTAAAAGCTCCATCCATGTCCCCGCGATGCTCCTGAAGGTGTCATGGATTTATCTTATTGTATTTTGAGCATTCAGTGTTAGAGTCTCCGTAATTTCTTGAAAATGACTCTGATCATTACTTTGATTTGAAGGCTTATTTAGTTGATTGAGTATTTGAATGATTGATTTTTTACTCATGTGCAAAAAGTAAAACTGTCAATTAGGTTTTGATTTTTCTATTGTGGCAATAACATAATCAAACTTTAGAGGAAGAGATCGAAGTACCTTTTCAACAATTTTTTTAACTTGAACCATGTCTCCACGGCCTTTTATTCGATTGACAATATTTGATACCTATGAAGAAATATCTTGTATGGTCTCTCGTTGCTTTATTCCCCCCTCTTCCGCGGACATGACACGGTTGGTAATGGCTCACTTAGGTGATCCTTCACTTCCCGGATTTGATTTCTTCCTGTAGAGCACGCAGTATGCTGACGGAAGATCGTCACAGACCGCTGCTGGTCAGCCATTACGATATCTCATATGAATCGACGTATCTCCGTGATTTATTGTTGAGTATTTGTTGAGGCTTTATAAGATCAACAGATTATCGGACTGATATTGCTCAATAATTTCATTGTATAATTCTTAGACAATTATCTTTTTTTTTATTTTTTCACTCCCAAGTTATGAATTTATTTTTTGTTTTTTTCGATTTAATATTTTTTTCATATCATAATTGCTTCATTTTTTTATCTCTATAAAGATTGGAGTTTTAATACAATTTTCTTCTATTTATTGAAATTCTTACTTTAATATTTGCCCCGTCAATCCGTCTCAGGACCAACAGATAAATCACGAAAGCTACTAATCCGAATGCTATGGCTAACGTGTGAGAAGGATGGACACACTGACTATGTTAAATTTTCATATCTCAAGATGACAATATCTGCACCCTAAATATCAGCTCATCCCATGGGAATCTCTTTGGCCATCATGACACTAAGAATAGAGGAAAAGACTCGTTGAATGTAATGTAGTGTCATTGCGCTTTGTGTTTTTATTCTTTCAGCAACTTTTAATAGTCTTTATCGAGCTTTGTATTCGTCGTCGTCAATATCCCAAACAGATAAGAATGTCTACATTTGACTGCTCCAAAACTCATAAGACTCCCCTTCAAAGATAAATACTTGGCTGAGAGAATATGCGACGAGTCAGTTCAGTTGGTTCACCATTTCTACAGGAAGTTGATGGAGCATTAACATACGTAGAGCACAGATTAATTAATGGTATTGAGAAATCACATACCTAAAAGGCAGAGTTAATGAAGGTCTCAGAAGTATCGTTCGGTGTGCAGCCTCGACGTTGGGCCTATCTGTGCTACAGTCAGTGCCACTCGTGCGCCCCTTAATTAAATAGCCCTCCCCTCCCAAGAGGGAAACGAATGCTTCCATGTTGCATTGGGACCATAAAACAGGAAGCCAGAGTTTGTCGGTGGCAATTCAAGTCAAGAATCTAATTGCTCCCGAGCAAAACAAGAGGAATGATGAATGGTTTAGACAGTGATGTGACTGCAATCCTGAATAATCACCTTGGTTAAATTGAAATGGACAGGTTGACAAGAGCAGGCTTACTTTATAAAGAAGAAGCTTCATCAACTCACCGAGAGTGAACAGATACGATGGAGGGAGGAGGAGAATTGCTCTGTGTTCTTCTCATGGCCGGGTTCGTGGTGCTGTTGAACCATTTGCTTCCCTTGTTACTGAATCATGGAGTTGCTCCAGGAGGGAACTTTGGCTGGGTGAGACCTTACGATTTTTGATCCCACATGCCTCTTACACTCTTGGAGGTTTCCTGGAAGACCATTGTGCCAGGTAATGATTTTTTCTCCTCCACAACAAATGTTTCTACATGTCCAACAGTGAAAGGATGTAAAAGTTTGTTTCGAGTATAAGCAGGTACGGGAAGGTGTTCAAGTCGCATCTCTTCTGCACACCGACGATAGTCTCATGCGACCAGGAACTGAACCATTTCATTCTTCAGAACGAGAAGCTCTTCCAGAGCAGCTATCCCCGTCCAATCCACGGAATACTTGGCAAATCTTCCATGATTGTGGTGGTCGGAGACACTCACAGGAAGCTAAGAAACTTGGCTCTGACACTGCTGACCACCGCCAAGTCAAGAACTGGGTATCTTATTGACATAGACAGGATCGCTCTTGAAGTCATCGCCGGGTGGAAGGACAAGCAAAGGGTCTCCCTCTGTGAAGAGGCCAGAAAGGTAAAACAGTCATTAGTGTTCAAGGAAATCTGTTAATTGCATGCAGAATCTAATGATTAACCTTGTTGATAGTTCACTTTCAGAGTTATAGTGAAACAAGTGCTTGGGATGTCGCAAGGTGAGTCACAGACTGAAAGAATTCTTGAAGACTTCCTTACCTTCATGAAGGGGCTCATTTCCTTCCCCCTTTACATACCAGGGACCTCCTATGCAAAAGCTGTACAGGTAGATTTAGTTTCTTATTTGTGTACATTTCATGTTCTTATTTGATATCCTAACACAATTTTACAGGCAAGAGCTAGGATATCATTCACTGTCAAAAACATACTTGCTACGAGACAAAATGGAGGAGATTCCAGCAAGAAGGATGAATTCCTAGATGAATTGCTGTCAGCTAGCAACCTATCTGAGGAAGAAAAGGTCAGTTTTATTCTGGACGCTTTGTTGGGTGGCTATGAGACAACCTCTCTTCTGATCTCCATGGTGTATACTTTCTTGGGCAATGTCCATCAACTCTAGAGCAGCTGAAGGTATGATCTCTATCACTCCATCTGTATTGGTTAATTATTGAAACTATTCCTACAATGTTTTCAGTCAGAGCATGAGACCATTAGAGCCAACAAAAAAGAGCATTTAACTTCAGAAGACTACAGGAAAATGGAATTTACTCAGCATGTAGGTGAGAGGACGAATTACATGAAGCCTAATACAGAATGTGGATTAATTAGAGAGGTGTTCTCTTTTAGGTCATCAATGAGACATCAAGATGTGGAAACATTGTCAAGTTTGTTCACAGGAAGGCTCTGAAAGATGTCAGATTCAAAGGTGTACTTCCACTTGCTCTGAAACATGGTGCATTAGATGAATCATTTCCATACACATTTTGTAATTATATAGAATATTTCATTTCTATGTTCTTTAACCAGATTACCTTATCCCCTGTGGCTGGAAAGTCCTCCCAGTGTTCAGTGCAGCACATTTAGATTCCTCTCTCTATAAAAATCCTCATGAGTTTCACCCTTGGAGATGGAAGAAGGTAGTTTGTCACAAGAATTTTATTGCATTCTTACATTGACTTCGCTTATCTTCTCCTCATCTTCCAAACCTGAATATTGATGATGCAAAAGTGCATTATGCTGTATTATCAGTTTCACATTGGAGTATGAAATGCCATGCATCCAAACAAGTTGGCCATTTTCTTTTAAAGTCAAACTAGTATTGGTAATACAAAGTCCAGCTTTTTTCATGTAAATGGTGAATAGGGTCAGAATCAAACGTCAAGCAAGAGATTTACACCATTTGGGGGTGGACCAAGGCTTTGCCCAGGATCAGAACTTGCCAAGGTAGAGGTTGCTTTCTTCCTCCACTACATGGTGCTCAACTTCAGGTATGCTAAAAGCCTTTTTTGGCCAAAACACTGCATGAAAATGAATTCATGATTTCACATGACAGGATAGGCAATTTATGGCATGGGATTTGTCTTCAGGTGGAAGGTGGAGTGTGAAGACATCCCAATGGCCTATCCGTTTGTGGAGTTCAAAAGGAAGCTGCCGCTGCAGATTATACCAACATCATCAAAATATTGAACTAGCTGTAAGAAAAATCATTTCAATGAACTGTGATTTTTGTCAATTCCCGCACTTCAAAGATTAGTTATTTACATTGATGTAGCAATTGTTAGATTAAAAACAGAGCAAGGGAAGTGAGAAAGAAAAGATGAAGCTCTACCTCTTAGTTTCAGTATTGACATTGTAAGATGAATTAAGCTTTACTTATAAGTTAGGTTCAGGTTCTCTGAGGATAATTATGGTTGTAAGCAAGCCAACTTGTTTAATAAGCAAAAACTACTTACAACAAAATTTAAGCTTATTTAATTATTTTTAACATTTACATTTTTAAATTTATTTAGAAGTCTAATAAGAACTTTACAAAGTAAGAAACGTGGATACACTCTCAACAAACCAACCATTATAAAGAAAATTTAAAACCATATCAAACTAAACATCACCTTATTAAAAACAGTTAGTTGATTTACAATCGTAATCAGTGTAAGTAGAGCATTCAATAATTTAACCATTGTCAATAGATTCTCACATTTCTTCGCATATAAATATGGATTTCTTCTCTTTCGTTCTTCCCGACATGCCATGAAATACACGCAAAAAGCACTTCAAATTTTAAGTTGTGAACAGGATTTAGTAACAGGGAGCACACTTACAAAATGAGCAACCAGCGTCGCAAAGCCTGTCCTCCCTTCCGTCTCTGCCATTTTCACGAGGTGCTCAGCCATGAAATAACAGAGCACCAGATACCTCGTGGCATCTTAACATACTACTGGTCGAAATTCTCGATAAACTTACTAGAACAAAACGAGTTCGTGCAATCTCAGCCGAAAGATGGTGATAATTTGTTAGAAATAATCATGGAAATCAGCATCATAATAACTTCATCCTTGATTGCACATCGTATTTACCAAAGCAAACAAAAATCAGACTCAGCTTTAAAAAAAGACTAATTACAAAAAAAAATTACTTGAAAAGGGAGATCAGATGGTAGTGCATGTATAAAGATGATTCATCATCTGGATTACAGAACGAAGTCTATGGATCTGGAATCATCAGTTCTCCAATAAAACAAGAGAGACGAGCAATCAAACGAAGAATCAAACGAACATAAACAAACAGAAGCTGTGAGAAGGAATCAGATAGAAATGTCCATCACCATGGACAATCCGCTCGAAAGCACGAAAGGATCGTAAGACTGGGGCGACATTTACACAATCATCACGCTCAAAGCAACCAATTCGAGAAGAGAAAACAATCTCAGATCGGAGCAAAGGAACCCAAAAAATCGACAGCAGAACGAAGATGGTGAAGGCGCTGCTCCGTTAGTGACGAGAGAGAGAAGGGGTGGAATCGGTATTTAAAGAGGAGGGTTAGGGTTTTGGATACGGCTGGCGGATCCAATTTGAACGGGTCCAACGCCAACCGGGCCGAAAAGACAATCGAACGGGTTTGGATCGGATCCGGCGACGCTGCGTAGCCCTTTTATGGGGCAGGTCCAATTGAATGTGTTAAAAATAGAGGACAAAAATTTTAAAAAAAAAAATAATCGCGATGGTGTCCATTTTATTTTATTTTATTTTTATCAAAAGACGTCAGATCCGTCCCATGTATAATTATTTAATTATCTTCCTATTATTCAAAAACAAAAAAAAATACAAAAACCGACAATGAGATTATATGATTGAAAGACTAGTCTTACTCCACTAAACTCGAATTAGTTTACGTTTCACAAAGTTAATGGGAATAAACCTCTTTAACTCAACTAATAAGATTACTTAATCTAGTGAAAAAAAAAACAAATTAGCCAAATCCATTCGAGGGCTGGCCAAATCTGAACACAATCTATGAAAATCTCCCTCGAGATTTTTAAGGTCTCTATCGAACCGTCCGGATAAGATTTTGACTAACGTGGACAAAATGAATCATCAATGACTCAAATTCAGTGACTTGTGTTCCGCAAGTCGCAGGGCGCGACGCCGACGGCGAGCAGGTGCTAAACACAGCCAACATGCTTCCACGATGCAAACTATTCATTTTCGTAATTTATTTTTTTTATATTGATCTTTCGGTAAAGTTGTTTTAAATTCTTAATGGGGAGTCAAACTTTGCCTTCACTTCACACACAAGTTTTTGTTTGTTTTTGCTCCCTAATAGAACTGAGTATAAAAGGGTAAAAATTGAGTATACATCAGTGAAAATTGAGTATAAAAGAGTGAAATTTGAGTATAAAAGAGTGAAAATTGAGTACAGGGTTATTAATGTGGTGGATGCAAACTGCCATACTTAGTTTTCTAACTTTTATACTCAATTTTCTTCAAATAATACTCACCAAACATCACATCAGGGACTACATGTAAAGAAATGTTTGGGTAGGGATTGCATGCAAAGTTAACTTGATAAATGGGGAGTTTGGAAAAATTTACCCTTGATCTTTTGACGAACTGACGAAGACGTTGAGACGAGAAAATCATCTTTGACCACCACGATGAATTAAATAACATCGTATTTAAAATGATGGCAATTAAATATTGACGTCGATTCCGTCTCACGAAAATTTCCCACCGACTCCTAGGCTAAATCGGAAAATACTCGTGGTGGGTGGTTCAGAAGTTTAGCGTCCCAGAATTCACATCTCATTTGAAAAAAAATTTGCTACAAAATATGTTGTAGCTGGAGTTTGAATCGCGGATAGATATGATGATCCTAATAGCTATGCCGCTGTATCATAACCCCAGGTTAAATGATATCGTATTTAAGAATAATAGTTTGATTTCATAAAATTTTTATCATTGATCATCAAAATAAATCAGAAAGTATTCACAATAAATAATTCAAAACTCAATATCTCATAATTATATATTCTATTTAAAAGGAAATGTATTATAATTGGGATCAAACTATGGATATTTGAATGACAGCTTACGCTTGTTTACTAATATCATAGTCCAGAATTTTCGGGTCAAATCAAAAAATCATAAAAAAAAATTAATTCGATCCAAATCCGAATTCAAACCAAATTTAAAATTTTTAAATCCAAATTTAAATCTAAAAATCCAAATAACCCGATTGACCAATTTAAAAAGATTTTTGACTATTGTTTTATAATTTTATATTTTTATAAAAATAAAATTTAATTTAATCCCAAAAATTTGTAATTCTTAAATTTAAATTAATCTAGTCAATCCGAACTCAAACTCAATCCAATCTTAATACAATCCAAAAACCTCCGAGCTGAACCCAACTCTAACCCTAATCCTCATTGATGGGGTTGAATACCCTAGAGCGGACACGTGGGCTGAAGAAACTAGGTGGCAAGATATAGTAAGTCTGAGCGACTCTCTTTCGGATCTCTCGGAATCCTCCAAGGCCCCCCCCCCCCCCCCCCCCCCCCCCCCCCCCCCCCGCGCCCCATGGTAAACATGCCCTAGAGCTCAGATTAGAAAATCCTTCCCGGGCTCACCCCGGGAAATCAGGCCTCAAGACCACCTTGGGAGAGTGGAGCGCCTGGGACCTCCCGGATCTGAAGACCCCGAGATCACCTCGAGGTGGCGAAGTCCAAGGAATACTCAATCTCAAGTAGTTGTCCGTTTTTCTCGGATCGGTGGATCATCATCATCCCTCATTACGGAGTAATCTCGACCCGTGACCAAAGTCTTAATCATCGCAACAACCTAGATGGAAGAGTCGTGATCACTGTTACTTGGATGATCCAGTAATCAATAATCGAGGAGGCGTGGCGAAGATCGTGGAGGCACTCAAAGGCAGTCACCGTAGGTATAAAAGATATTCTAACTCCTTCGATAAAGGGGTTACGCATTCTTTACTACTCATACATTTTCCTGTTTTCTATTTTTCTTCTCCATCGAGGCACTGACTTAAACGTCAGAATGGGTTTCGCCGGATAACCTTCGGTGTACTCTCTTAATACTCATGTTAATCTCGCAGGGCGTGGAGTTTCTCCCTTAACGTCAATATCCGTATAGACTAAACCTTGGTAATTAGCGATGAACATTGATATGTTGATTCCTTTCGGAACACTCATCTTAATCCAATATTTTTCTGTTTGATTCAGATTGATCGACGAGTCGGATTTATTTTCGATACCTTACACTCCGAGACAAAAACACCTACCTAATCATGACGCACCAATTGCGTCACTTGTCTCTTAGATCAGGCGTCGATCAATGATTAGGAACGCATAAAAGGTCAAACGATTTGACTGAAAAAAAGGACGTCGTCAAAAATTCCGCTACTAGCACACACTCCTACAACTACCTTTCCTACTAACCCCCACTCACTTCCTGTTTCTTCTGCCGTCACTCTGATTCGTATATAGACGCCATGGCTTTCCCCTTCCCCCTCCCTTTTATTCTCTCTCACACACCAGAATGGCAGACAGCTGCGAGACTCACCTCGCTCTCGGGTTAGCTACGCCTCCCTGGCCCTCCCCCTGCCGCCGACCGCCTCGTTCCACACTGCGGCAGGAGGGAGCTGCCGGCGATGAGGAGGAAGACAGCGACGCGAGGAAGAAAATCAGACTCACCAAAGAGCAGTCCGCCATGTTGGAGATCAGGTTCAGGTTGCAAAGCAATCTCACTTCAGTAAGTAGTACTGCAATATCAATTAAATGAGTATTGATCGTCGGTAATGGTAAGATTTTTTGTAGTGCTACCTGATTAATATTTTTTATGATCAGAAGCAGAAACAGGCGTTGGCTAAGAAATTGAATCTCCAGCCACGGCAAGTAGAAGTATGGTTCCAGAACAGGAGAGCCAGGTGCGATTCCTTCCTAGCTCGTCATTCATCTCTAGCGATCCCGTCGGCGTTTTGCTTAATTTGGCCGCGACGTGTAGGAAGAAGCTGAAGCAGACGGAGATAGATCGTGAATTCCTCAAGAAGCGTTACGAGGCGCTGAGCAAAGAGAACCAGATGCTGCAGGAGGAGTTGCAGGAGATGATGAGAGCTCTGGAGCCGCCGCCGGCCGGGCTCTCGGTTTGCCCGACTTGCGGGAAGGTGAGCGGAGACGAGGCGGCTGCCGAGGCGACTCCAAAGCAGCTCGTATAAATTTTTTTTATGCGACGTCGGATTGCGTTGTTGTTGGCGTGAATCCCTGTAAGTTGATTGGAAGGAAGGAAGGAAGTTTGCGGATCTAGCGAGTAGATTTTGTTTGCCTCGGATGCGATATGCGATCTTTGACCCGGTCTGGCCAATCATTGGGGTTGCTGCTCCTGACGCATGCAATTACATGATTGATTTTGTATTATTCCATGACAAGGTGATATCACTAATCAGTATAATCAAAGTCTTCATAAAATACAAACAGATAAATAACTATAAATTACAAAAAAAAAAAAAAAAAACTTCCAAATCTTTATTTGATGCTTTGCATTCCCTTTTTAATGGATTGAGTATAAAAAAGTAAAAATTAAATATACATCAGTAAAAATTAAGTATAAAAGAGTAAAACTTAAGTACAATAGATTAAAAATTGAATATACAATTTCTTAATGTGTTGTATACAACCTTACATACTCAAATTTCTAATTTTTATACTTAACTTTTTTCAAATAATACTTACCAAACTATCTTGTCAATCCTATCAGAGATTACATGTAAAGAAAAATTTGAATGAGAACTACATACAAAGATGAATTTGAGGATGAAAAATTTATGAAAATTTTTTGATTTAATTATAAAAAATATTTTATCCCACAATAATGCTTTATATGAAAAGATTTGACGCCTAAGAAAATTTTTTGCACATGTTTAAAAATTGACTTTTAAAATTTATTGAAATAAATACTATACGAATTGCCATTTTGAACTTCACGAGGAATGGGACCTGAAGCTATTCCTGGTTAACCTGCAAAGGAGTTGGGTATTTAACAAAGAGGACGAAAGTAAAAAATGGAAAAAATAGCTATAATGTACAAAATTTTATAGGGAAAATAGTTCTCCTGCCTTGTTGCAATCCGAATGTACAACTAAGTTATTGAATACAATAATTTTCGGTGGACCTGCTCTTGAAATAAATTAGTGGTCTTTTGTGTCAGTTTCACTTGGATTCTCCTCGTGAAATCCATGTTTCTTGAAAAATTCTCGGAACCCATATACACTGACATCATAATTAAACTGCAAGGTAAAGAAAATCAAATGATTGGCTCATCTGCGGAGGATTGTTCAAATAGCAAGGAAAGACTAAATCGAGAAACAAGTATAGAACTGATTGTGTTCTACAAGATGATGAAAGTCTTGAAAAGCAAGATTTTAGATGTCCAAAATGTTGCTAAAGCAAAGTAAAAAATTGCATAAAAAAAAACAACGCACTGAGGCAAGGATTAGGAACAACGTACTGGCATGACCTTGACTGCATACTTGGTGACGTTAGGATCTACCACTTTGCCCTGATTAGCTGTCTAGAAGAATTGAAATAAGAAATTAATGAAGAACATAGAAAAAGTTGAAACTGCTGTGACCCATAGTCAGTGCTAGATGATATCACTCGTTTGCTTGAATCCTTGATTAGTTGATTTGTTATCAAAAATAAAGTTTTACAGACTATGAAATACTAATTGAGAACGAGATACAGAAAGAAAATTACTTGTTCTGGACTATGAAATATCTCAATGAATGGATACTCCTTCCTTTGTCTTGTTAAGCAAAATCCTGGATATTTTGGGCATTCCACCTGTGAAACAAGCATGGTAGAAACAATCATAGATACGGATTGTCCATATACAGTAACAAAATGCTATGATTCCTGGGTACAAAGATAATTGCGAAGACAAGAATGATATTAAGCCTACTCGGTTTCATCCACAACATGATAAATTGAAAATTTCAAGAATAGCAGTCAACTAACCAATGAGATTACAGAAATTTAAATTTATAGCATAACTGCAGATCATAACTTGAATTATTCAAAATCTAATGAGTCTAAAATCTAAATCGAAGAATAATATATTGACAAGTAGTGTATACAATAACAAATGTGATATTTCTCTGAAAAAAAAACAAGTCATTAGATAATTTATGCAACTAAAAAGTGCTTAAAGAGTTAGTCAGCAGATATAATAATAATAATAATAAAAAAAAATCTTAAATAAGATTTAAATAAGGGGCAATAAAAATTGCAGTTATTGACTACAAGCATACACGCATGAATTTGATGTGTGGGCAAAACTTTGCTGCAGCTTCCTCCAACACCCCATCAAGATGTTCCGTATAGGGACTCCTACAATCAAACACAAAATTCCGAAGTAAATTCACAATGCATGCTTGCATTTATTCCATACATCCAAGAAACTTCACATATGTATTATTACCACAGATCTAACATATTGGACATTTTATTAAACATAACATGTACTAAATATAAAGAGGAAATAATCATTCACTGTAAACCTTCTCATCCAAAATTACAGTATCAGAAATTTGATTGGAAACAAATTCGGTATTATATTATTTTGTTTCTTTTATTAGAGTTCCAAAAGAAGCCCTAGGAGAACTAGTTAGAACCTTATATTGAAGGCAACTACCACAGGCCTGCCTTCATGCAAGAGTTGGACAAACTGACGCTCAGAGGTGAAGTGAATAACCCTTGAAGGTCCAAGATCCTTTGGATATCCAGTGTAGTACCTGTAATTTGAAAACAATATTGTGTAAAATTCGAATCTGAAGATACATGCTATACCAAGGAAATGAAAGCAAAAAAATGATGACCCAAAAAAATACACAAATTGCTACTTTTGTTCCTTTTCACTCTTTAATTCTCCAATCAATTCTCAGAGTAAAATATAGCTAATGTTATAAATAGATTAGTGGGAAATTGTCAGACAATGAACCAAGTCAATAGGTTCCTGAAATAATTGCTTGTGACTTGCATATAATAACAAGAGAAAGTTTACATGTTTTATTATACATTATAATTTATCATTCCAAAACTCAATTCTCCCTAAAAAAACAAAGTACTTGAAGAATATATAACATTATTAATAACTGATAGATTAAAACCGGATCATGAACTAGTGTTTTATTTTGAGAGAGGACAAAAACATTCCCTTTTTGTTTTTACTTTATCTAGCAAACCAAGTGTATGATAGATTTGGTCGAGGTGAAAATTTTGCTAACATGCAAAAGAAGATGGCGTATTGAGTGATACGTAATCATGAATAAAAAAACAGCACAAATCATTGTTAAGGAGGTACAATTTAATGCTGTTGAGGTTAGGCTGTTGCATGAAGTAAGCAAAGGGAATGTGATCAAATAGAGGGTTAAAACACATGAAGAATAGAGCAAGATCAAGATATAGAAAAGAAGAAAGAAAATGATGATGGAGAGGAGAGACAAAAATGCACTTAAAGTAGCAGAAAACTCTAATCTTGGGAAGGAGGTTGCTTTAGCACTATGCTGAGAGGGATAATATAATATTGTATTATACACTGCTCAAGCAAGATGACTATTACAGTATATAAATATAGGACTGCAACTTATTGCCCATAGACTACATACCCAATTTGAGACTAAACTCATAAGACAATTATAAAAAAACTGTGATCACTGCCTTTATATAAGTAGTTATCTTCTTGTTGTTATTCTATTATCATGGCAATTGGATCTTACTTAAAACTTCATTACCAGTCCATGAAATTAAAAAATTCATAATTCATCATGAAGCTCATTAGAAAAATCCCAATTTAGTTCAATTTGAAATTATACAAAACTAAAAAAAAATCCAGAGCATATATTCAACCAAACCAGAAAATCAACCAAACTAAAAAATTCCCTTTCAATTTGATATCTGGGATTAAGCCAAATAACCGGCACTCACTTTTTCTGTCAACTTCCAAACCCCTAATCTTGATGAAATCCATGATAGAAAATTGGACTACATTCTGTATTAATAAGCTTCTTGACCATGCTTACATAACAAATTGAGATTTTCAGCTTGGTTTGAAACAACAAACCAAAGTGTACTATGATTTCAATTCAGTTTCAAATTGCTCTAGATAATAGCTGATTTTGGTGTTTAAAAAATCACCACTATGTAAATTCATGTATACAAGCCTACTAGGTTCACTTTGAACCAAGTGCACAAGAATACACTACAACCACATAACCTACCTAAGTAGCACAAATAAGAGAAAGAAACAGAAAACATAAGTTGAAACTTCTAAGTACTCGTGTATGTTAATTAGAGTCTTCGGATGTAGTGATGTAGAGGTTATACGAAACTTTTGTCACATTTGCAAAGGTATGACTTCTGTTTATCTTCTGTAACTCAAATGAGAGCATAACAATAAAAGGTATTAATAGAGTACTAAGTTGAAGACAAAATACTTGCTGGAGGAGCGCAGATAGGAAAGCATACGTGCAAGAAACGATTTGTCCACCTCCTCTCCCATCTCGTGCTCTCTTCTCCTGCAACTAGAGCAAATCCACAGAAATGTTTGTTAAAATGAATAACCCAAAGGTGCAGTGCCATTGTTCCGCCTTAATGGTATTAATGGAACCTAGGAATCCTCAATCAATCTCAAGAACAGAAGTAAGGGTGAGTACGAAATTGCAGAGGAGACTCGGTGTCGACACAAGTTCGATCAGATGAACTCGTCTTCTAGAGAAAAGGAAAGAAATAGACCGAGGAAGTTACCTACCTCCTGATGGGTTTCACAAGCTGCCGACGTTGCACCGGGAGTTCGACGACGCCGCGAAAATCAGGCGGAGAGGTAGAAGGTTCGGTTCGCGTCGTTGGAGGAGGAAGGAGAGAAAGATGACCACGCGTAGGAGATTGGCCGCCAAGTCTGTGAGGAGGCTCGCGGAAATTGAGGGATCAGGAAGGCTCGCCGGGATAGGAGCAGCTCGCAGGAAGCGAGGGGATTAGGGTTTTTTGGGTTTGTTAATTATGGATCATATCCCTTACTTATCAATAATTTACAAAGATACCCCTAAGTTGATTTTTTCCCAATAATACACTGCCGCGCCGGAGCTGATGCATACGGAAAAAAAAATAATTAATGATATTTTTTAATTTCGAATCATCGATTTCATAAAAATTTTCTATCAACCATCAAAATAAATCAGGAAGTACTCAAACGAATAATCCAAAAGTCCAACATTCCAAGATTCACACTCATTTGGAAGAAAAATTTCTACAAAATACATCGTAATTAGAGATCGAAACGCGAATATCTGGAATGACAATTACTCACCCTTTCGTGCACCATAGCCCCGAAGGTAGTAATCGGGCGTACGAGCTTCTTAGGTAACAAGGTTTGATATTCACGGTGATAGAAAAATATTCACTCATCAGGATTAATATAGAGAAGATAAATTACGGGGATTACTAGCTCAGATGCTATAATTAACGTATTTGAAGGATGAGCATATTAACTTTGTCAGATTTTAAACTCAAATCTCAAAATAATAATACTGTATGCGCTAGAAGGTTATAAATCCTTAGATGCTGGCAAAAAGACGATTCGCTCATCCTCAGCGCTCTCGCCAATCCGTCCTAGGGCCAACACGGAAGAGATAAATCACGGGGATTACTGACCTCGGATGCTATGGCTAGTGCGTGAGGAGGGAGGGCGCCCTAGGGTTATAAATCCTTAGAGTGATAAAAGATGAAACACTCGCCTCATAGCGCCCCCGCCAGCCCACCCCAAGACTAACACGGAGGAGGTAAATCACAATGACTGAGAAGGTAAAAGGTTGGAGGGAGAGATTTTTTACATAGGATATAGAGATTTATATCCCACCAATTTTATAGGCTCGAACCCAATATTTATAGTGACAATCTTTCAAATTTTTATCTTCTCAGCTATACCCGTAGAGGCGTTATAGAGAAGTAGTTCTAAGTTTAGAGCTCTAAGCTACTTGTTCATCTGATGCATGTTCCATTTGTCCTTAGATATCGGATAAAGATTCTTTTTACGCTCAATTAATTTTTAATAGATGATTATTTTTACTCAGATATCATATAAAGTTTTATTAATGCTCATGCGTACATGCATACAGAACTTAAAAAAATCTAAACTTTCAAATCCAAGAAATACCGTTTATGATCTTTTGAAAAATCTAAATATTTTTTTTTCTAAATATTATTTTTTATTTTTAATAATTTTTATTTTAATCATATTTCAGATATTTTTGATATATCATATATCTATAGGTTAATTATTGAAGAGATTATTTTTCATAAAATGTGAGTTTGATAATCACTATCTCTCTTGATCTTAGTTATTGAGAATTTACATCTTCTAGGATTATGATATAGCGGTAGACATTATCATCACAGATATTATATCTATATGGATTAGCTTCAGCTATTATTTTGTTCAGAAATAATCACAAACACTTCGCCTTCGTCACACATATTCCCGTCAGACTTCTCGAGCCGAGCCTTCAGATAGCATCTGGGTATGCACCGTGCCGCTGGGTCTCTGCAGGATTCAGCTTCTGATACAAATACCAAGCCACCACAGCAACGACCACAACAAGCAAACCCACCACGCGCAGTTTCCCTTCGTGCTGCTGCAGGCGAACGTCCATGCTGACCGTGCTCTTCAGCTTCGTCTTCTCATCGCCCACGGCCTCACCTTGGGACGGCGCCGGCGCAGTCCTCCATGAGGCAGCGTCTCCTAATTCCCTCCGTTTCACGCCGCCCTTCTCCTCCCTTTCTTCCTTGCCCGCCGCGTCTGCTCCCTTGGCTGCGCCTCCACGGTGGTGCAGCTTGGGGAGCACGATGCTGAGGAGTCCGTTCTCGAGCTTGCCGTGGACTTGCTCCGCGTTGCAATTCTCCGGCAACTGGAATTCCTTGCGGAAGCGGCTCCATTGGTCCTTGATCAAGGGGCGTTCTCCGCTGACGAGTAGCTTCCCATCCCTGCCGATGTGAACCCTGAGCTGCTCCTTTTTGAAGCCTGAGAAATCAATCAAACAAACAAACAAATTGTAGCTCAAGAAAAACACAAAATCTACTTGTACAGGAGAGAAATTGGATGCCTGGGACGTGAACGACGAGCGTATCGGCCGTTTCATCTTGAAGCCACTCGTGCGAAGGAACAAAGTCCATGTAAGCGCGCCCAGTTTCCATGAGAGAGGCTTCAGTTCAGTGAGCTCTGTATGTCGAAGGGTGAGGGAGGAGGAGACAGTAAGAGGCTATTTATATGTGCTCTTGGAGGCTCCATTACTCCATCCATTTCCATGGCCTCTCAACTTGGATATCACCTCAGGAAAGATAGACATATTCCTTGATTTACTTGGCACTCTTCCATTCCAATCTTGTGCAGGATGGCTAATGGTGGCCAAATCTCTCTTCTTTATTTTTGCAAGTTTGTTAAGTATATATGATTGCTTGCAATGGAGGATTGTTAAGTACATATGAAGAATTTTACATGTATATTTCTGTCTGTAAGTGACAATAAATAAATAAAACTAAGATTTTAGGAGAATCAATTTCAAAGGCTGAAGGGAATGAACAATATATCTCTACTTGCACTCTTAATAGAGATTATACAGTTACAAGAGGATCTACAAGAAAGAACAGGTACTTTCGTTTCCATGGAGGCCATGAGAATGAAATGTATTTTACAAAATTTCAACAAAACAACAGTATGGACACCACATTATGGATACAAGACTACATTACATCTCAAATTTACTGAATCTAAGGGAGGAAATATTGGTTAATGAGTTCCGTAATTACATACATACAAAAAGATCGTATGAGAAGGGGATTCAGCTAAGAAAAAAAATACCTCCCACATTATGCATTACTCCACAAGTATGAAATGGCACAGATGTATCTCCGCTAAGCAAGCATGAACCTGAGTTAACCTGAAATATAGTTTTCCACATTAAATAAAGATGAAATGTTATCAAACAATAAGATCATGATGCAGATTATGAAATCTCGGTGACTCGTGAAAGTTATTGGGATCATACTTATTTGTTCGGCATTGAATGATGAGTCAAAACCATGATTTCATTACGTTTACACCACAAATGCATACAGAAGACCAGAGGTAAGCCAGAAAGCTAATTACCTTAATTGAAATAGTTAGATGAGATTTCAGCGGATATAATGAGCATATTGCAAAGATTCATGATAATGTTTGGTAGAGTTAATAGCAAGTAAATTCCAAAGTTCCATTTCTAAGATCAAAGAGGCCACTACTAGTCCGAGCTCCAAATCCAACAATGTGCTCTATTATGGATCCTATCCTATGTATCACCTAGTTTTGTAGCCTACAGTTAGGTTCCATGTTATTCTTGCATTTTGTCGAATTGATTAAACAAATTATATTTTAAATTAATTAATCATAATGAAATTAATTTAAAATTAAATAATAATTAAACTGGATTTATATCATTGAATAATACTTAATTGAATTTATTTAGATTTTATTTAATTAAATTCTTTTAAAATTTGACTAATTAGTTTGGATTAATTTATATATTTTATTAATTACATTTAATATAAATTAATTTTATTAACAAAATTATATCATATTTTAACTAAAAACAATTGGTAATTATAAATTGAATTAAATCAAAGTTAATTATGAGAAAATGAGAAAAATGAAGATTGCATTCATTAATAATGTATAACTATTTTTGTTTCATGATCCAGGGAGATATAGTAGGACCCCTTAAGAAAGACCAAATTGGCAAGCTGAGCTGGAGTTAAGGCAAAGAGATCAATGGGACCCGCCGCTCTATGTTGCTAAGGGTCGATAGGTTGTCTTCGCGGCAAACGGTCAACCGACCACTCTTTGTGGCTGACCCACCGACCTACCCGGCGGACGACCGACCCGCCGACCTCCTCGGCGACAGGCCGACCTCCTCGACGACCGGCCGACCCGCGACCTCCTCAGCGACCAGTCGACCCGCCGACCTCCTCAGCAACCAGTCGACCCGCCGACCTTCCGGTCGATTGGCCAACCCGCCGACCTTCCCGGTCAACTGGCCAACCCGCCGACCTCCTCGGCGACCGGCTGACCCGCCGACCTTCCCGGCCAACCCGCCGACCTTCTCGGACAATCGAACCGACCAACCGACCCACCGACCTCCTCGGCAACCGGCCGACGGCCAACCCTGACCTTCCCAAACAACCGCCAACCCGCTGACCTTCCTGGACAACCGATCGACCCGCCGACCTTCCTGGACAACCGATCGACCCGCCGACCTTCCCGACTGACCCGCCAATCTCCTCGGCAACCCGCCGACCCGCCGCCGATCTCCTTGGCAACCAGCCGACTCGCCAACTTCCCGGCATACGACCGACCCGCCGACCTTCCCGGTGACCAACCGACCCGCCGACCTTGGCGACAGATTACAGCCTTGCCGCTCTTCGCGGCTGAGCTGAACCGATCTCCAGCACCTGTCCGATCGGCATAGCTGACCAGACGCTTCAGTTCACCTTCACTCCGACCCGACACCTCTGCCAGACCAAAATACAGAGCCAAACTCGCACATGAGCTGATATGACATAAAGCAGGATGTAACATAAAGTATGATAAGATATATGACAGTATTATATGACAGGACAATCTCCACAAGATCTCTAAGATATAGGAAATCTAATAGACATGACATGTTCTTTATTACCAATAGGACAACTTATCAGAGATATTTTCTATATCAGCCACTCCGTGTGTCAAAAAAAAGGAGGGGGGGGGGGGGGGGGGGGGGGGGGGGGGGGGGGGGGGATTCATTCAATCCATTCTACCCAAAGGGAGAGAGGCGAAGAAGATTTCTACTGACATTTTCATTCCTTCTCTTATACTGTTTATCTTCTTCATTCTCTTATATGGTTTATCTCCTTCATTTGCTGGAGGTCTAACTTGAGCGTCGGAGTGCAAGACCGGGATACCCCCGATCTCTTTGCAGGTACTTCCGGCGACGGGGTAGCTCCGGCAGTGCTACAGGCTTCCTTTGGGTCAAGCGGCTGATCAATATTCAAGCCAACCTCACCGGCGCTTTGCTCTCTAACGCTTCCGGACAGGATCATTTCAAAACAAAATAAATTTTTGTAATTCATAGTATTTGTATTTAATCAAATATAGAATCATAATTATTACGCTTTATATATATATATATATATGCTTTGTTGTCTTATTTAATAAATATCATTTTCTTTATTTTAAAAATCTTTTTAGATCTAATCTGATCTAGTTGATACTTAAGTTCTTTTGGATTTCTGATACTGATACTGTCACAGCAGTATTCATAGTGAAAGACATTACATTGAGGTATTTGTATAGACAGATAAATGCAAGATAGGTTCAACTTTGTAGAATATGAGTTGCTCATCATTTATTATGGCAAATGATAAAGTGACAAAAAAAAACAATTTACAAAATTTCATATTTTTTTAATGATAAAGTCAAGCCTAGAACTCAATGCTTAAAGTGTTGTCGCAATATTTTCTCTAACTGTAGGTGAAAATTTTCCTTTTAATGACAGAAAATCGAAAGAGCTGCAACAAACCATGGTAAACAAAAAGCCAGCAACCAAAATACCATGGTTGTAACTTCCCGGACTCGTGGAATTTGCAATGATCAAAGAGATCAATTCAAATAATAATTCATCGACTTATGGAAATTTCAAAACTTGAAATCCATTCACCTGACCTCAAGCTCTTATTAATCCAAATCCATTCTATGTTTCAGACAAATGTATGATGTCTTTCTTTCTAGTGGCTTAAAAATTAAAAAAATAAAGGTAGTTAAGATGCTTCGAAAGTGGATTTCAATTTCAAATGAATCCATGTAGTCGTCCAGGGCATAATAAAGATATATGAAACCCAATGCTTGTAAAATAAAACAGACACTGTGATGTATATGGAATTGCAATATAAGAGGATGGGTACAGTGTACAAGCAGATGGCCGTGAGATTAAAAACAAACTGTTGAATCTCAGGAACAAATAATCAAAGATGCCCTAACCTACTAATTCAACTATATGTTGCGTCCTAAAATTAATGATTTGACTGAACCTGAGATCAAATGCAGCAAGACTCAGCATGCTGACATAAAAATTCTAGCTTTAAGATTCAAGACTCAATCTTAGTGGAAATGTTATTACAGATGTGAACTAGACAGCAAGTCAAATTTAAACTTGGATCAAACGGTTAATGCGATCCTACCAGTGCGGTCAGTGCCCGCACCCCATTCAGAGCGTGCCACATGTGCACGCTCTAACACTTTTAAAAAAATCATTTTTTTTAGAGCGTGCACATGTGGCACGCTCTGAATGGGGTGCGGACACTGGCCGCACCAGCAAGATCGAATTAACCGGGTCAAACTTGCAGAAGGATTTTACTTTAGTCTAGGTATGAAATAGGTAAATTTCAAGTTCATTAATCAAAGAAAGTTAAATAACAAAAAGTGATTATGTAAACTAGATAACCATACAAAGATCCAATAGGAAAAATAATGAATTTTGAACAAAATTCCTATCCTTCAATTTTAGGCATAGAAGAATAGAAGTTGATAAACAGTGCAAATGGCGTACAACAAAAGAAGCATGAGAAAGTACCTCGAATGCCACTAGACTTTTTTCCAGTAAGAATTCTTGATATCTGGAGACCTCGACTAAATCCTTCGTTGAAGAGCACTCTTGTCTGCATTTCCTGGGAACCAGGCAACCAGGATAGGAATGCTACAGGAGCCATGACAATTACTCCAAACATGATTTCATAGAACCGAGCCACAGCAACCACAGATTCCCATAGAACAGTGTCTTGGAGAAATGGTTTGAAAACTTGAGCAATGGAGATTAAACCCCAACCAGTTGGAATGAATGCTAACAAGCTTGTAAAGAAATCAACAATTTCGAAGGAAGTGAACTGCAACAGTAGAATGATGGCAGCTACCAGAGAGACTATTGTTAAAGATTGAATGGCCCGATATTTCAAGTGTTTCTTGGCAGCATATCTATCTCGAGCATAATCCACAATGACAAAAATAAAAAAAGCAGCAAAGATGTATATCCAAGAAAGCAGATACACAGCAACACTATGGCTATGACTTGCAATGTTTAGCTGGTACACGATACCATACTGGAAGAAGAAATAGCGGAGATCTAATATGATCTCCAATAATTTTCCCCAAAGTCCAGTTTTCTGAAGATGATCATTTTCTTCATCCCACCATTTTTTCCAAGATTGATCAGATGTTGCAGAAATAAAACTAGGATACCAAATCCAGATCATGAAATCATCAAAGTCATAAACAGTTTTCAACCAATCAAAACCAGATGGATTGAATGCAAATGGAGCCATGATCCATGATATGACCAAAAACCAGCTTGAGATGGTCAGTACTATGTAAACAAAAGTATTCTTTGCAGTGGCACTATAGGCAGCATACAAGGTCAATATTATCCCTAGCTCTATTCCTTTTATGAAATGGCTACGTGCATAGAGTCTATAATTCTCAGCGAATTTTTTGTGTTCAACAACGAAACCACGTCCCGTAGCCCGATATTTTGCACCTCCATGAAGAATAGTACGCCCATAATAATGGGTCTTAGTTCCCATTGAGAAAGTATAGAACACTGATGCGAGCTGTAATTGCATTGTCAAGAAATCCCAGATCGCTGGAAGAAAACCATGCTCAAGAGAATTTTCTATAATCATTGGCAATGCAGTAAAAAGCCCAAGCTGGATAATGAATTGCTGATTGAGAACAATACCAAGAGCTGCATTATTTGTAGAGTCAGCATTGCTTTTGATGGAACTCTCAAGGCCGCTAAGAGCCAGATAAAGGCGACCCCAGACGAATGCATAGACAGTCAATACCACCATCATTGTGTTAAAATAGAACCCCACAGTTGTGTAAAAGAAAGAGAGCATCCGGAAGAAATCCAACCTATGACCTAGCCTATAAACATCTCTACTTAAGGTCTGTTCACCATTACCACTAGCCACTTTAGCTTCAAACATAGATATTTGATTCAGGCCAACATCTCGGCCTTTACCAACTTGTATATATTCATGGTGGGTAACATTGCCACCACGAAGTGTACAATTAAATCCTGCAAATATATCCTCGCTGATATTGATGACCCTTGAAGCCTTACTAATGCCTCCTCGACTTAAAAACCAAATGCGATCAAAGATATCAGGATGGCCATAATGCATCCGTATCTTTAAAGGGTTTGCCAGAACCCTCTGTCCAAGGGTGACAAAACTTGTCTCCTGAGCTGACATGAACCAAGCCAGGGAAGAAACAGAACCAGTAAAAACATGTTCACGGACTCCCAAGATATTTGGTTTTCGAGCACCATAATTGGAGGAGTACTCTTCTAACAGATTGCGCATTTTGAGTGCCTCCTCAAAGTAGTTGTCTTGGTTCATGTCAATTGTTTGTAGTGCATCACCCCTTGTGAAGATAAGAGCATGGTTCTGGTTCTCTGGCTTGCCTTCTCCAAGCTTTAGAGGTCCAGGCAGCTTGACCCTGTATATCTCCACTTCTTTCTCCAGTTGTTGATCATATTTAACAAGAACAGAAAAATATTCCACTTCATCCCTGACTGATTTCACTTCATCAACATAAGCAACACGGAGGGCTTCATTGTTCTTCATCAGATACAAAATATCATTAGCACGTGTGTCATTTTTAGCTTTTTGGTTTCCATAAATCTGGCAGGCAACCACATACGTATACTTCATTAGAGCAGTTCCATGTTCATAACCTTTGAACAACATACCGACACTGCTGCCAGCTCTGCTCAGACTTTGGGATGGCGATGACTTACCACCATCCTCCAAGTTATCTAAATCTTCTATTTGCCTCCTTGAGGAACCAACTGAAGGTAGCTCCGTTGATCCTTCCCTCATGTCAATCTCGGAAGCAGAATCTAGAAATGCAAGCATCTTGAGAGCCTTGTAGTAGTACATCATTCCTCGCACAGTCCGTGACAAGGTCTGACCCCTATATGAGGCCCAAAGTCGAAGATCCCTTGATCTTTTACCCCATAACTCCTCCTCATCAGTCATGCCCTCTCTCTTCATGCGTTCTAAGAAATTTGCCCATTCATCTTCGTAAATCTTTTGCAAATAAAATAAGATGGAGATGCCATCCTCATTTTCTGACTGAAGTTGTTCCTTGCTGTACAGAACTTCCTCATTGTAATATGGAGTCAGCACACTGAAAGCCCGCATCTTTTCTACCTGGGGAGCTCTAGGCATTTTCATGAACAATGAGTTGCTGAAGAATGCAATGCGTCTTCTAGCCGCAAGATTTTTTGGAACGTTATTCATGGAATCCTTAGAACTAAGGATTGTTCGCAGTCTCCTTATCTGCCGATAGAAGTTATCATTTTCTGCAGTGGGTATCACAACAGCATTCTCAAAGAGCAACTCAGTTGACCCAGTTGGTGCCAAACCTACTTCTTTAAGTTTCTCTAAGCTCTTCTTGTTCTTAGGGAAATCACGAGTGACTATGTCATACAGGGTCTGCAGTGTGTTGATCACTTTGTACAGATCTTTATTTGGCTTGATTAATGTGTTCAGTAGGTCAAGCAGTTTGCCATAAAGATTCTGCAGCACACGCATATCATATTCCACAGTGAATTTCTCCACACGAATGCTGCTATCAAATCCCTCAAACAATCCAGAAACAATGGAGTGCTCTTCGGTTCCCTCCTTGATGATCTCCAGGAACAAATACTTGATGCTGTCATAAGCCTCAATGACTGCGCAACGCCTATATTCATGTTTGCTAATCTTTCTCCAGAGTCTTCTGTCATCAGCCTTCAATTCCTTAGCTTGGCCAAGAGCAAGAAGAAGTTCATTGCAAAGTAATAAGCAAGGCCACCTGATCACTCGGATATTCCATGCATATGGAGGCAGCTCAAGAAGCTCCACTTCCCGATCATTCACAATATCTTCCTCTCTGAATGTGTGAATGATCTCATTCCATATCAATGCAAACCTGCTAGGACCAACTTGATGTGATTCAATCTTGTTGTACGGGCGGCCCAAGCCATACCTCAGCTTCAGCCTGTTCACAGTATCCCTGATTCTATTTTGCAGGGAACCGTGCTGCCGGAAAACATGTTCTTCTGGCATCAGATGGAACTGCAAGGCACTAGCAAAGAACTGGAATCTCAGCCTCAATTGTTGCACATCACGAATCTCACCAAGGTGTGAGAACAGGCCTACTAGGGCCCCAGCCATTGAAGAGAAGATTGAGTACCAGATCTGGATGTCCATCAGATAAATAAGAACGACAGGAAGCCACAAAATGAACACAGCAAACCTATTTGCATGGGAGAAGAACTCATGCCACTGGTATTGAACACCTTCAAGATTAAGTATGGCTTTAGTTGGGGAGATCATTGGCTTGATTTGCAATAAGTAGCTGAAGATGAACTTTACAGCCAGGAGTACAATCCAGAATAGGGCATACTTTAAGCTGTCCAGCGGACCCTCTCGTAGCCCTCTACCAACAAAGGTGCGACTCTGGAACCACCAGGTGAGAACATAAAAAATCCTCCAATTGGTCTTCTCAAGGAAATTCCGGAGCCAAGGGATAACGAAGAGCGCGACGGCAAGCAGTTCAGGGAGGATAAACACTGCGGCAGCCACCAACATGTTCGTCAGCCGCCGATTCGCTGCAGCCGACCACGTTCTGTCTTGGTTCCTCTGCTTCCACATCAGAGAGTACAGGATCGGGAATGCGACCGTCCACGCCGCAGCAACGAGTATTTTGAGCACCATTCGCACACCGAGCAATCTGGTCTCGCGTGAGACAAGCTTGTACTGGGTTCCAACGTCGAGGAGGGACTGCAGCAAACGGAGGCCGGCCCAGGTAATGAAGATGGTCAGGACACGGACCTGGTCATCTCGGATTTGGAGGTTCTGCCACGGGTACGTCTTGCTTCCGTGCCAGGCCACAATGATGGCCGCCTGAAGGAAGAGGATGAGCATGACCCAGAGGCGGTCAAAACTGCGGTAGAGGTTCCAGAAGGAGCGCTGTTCAACGAAGCCTGTCTTCCCCACGCGGTTCTTGGTAGGCGGAGTGGCGAAGAAATTCTTAGACCGGTCGAACGGCCAACGGAGACGCTCAAAGCAGTGGTTGTTCCAAAAGTACTCGTTGATGTCATCATAGTTGCGCCAAGCGGAGTGGGGCTCTGTGCCGTTGTGGCTGGCGTCGACCTCGCGCTTGATGGTGTCGTATACGGGGGTGATGACGCGGGTGAGGAAAGCGTTCTCGCCGGAGACAGCTGGGAGGGCAGGTTGGCCCGTCGCCTCGTCGATGTAGTCCTCGAGGATGCGGTGGAGTTCCCCGGCCATGTGATGGAAGATGTAGGAGAGGCATTCGGGAACGAAACGGACGTTGGCAGCCTCGCCCCAAATGAGGAGGTAGAGGGCGGCATAGAGGAGCTCTCGGCGGGGATCGGAGGCGGCGCGGCCGATGCCAATCCAGACGTTGGGCGTGCGGCCGAGGTAGGAGCACCATGCGGTGTAGTTGTGGAGAAGCTTCTTGCGGACGCGGCGGACGACCTTGGCATGGATGACGTCGATGTCGTCCGGCGGGGGGTGGATTCGCATTTGGGCGTTGGCGAGGAGGAGCACGAGGTGCTCCCGCTGGTTGCGGATGTTGTCTCGCTGGAAGCCGAAGAAAGCCCCCAGCCAGTCAAGGAGATCAAGGCGGTCGTGCCAGCGGACGAAGGGCGGCTTCCGGAGCTCCCCGACGGTGCGCAGCGCGGCCATGGCAGCTCGCACCTCCGGGAACCGGAGCGCCGGGTGATCCGCCAGCAAGTTCTGGATGGGGATGACGTTGTAAACCTCCTCCTCCCCTTCCCCAGACCCCTCGCCCATCCCACGGGCCGTGCCATAGCCGGCGCCAGCTCCCGTACGGCTTCCCCGCTGGCGGAGGCTCATACCTTCCTCAGATCTGTGGGCAGTAAGCCGCCCCCTTCGATTCCATAGTTTTTGTAGGCGATCGAATTCGTTTTTCGAAGTTGAATTGCTGTAGAAATAGTCAAATCAATTTATGCTTCTCTATTTTTTATCATATAAATCGATTAATTCGAGAATCGAGCAGGCCCTTGCACATGCATTGATCCAGTTTGGAATCAAAGTCGTCTCCTTAGCTGCTGGGAACTTACCGTCCATTCAATTTCCATCGCCCGAGGCACGTCGCTCTCTGTGTGGCCCCGCCCGTGTCCGGACGCGGAGAGGAATCGTACACGGCCCGCTGCTTCGGCTTCCGCGTGCCAGCCGTGGGCTTCCGTCGAGCCTCCGCCGAACTGCCGACGGCGGCGTTTCGTGTTTGAACTGGCGAGCCGGTGGGAGGGATCTGGCTGGCCCGCGTAAAAGAAAGGAGTCGGGTGCGGGACGGGGCGTCGTGGGCTGGTGGGAGGGAGGGACGCTTCGGTGCAGTCGTGTTTGCTAGCGTCCTCGTGAGTGATGCGCTGGAGGACGCCCGGCGCTGTAAAAAGATATCTCATTTTTTAAAAAGATATCATATCGAAAATATCCTTTAATTACTATAATATATATATTTTAAAAAATCACTTTTATATAATTTTTTTATAAAATTGAATAAAATTTCTTAAATTTAATTAAAACCAGCTATCACCCATAGGACTGAGCAATCGATTTAAAACCGACATCGAATCATTAATCGAAATGACAATCGAATATTTTTGAAGATCAACTTTTTAAAATCAAACGAACCGACCGATAAAATATCGTTATTGATTTTAATTCGAATACCGATTTTTTGTGTGTTGAATCCTGTAACTTGCGTAAGCCTGATCAGTAGTGCCGATAGGGTTTGTTAAAAAATGATTAATCGGTTTACCGAATTTCGAGTTAAATCCGAAACCGAACCGATAAACCGATGTAACCGATATTGAGAGGAAAAATCGAATTTTCGTTTTAACTGACCGAACAATAAATTTCGGTCAGTTAACTTGTTTGACTGACTTTGCTCACCCTAATCCGCATTCTCATCTCAGATGAGAATTTATTTAATTAAAATTTAAATTTTAAATATAATTTTAATTTGAAATTATTTTTTTTAATTTAATAAATTATTTTCTAAAATTTATAATTATATATTTATCTTCTTAATTTGTGTTCTTAAAATTTATGATTTTTTTTTTAAATTTTGAAAATTTGAGAGATAAAAAATTGAAGTTATTAATAAATTTTGAAAATAGGATATTAATGTAATTTAATTTTAAATTTTATTAAATTAATTGAGAATTGGTTAATCAGGTGTCTAAATTTTTAATTGAATAATAAAATTTGTATGATAATTTATAATAACTATTATAATCAATTAATGGTTTTGTTTTTTTTGCCTCCGGGGTTACGGTGCAATGGTAGGGCGACTAGTCGCTATCTCAGACATTCGCGGTTCGATCCTCAGCTAGTGCGTATGTGCAAGAATTTTTCCTCCAAATGGGGTCGAACCCTGGGATGTTAGATTTCTAGACCGCTCATCGCGAGTGCTTCCCGATGTACCCTAGTGGCCGGTGGAAAATTTTTCTGAAGCCGGGCTAGTCACCCGAGGTTGAAAAAACCTCGTTAATCATTTTAATATAGTAGTCTTTTAACACCGGGATTATAATGTTACATAAGAGCGTTAAGTTATCATTTAGGTATTCACAATTTGATCCTCAATTACAACACATTTACATAATTTTTTTTCCAGATGGGGCACATAACCACGACATGTTGGGCTTTTGGACAGTCCACCCTGATTTATCTTGACGGTCATTGAGAAACTTTCATAGGGTCAGGTCAATTATCCCAAGTTTTGTGTTATCTGGTTCATCATTTTTAAAGCTCCCAGTGTTACGGTGTAGCAGAAAGGCGTTAAGTTGTCACCTAGACACTTGCAGTTCGATCACAACTAAGACACATTTGTAGAGATTTTTTCTCTAAATGAAACACCCAATTATGAGATTTTTGTTAGCGTGTCAAGGGAAGCGCAAAAACAAAACAAAAGAAGTTGTTTGCTACAGTGGCAAGGGAGAAGAAAGGTATTTGGACTACAGCTTCTTGTGAAATTGCTGATTAAAAGAATGAAAACAGAGTCTATTTATAGGCTTTTACAAAAGACTGTTTCAACCCCTATCTCCTAGTTAATAGGATCACAAAGCACGAAAATAAATCAGTAAGCTAAAGACTCGGACAAACCAAAAAACTCAGACAACTATTTGCTAAACTTCCAAAAGATAAACCTTTTAAATCTTATTACCCTCCCTTAAACTAAATGTTTTAAAAAAACATTCTGTTTAAGAATTATCAAATGCGCATACTCCAGTCAGCTCCCTTAGTCTTTGAAATGTAGATAACTTCAATGGCTTGGTCATAATATCAGCAACTTGGTCTTCACTTGTGCAGAAGTAAAAATCAATTACTCCATCCTTTGTCAAGTCCCTTAAAAAATGAAACCTCACATCTATGTGCTTGTTTCTTCCATGCATGATGGGATTTTTAGAGAGTTTAATAGCTGAGCTATTATCACAATAAATTTTAATAGCACCATCTCGCCTGAAATATAACTCTTCAAATATTTTATTTAGCCAAATTGCTTGAGAAGCACAAACTGTTGTAGCCACAAATTCTGCTTCTATTATGGATAAAGTCACAATTGGTTGCTTCTTTGAACACCATGAAATAGCAGCTGAACTCATCATGAAAACATATCCCGAGGTACTTTTTCTATCATCGAGATCACTTGCATAATCACTTCCAGTAAAACCAATTAAATTTGATTTTCCATTCTTCTTGTAGAATAAACCATATTCAATGGTTCCTTTCAAGTATCTAAAAATTCTCTTGGCGGCTTGAAGATGTATCTTCTTTGAACATTCCATGTATTTGCTGATAAGACTTACAGCATGCATAATATCAAGTCTTGTAGCTGTTAAATACATCAAACTCCCAACAATTTACTTATAAAGTGTGCTGCCAACCTTCCTTTCTTCAGGATTTCGAACAAGCTTTAATCCTGCTTCAGCAGGAGTGTTAACAGAGTTGTAATTTTTCATTTGAAACCTGTCCAGAATTTCTTGAGCATACTTCTTTTGGGAAATAAAGATTCCAGCTGCTGATTGAACTACTTCAATGCCCAAAAAATAATGCATCTTTCCAAGATCAAACATATCAAATTCAAACATCATAGATCTTTTAAATTTTGCCATCATGACACTATCATTTCCTGTAAAAATAAGATCATTCACATATAAGCAGACTATAAGCAGTTTTCTTCTATCTTCAATCTTTGTAAAAAGTGTATGCTCATATGGACATTTTTTAAACCCCTCCTCTGAAAAATATGCATCTATGCGACTATACCAAGCACGTGGAGCTTGCTTCAGTCCATATAATGCATTTTTTAGTCTATAAACTTTATTTTCACATCCATATCTTATATAACCAGGTGGTTGATCAATAAATACCTTTTCTTAAAGATCACCATGCAGAAATGCTGATTTAACATCCAACTAGAAGATAGGCCAAGATTTTTGTGCTGCCAATGCTATCACCAATCTAATTGTGTCAAGTCTTTCAACTGGTGCAAAGACTTCTTTGTAATCAACACCAAATTCTTGCTTGTAGCCTTTTGCAACTAAGCGTGCTTTGTACTTGTCAATTTCACCATTTTCTTTCAATTTTGTCTTGTATATCCACTTGACCCCAATTGTTTTATGCTCTTTTGGAAGATCAGTTAACTCCCATGTATTGTTCCGTTCAATAGCCTTAATTTCTTCATCCATGGCCTTTCGCCATTTTGATTCCTTGACAGCTTCTTCAAAAACTGTAGGATCACAATCGGAAAATAGGGCAAAATATGTAAGTGGATCATCAGATTGACAAATTCCAGTTACCTCGTAGTCTGTCATCCACGCATGTCTTCTTCTAGTGCGTTGAGGTAGTTCTTCACTTTCTAATAATGTTGGTAAGTTTGGAATATCTACTTCATTTTCTGATGAAAGTTGTTGGTTATTTTCTATTGTTGATTGCTGCTCTTCATCAACTCCATCAAAGCTAGTAGGTATTTGTTCTTCAGGAGAGTTGTTGTTCCATTGCCAAAATTTTCCTTCTTCAAAAACCACATCACGGCTGATAATAATTTTCTTAGTGATAGGATTATAAAACTTATAAGCTTTTGAATAATCACTAACACCAAGAAATATACATTTTTCTCCCTTGTCATCGAGCTTGATCCTCTTTTGATCTGGAATATGAGCATAAGCAATACATCCAAAAATTCTGAAATAATCTACCTTTGGTTTTTGATTGCTCCATGCTTCTTCTGGTGTCATATTCTGAACTGCAAGTGTAGGACTTTTGTTTAATATATGGATACTCCAGTTGACTGCTTCAGGCCAAAAAGCTTTTGAAATACCACATTTTACCAAAAGACTTCGCACCATATTCAAAATAGTGCGGTTTTTCCGCTCACAAACTCCATTCTGTTGAGGAGTATAAGCTGCAGTTAGTTGCCTTTTGATTCCAAGATTTTTACAAAAATTTGAAAATTCTTGTGAGATATATTCTCCACCACGATCTGTGCGTAGAACTTTGATTGGGCTGTCTGTTTCTTTCTCAACTAGCGCTTTATAGCTCTTAAAAGCTACAAATGCTTTAGATTTTTCTTGCAAAAAATATACCCAAGTTTTTTCGACTAAAATTATCAATGAAGGTGATTATATATCTCTTACCTCCATTAGAATATGAATTAATTGGGTCACACAAGTCAGAATGCACCAACTCCAAAGCTTTCTTTGCTCTCCATGATTTTCCTTTTGTAAAATAGTTTATATGTTGTTTGCTAACAACACATTCTTCACAAACTTCAGAAGGAGCAGTAATTTGAGGAAGTCCAGTTACCATATGTTTCTGCTGCAATTTCTTCAATCCACCAAAGTTTAGGTGGCCATAACGAAAATGTCATAGTCATGAAACATCATTCACTTTTGCAGAAAAACATGAATGAGTAATATTGTTCAAGTAGAGTGGGAACATGCGGTTTACTGTCATATTAACTTGAGCAATTAAACCCATCTTTGCATCTTGAATTTGGCATACTCCCTCTTTAATAGAAATCTCATACCCTTTTTCTTGCAGCTGACCAATACTAAGGAGATTGGTCTTTAGATCTGGGACAAAAAGAACATTAGATATTGTATGAGAAGAATTTCTTTTGGTTTGGATAGTTACCCTTCCTTTTCCCATAACAGAAATGGTATAGTTATCACCAAACTTGACTGTGTTGCGGAATGATTCATCCAGTTCAGAAAATGTCATCTTATCTCCACACATGTGATTGCTGCAACCGATATCCAGATACCATATGTTTTGCTGGGTTTCTTCATTTACATGGCACACCATTAGGAGAGAGATTTCTTCTTCCTTTTCAACAAAGTTAGATCTTTCTTCATCTTGCTTATTCAGATTAGTACGACATTCTGACTGATAATGGTCATATTTATGACATCTATATCATTCAACATTGGACTTATCTGCTGATTTATGTTTATAAGTTGTTGAATGATTACCTCCTCTTCCTCTTCCACGAAATTGATTTTCTTGGTGCTGGTGACGTTGTTGTTGGCCATCACGATAATTGCTTCCTCTTGCTTTGAATTTTCCTCTTCCTTGCCTTCTATCTCCTCTTTGTGTTGACTGATTTTCTGTTGAAACTTTCAATGCTTGCTCCTCTTTGTCTTGTTGGTTGAGTTTTTGTTCATGAACCAACAAAAAACTCTGCAACTCATCAATTGTAAGTTTATCAATATCTTTTGACTCTTCTATTGAACAAACAACAAAATTAAATTTTGGTGTCATTGATCGAAGAATCTTCTCAACAATGGTGACGTCTTGCATTTTTTCACCATGTATCCTCATTTTGTTGGCAATTGTCATTGTTCTTGCAAAAAAATCTAAAACAGATTCCCCAGACTTCATGCGTAAAGTCTCGAATTCTGTCCGAAGACCTTGAAGTTGCACCCTCTTAGCCTTAGCATTCCCTTGATACTTCTTCTTCATGCAATCCCAAATATCCTTGGATGTTTCTTTGCAAAGAATTGTCTCCAAGGTTGCTCGATCTATGGCTTGGAAAAAATAGTTCTTTGCCTTAAGATCCTTCAGCTTCAATGCATCCAACTCCGCTTTTTGTGCATCCGTCAGCGTTTCTCCAGTTGCTGGCTCTGCTACTCCAGATTCAACAACCTGCCAATACTCCTTGGATCTCAAGAAGTTCTCCATTAACATGCTCCAATGGTCATAGTGACCATCAAAGCGAGGAATTGTCGGTTGAACAAAGTTGTCAGTCATCGTGATAATAAACTGCTACTGCAGAAAGAACTCAAACTCAAATGTTTTTTTTCTCACAAAAACATTCACACAACTCAACCTTTTTCAACCTGGGCTCTGATACCAGTGTTAGCGTGTCAAGGGAAGCACAAAAACAAAACAAAAGAAGTTGTTTGCTACGGTGGCAAGGGAGAAGAAAGGTATTTGGACTACAGCTTCTTGTGAAATTGCTGATTAAAAGAATGAAAACAGAGCCTATTTATAGGCTTTTACAAAAGACTGTTTCAACCCCTATCTCCTAGTTAATAGGATCACAAAGTACGAAAATAAATCAGTAAGTTAAAGACTCGGACAAACCAAAAAACTCGGATAACTACTTGCTAAACTTCCAAAAGATAAACCTTTTAAATCTTATCAATTTTGGGCTTCTAGATTGTCTATCATGAGCGCTTCCTAATTTATTCTAATGGTTGATAAAAAATTTCATAGGACTGAATCGATCATCTCAAATTCTATATTACTAATTCATCAATTTTTTTTTGATTAAACATAGTAGTCATAGAAATTTTATGGAGGTTTGCCACTTAGTGGAGTAGTCATTCGACTTCCTGATTTATTAAAAATATAGATTGGAAAATTATGGTATATTAGTCATTATGTTATCTTCATTGATTGTCATAGTTGATATTTTCATATGGTATTAAAATAGGTCATTAGGTCGATCATTAGTATGTATAAAATTTTTGATGATTTATCTCTTCTAATTCGTGTGAGATGTTCATGTAGGTAGAGGAAATGTTATCATCATTGCTATAAAAGACATTTTTAATTTTTTTAATGATCTTTTTAATATTTTTAAAATAATTTTAATTGACATTATAAAATATTAATCAATTTGATAAAAAAAATTGTATAAAATATTTTACTATTGTATTTTAAACTAAATTAAACTAAAACTTTAAGGTTGCGTTTGGTAGGGGATAATCCATCCTGTAATGTAATCAAGATTATATTACAAGTTGGATTCCTTTGTTTGAAATAATTTTAAAATTGTAATGTAATAGGAATCTCGATTACAAAACTAGCTCAAGATTTGTAATCTCGATTACAAAACAAAACCGATGTAATCAGATTACATTACAGCTTGTAAAGTTGTCGGTTGGGCAGCGACGATCGCCGGTCGGCCGGTCGCCGACCGTCGGTCGCCGGCCGGCCGCCGGTCGCCGGCTGGGCAGCGGCGATCGCCGGTCGGTCGTCGGTCACCGGTCACCGGCCGGTCGGTCGCTGTCGCCGGTTGCCGGCCGCCGGCCGTTCGTCGATCGTCGGCCGCCGGCCGTTCGCCGGTCGTCGGCCGCCGGCCGTTCGCCGACCGTCGGTCGTCGGTCGTCGCCAACTATGGTTGTCGGTCGTCGTTGTCGATCGTCGGCCGCCAATCTTTGATTACATTACAGGATGGATTACCATTCACCAAACGCAGCCTATGGTTATCAAAGATTACATACAACTCGTTATCAAACATAGTAATGTAATATTGATTATATTACATTATAAACTTGATTACATTACAGATTCAATTATATTACCCTGTACCAAACGCAGCCTAAGATTAATTTAATTATATGTCTACCAAGACGAATTTAATTAAACACTCCCCGCCTCCTCAACCACACTACATCCACCTCTAACCAACACAATCAACTCCCTCGATCTCATAATCATTTATAAAAAATAAACACAAAAAATAAATAAGAAAATCAAACGTGAACAAATATTTTCTCCAACTTTATGGGAGATCGATCATTGCCCGGACAAATTTACAAGATGATCCAACTGATCACAAGAAAAGACAGATACTTGCACCCATCGAAGATCATTCATTGTTTACACCATGAGTAATGCACTCCAAAAAAAGAAAGCCACACGAAGGTACCCATCCCATGATAAAACTACATACAATGGCAAATCCTTTCTCTGCCTGGATGAAAACCTAAGATTGGCCTTATTCGCAAGCAAATTTTGTTCCGAAGCTAGTAAGGCAGATGGCGAAGGCTTGGAAGGCTGACAGTGGTTGGCGGAAATCCATGGTGAAGGTATCGTCGCCTACCTTCCCAAACTGTAACAGCACGGTCTCCTGATCTCCGATCCCGGAAGGCTGGCTAGCGTCTTCGGTTGCCACCAGCTGAAAGTTCTTCACGGAGGCAACTGTGACGCGGCCGTGGAAATTCAAGCACCAGCATTGCAGGTGCTCGTGCCACCGAGGAGCTTTGTTCTTGAGAATGGTTGTCCCTGGGCTGTGTGCCTTGGACTTTGGAGAATCTCCCTCCCCTGTTGTGTCCTTTGCCAAAGGACATTGCAAAGTGCAGTGCATCCTCCGAGGCCCTCTTTTCAGAAGGTTAAATTTGTAAGAGACCTGCCCGATAACAAAGTTGCCGGCAGGGACCTGTGGACTGATTTGCTTGCTGGTAAACCGTCTACTTGCTCGGCTACTTGATACCTTTGCACCATTGTAAGGAGGCTGGCTGTCATAGATTTTAAACTTTGTACCCAAAATATTAGACCTGCAAGGAAAATTTGTGTTTGCAGCAAAATATTAGACACTTCAAGGTTGTCCAGATCGTGATCATTTTGCTGCGAAGATGTTGAGTTCTTCTTGTCCTACCTAAACTTATTTCTTACTACAGTCCAACCTCACAGTCATACAACCCTCGTGTTACTCGCCGATCTTAATTTCCTTAATTAATGTTTTCACATTTGTGACTAAGGCCCCAAGCTTCCACTTGCTAACACACAAGTTACATGAACTAGAAATCTCTGTTATTACCTGTGCTTGATCAAAAGTGGAGAGAATAACCTATCCCAATCAATAAGAACATAATGGATACCGAAAAGGCACAAGGACAAACCTAGTTATAACCTTGTAGTAACCAAGTAGTTATCCTTCTACAAATCTTTCCCTTTTTAATTCGATACATTTTATTAACAACAACTGGAATATGAATATCATGTTAGCCCTAACCATATTGCCCCTTGTACTATGACACCTTATCGTGCATATACAACTCAGAACAATATAAAATTGGCAGTGTGCTCTAGAGGCAAGCAACTGTACTTGTATGTAAGAATAAATCATCTTTAGGCAAAACTGAAAGAAGGGAACCATTTAGAAAATGAGCTTGCTTTTTGACTATATAAAGAGACTTTAAAGAATAAAGGAAACAAACCTCAATTTTCCCATGTATGCATTACTTCTTGAGACAAATCATAGCATCGAGAGAGATAATATACTCTGTGTGAGCCCCATGCTTAAACTGTCGTGCTGCCAAAAGGAACTTTCCCTTTTCTGTAAAAGCTGTAATATGACATAAATGTTAGTGTATCTTGGAGTAGAGTACTTAACATTTAGTAAATAGAAAATATTCTTTCACCTCACTCATCAAAGCATACTGCAGAAATTTATTATAAAGTTGACATAGTGAATAAATCCTTCAATTAGAAAATCATTCGAGACATGTAGCAGATAACATCACTAGAAGGCTCCAGCACACGACACAACTCCCTCTATTGCTTAATCCAATAGTTGGGTAAAACAGTGGACCCAACAACACAAAACTAGATAATGTTCTTTTAATTTTTTTTATTAAAAAAAATTAAAAGAGTGAACTAGAAATTAGGGGTAAGCATTAGCTTCTCCTTGGGTCTGCCAGTGGTTTGAGCCGTTTCCGACACTCACGAAATGGGATGGTTTGGTCAAATCATATCTTGAGAGATTTGTTTCAAAGGATGTAGCTCCGTTAGCACAAGCATAATTCTCCCACATGATATTTGATGGTGGTCAAGTTTGTGCAATCCCTTTGCCAAGGAACACTTGCTGCGCTGGCATTAGTTATTCGAGATTGAAATCTGGTGACGACTACAGTGGCAAGAAATCTATCCAATGGGGCATAGTCATTCAAAGTTGATTGCATGCTCATGAAATCTAGATGATTGAAATAGTTGTCTAATCCTATTCGAGACCTCAATCATGTAACAGTTTATGTTGATGTGACAATACTATGACATCCATCCTCATTCATAGCATCCATGCACATTAATGCTTTGTCTCATCTCGTATGTGATTGTGTGATCCATGGTCGCTCTTCCTCCGATATATATGAACAGTTTGCGAGAGCTCAGATAAGTTATTGCTACTCCACTTACATTGACTTCAATTTGCTTTGGCTTCATGAGTTACTGAGGCATTAGTGCATGGCTTCTTCGAAACCATATGGGGTGTACTATTTCCCTGTTATAGTTCCAGACTCGAGCATTGTTTTTAAACTCAAATACATATTCAGAGACCCACTAATCCTCAATCTCTCAATAAATGAAAAATTACTTATAAATGCTATTGATGATGTAAACAACTAAATGTAAAGACACATTATTCAAATGCAATGCAAATCCTTTCATCTTTTATAAATGTCTCGTACACTAATTACAACCATGTGCTTTTGCTACCTCTAGATACTGGCCAAGATCATAGATAAACCTACATCTCTGCCCATTATTACTAATCAGGTACCTAATATCTTAGGTAAACACTTACTTTTACAAATCAGTAAGCCTCCAACCAATACTAAATCTATGTACTTGACAAGGTAATTAGAGTGCTAGCAATTATCAGAACAACCAGATTTTAGTCCAACCCCACAGGAAGTTAATAGAAAGTTGCATACCTATGATCTCAGCGTTTTTGTTTAAATTAAAAAACATACCAACACAAGAATGTATTCATGTCCATCATCAAGTCACATCCAATTACAGAATATAGACAACTGAAATGACTTTTTCTCATGCTGCGCTCCTAAAATGGTAAGTATCAACTACTGAAATTATGAGAAAAGGCCCACCAAATGCATACAAAGTTTGACCTTGACATCTAAAAGAATTCCATCTAGAAGGAGCATAAAACAAAATGACAAAGAGGTAGTTAAAAAGCAGAACTATGCATACGGGTCGAACTAGAAGCTCTACCATTATGCCAATTTTCCCAAAGTGATATAATCTAGAGAAGGAAAAGCTTGAATAGTTCACGGAAACATCAGCTTACATTCTGTAAGGCCGAGAGAGAGATAGTATGTGGAGTCGCACTTGCCCCTTCTGATCAAGCATTGTACTGGAGAGTCCCTCGGTCCAGGCTAGATTGCATCGCAAATAAATAACGAAACATGATTCAGATTGCAGATCAGTACACAAAGAAAACGAATATGCATCACAAATAAGAATGTTTCGAAGTAAATAGAACAAAAATAAAATAAAATCACGAATGAAAAACACCAAATTTCATGGAAACCAGCTCCGTCTCGAACTCCTAAAGGGGGAAAAAAAGAGGAGCGGGAAAAGGAAATATGGAACTGAACACCCTGTTTGGAAAGGAAGGAATTGGAATTCCCATGGGAATTGGAATTCAATTCCATCGTTTGGTAGCAATTTTCAGGAAAGAATTGCTAAGGAATTGAATTCCAATTCCTTTCAAACCCCTCAAATCAAATCACACCTAAACACATGTGATTTGTGAAAGGAATTGAATTCCTTTCACTTAAACAAATTAAATTACCAAATCGTCCCCTCACAAAATAAATCAAAGTTGCTCCGGCTCTATTCTCGTGGGATAAAATTGTAAAAGTATAATAATTGAATTGAATTCAATTCTCTTTTTACAATTCATTCCAAACATGGGAATTAGAATTCAATTTCGGACTGGAATTGAATTCCAATTCCTTACTTAAAGGTTTCCAAACAGGTGAAGGAAAGTCATAGAAGAAAACGAAAGACACCTCTTTGAGCGAAGATGGGAAGGTGATGCCGCCGGTATCACGCAGCTGCCGAACGATACCCCGCGCCGCGTCTCTCCACCTATGGCAGACGCCGGCGTAGGCTACGATGTCCTTCCTCTGCGGCCACTGCTCCCCGCCGGCGTCCACCCGCCTCACGATCTCTCCCAGAAGCTCCGGCAGCATCCTTCCCCATCTCCCATCCTCCTCCTCCGCCTGCCGTTTTCCTCCGCTCTCCTCTCTCTCTACATCCTCCGGCGATTCAGATCGAACCGCGGCCCACCGAACCATCTCCCCCTCTCTCCCTCTCTCTCTCTCTCTCTCGAATTGGACGAAGGGGAGACTAAATTAATAGTCGATGGTCGCCATTGATGCCCAAGAAAGCTGTAGATCAAAGAGCTGGCAACCTCGATAAATAGAAAAAAAATTTACTTTTTTTTATTTTATTAGAAGCGCCAGCTCAACAAAAAGAAAAAGAAAAAAAATATTAGTGGCCGACGGTCGACGAGTCGTCTGATCGACGATCGAACATCATCGGCGGTCTCCGGCCGTCATCCTGAACAAAACTATACCCTGGGAGTACGGTGAACCCATCGGGATCGTCGCAATTACGATCTTATTGGATTCACCGTCGAATCCAACGAGATTACAATTACAGCGATTCCGACGGGTTCATCATTCTTTCATGATATCATTTGATTCAGGACGGCGATAAAAAACCATCGATGATATCCGATCGACGATCAGACGACTCACCGATCGTCGCCGATGAGCGAGAGACAGAGGATCCCCATTGTTTTTTTTTGTTACTCTTATCAGCGCTAACAATATTCACTTTCGCCCATATATTTACCTCATTTTGCAAAAACGTTTATTTGTTTTTTTTCCCCCAGTTACTTGTCAAGTAGAGGGGAGTTGGGTTGGAATTTTGGTGCGGGTGTTGGGATTTTTCCAAATCAATTGCGCCCGTTTTTTCTTTCTTTGTTGACTAAGGTCGGATTATATATATATATATAAGTATATTAAGCTTTCTAATCTTGCTTTTTTTTTTTTTTTTTTTTTTTTTTTTGCTTTTGTTTTTTTTCTTTTTTTGACTTTTATCAGTGAAATTTATTTTTTTTGCTTCTGTTTTTTCTTTTTTTAATTAATTTTTTTATTTTTTTTTACATTTTCAATTTTTTTTTATTTTTTTTTTATTTTTTTTATAATTTTTTTTTTATTTTTTATTTTTTATTTTTTTATTTTTATTTTTTTTTTTAATATATATATTATTAAAAAATAATTTTGATATAATTAAAATATAATAAAATATAAAATATATAGATCATGTATCAAAATTATATAATAAAAAAAATTAATTTGATAGTTAAGATATATGTATTAATAAAAATTAAGCTTAAAAGTGATTATTCAAAACATCAAACTTTACTGTATCACTTTGACTTCTATTTAAACTGCATCTTTAGCTTCTTACTAACTTCAAGATAATCACTACAAGAATCACTTTTCAAGAAGTAAAAGCTCTCCCAAACACTCCCTAAGACTCGGTCAAGATTGGGTGGGAAAACTACTAATGCTAAATCAGCAATGATGCAGAGCATTCTGTAGATTTTTTTATTATTAATTTTAATAAATTAATAATGAACGTGGAATGTAAATGGATATTAGGCTAGCAAGAGAAGGCCGAAGGTCGAGATGTAGTAATGCGGCTTAGAGTCTGAAATATGATCGTGGCTTGGAGACTGGAATACAGTAACGACTTGAAGATCGTAATGCAGTAACGGTGACAGATCTATGCTAAAGATAGTCAATCTATATTGAATCAGTGTTGAATGTAATTGATATGCTTCGGATCGTCGTCGGTACGATGGATGTTAGATTCGGCTAAACTAAATACGGACCAAAAAATTTAAAGAAGTTATATAGAACTTTTACGTGATTTCTTTAGGAGTCCCAAGTTATTAGAGGAAGCAGAACCCTAATTTGGAGGACTTATTTGCTTAAACATTAGAGTTTTGGGAGAATATTTGAGTGAAAATCAGAATTTAAAGGAGTAAAACATTAAAAAATGGGGCGGGTTTAGAATGGCAAGAATTGATGGGATTCCAATTCACTCATATCCCGACTTCTCTTCTCTCATTCACATGACCTAGCCGCAATTGAAGCCTCGCCAGATCCCCTTCCTCTTCATTTCTTCTCCGCTCGCAGCCGATGCACGCAACCTTTCTCCCAAATCTAATCGGTGCCAACTTCCTTCTTTCTCCTTCCTTTCTCTTGTGAGATCGAGGCCACCTCAAAGCGAGGGAGGCCCTATTTAGTGTGTCGACCTTCACTCTCCTTGGACCTACAAGAGTGAGGGATTACGGTGGATTGTTCGCACCATCCATGCATCATTGTTGGGTCGGAGGCAAACGGAAAGCTCGTCGGACACTCTTCAAGTGGGCAAGCTCGATTTCATTTTTGAACTTATTGATATGTTGGATACTTTGGATTCTAGCTTAGTGATGCCCTAGCTGTGCTGATTCAACACCGATCCTTGTCTTCCAGGAGTGATCTGTTCTCTCTGCATAGGGGACGGGTTCGGATGTTATTGGTTTCTCGGAGAGGATCCTGGTCGGAGCATCTTGGCAGGTAAGGGATGTGGGTTTTTGGCATTCCTTTGAGATGGGATTTGGTTAGTATTGTTTGATTCTGTCTATGCAGTGAGGTTGATGGAGAATTGTTGGTTATGGTTTTGGTATTTATTGTTTGTTATATGGGGATTACTTCTTGTTACTTGTTGTATGTATGAATTAGGGTTTGTTCTGCTTTTGAATCTTAAGGGTTTGTTTCTAGGTTGCTGCCGTGAGCTTCTAGGTTGGTGGTTACTCCCTTGCGTGTGCTATCCATGGGAATTAGGTTGGATGAATTGGGTTTTTAGTGTGTAATGGTAGAATTATTAATCTCGGATGTTTACCTTGGTTGCTTATGATATTTGATCATCCTATGGATAGCTGCTGCCTTGGGTGAAAATTGTAGCTTACCTTCTTTTGTTCTATGATGAGAGAGGTTAGCGTTGGTTGGATTTTAGTTTAGGTTTAGGCTAAATCTAACTTGAACCTAACTCCAATCTAGCAAGGGTTAACCATTTAATTAAATGTGATTCAATGAAACGGGATAATTAGAACGATTCTAATTACTTGAGATAGTTCGTTTAGCTATAAATTATATATTATTTTAGCTAAATATTATGTCTTTGATACAGGGCATTGATTGGGTTTATCATTGTTGATTATCGGACGGGAGGTTCTTTTCTGATATGAGCATCTACGATTAAGGCGGGTACCCCTCACTTATCTTTTTAGATACTGTCTTACTATTATTCATAGTTTGTTATAGATAGCAGTAGGTTTCTACGCTATATCTGCCTTTGTATATCATGATCCGATATCTGTTGCTTACTCTTCTTAGATGATTCCTATTTAGTTTTACAGTCTCGTTATCTGTCTTGCGTGCTTATGTGCACAAAACAGTAATAGATCACTTTGTATCTGTAGTTGGATTGATTCCTAGATATACCTTGTATGGATACCTAGGGTAGAATAGTTAGATCTGGATATATGTGTTAGACCTATACCTTTCCTACCGGCCTATGGTTGAGAATCTGATTAGTGAGGAGCGTGTCGTTAGCATACTTTACCCTCTAGGTTGTATACTGAGCTGTAGGCTCTGTATGATTACATACTAGCGATCATCGGCTCCTCTAGAGTCTGAGCCCGTCGCGCAGTCAGGTTTCCTGTATTGATTGAGCTATTAGCACGATGCTATTATCATGATGGAGACCATCGACTCCCCTGAGGTATGAGCCCGTCACCAGTCATGCCTGCATCATACTTGCATAGCCACGAGTGTTGGGCTACATACTTGCATCGCCACGAGTGCTTGGCGTCATATTTGCATTGCCACGAATGCTGGGCATCATATTTGTATAGCCACGAGTGCTGGGCTACGTACTTGCATTGCCACGAGTGTTGGGCATCATACTTGCATTGCCACGAGTGCTGGGCATCTTATTTGCATAGCCACAAGTGCAGGGCTACATACTTGCATCGCCACGAGTGCTGGGCGTCATACTTGCATTGCCATGAGTGTTGGACATCATACTTGCATAGCCACGAGTGCTGGGCAACATACTTGCATCACCACGAGTGTTGGACGTCATATTTGCATAGCCACATGTGTTGGGTTACATACATGCATTGTCACAGGTGCTGGACATCATATTTGCATAGCCACGAGGGTTGGGTTTCATATGTTGTAGGCCACAAGTGTTTGACTTCTTTATGCAACCATGAGTGGTCGACTTATCTGTTTCCTGTTCACTCGACCGACGGTCTGGTGGTGGCTGAGGTGTGTACAGAACATATCATTGCATCAGGTGTATAGGATGCATTGCACCTTTGTTGGTGTTTGTTGTGTTTGAGTGCTGTATATGTTTGATATGCACTTACAGGTGACATACTCATTTGGATTGTGTATTATTCATGAGGTTATATAGGGGATTGATTACACCTATCTGCAGGATAGACGGACTCTGGTATGTGTTCACCCTTAGTCTTCAGTTATGTTTTATCCTCTATACTCGAGATTGTATCAACGTGATTCTTATTGTTATTATAGCTTGCTATGCATATCTATTTTGGTCTCCGCTGAGTTTATTTGGACTCACCACCGTTGCCCATATTTTTGTTTCCAGATTGATTGGTCTCCAGGGGAGTCACAGTTGCCAGTCTCAGGTCCCTACGACTCTAGTGATGGGTGCTTCTGCGTAGTTATGTTTCCTTTACATCGTATTATTTGGTTTGTATTGGTTTTATGTTGTGGAACTTGTATCGCGTTTCATTTGTTTTAGTATTGTATTTTTGAGTCCTCTGATGGACTATGTGTTTGTTGATTTTGTTATAAGTCGGACCGGTTCGCAGTCAGGTATATTTTATTTTGTATTATGGTTATGTTATGTCTTGATTTTGAGGCCTGATGCCAAATTATTATTGCGTGTGTTGTTTGTATGTATAAATTGTCCACCGGACAGAGAAGGTGCTGTCCGATTTTATATCGGACCAGCGGCTCTTGGGTCTCGGGGCGTGATAATGGATCTGCACCGGATGTGTTTGGATCTCTATGGATCGACATTGGTCTCCATGCGTCCTTTAACCTCCAGCTTAAGATCATCTCCAATCCAAAATATTATATTTGGTGTTAATTCTACGTTAAAATGGAAGAAAAAAACCTCCTTTCATTCCTTCAAATCCCTGAAAAGGCATCCTATAGTGAAATGACCCCCTTGTCCCTCTGGACAGTTGGTAGCTATTATAATATTGTTTTATTTGAGAATATAATCAAAATCCTATATTAAAAAATATATAAAAAATTCATAAATTTATAAGATAAAAAATATTTTCATTGATATAAATTATTTTGAGTAGAGTCTAAAAATAAATTGATGAAAGTTTAAATTTAAAATAAATAATATCATATTATTAGTTAAATATGTGAATTATTTTGATCTTAGTAAGTGTTATCTCCATTGGTATAGATCGGATAGAGTCCAACAAAATAAATTAATACAACCATTTTAAAATAATTTTGATTAATTTAAAATGATTAATTTAAAGTAATTTAGATATAGTTTAAAATTTCTTGATCAAGTTGGTAAAGGTTATTTTAATATAATACTTTTCAGAGCTTAACATTTAGAATTGAAAAGTTTTAATATTTAGGATTTAAAATTTAGTTATCATTGTGCACTAGTTACTAGTAGTTGCTATGCAATGTAAAAATTATTTAATAACTGCTACAATATGACAATAACTAATCATTTTAATCAAAATAACTATATATAAATCACTATTATATTAAAAAAAATTATCCACTTGTCAAAATTATTTATACTTCATCAAAATCACTTTAAATTATTATTTAAAATAGTTATAGTTAAAATTTAAATTATAAATCCTAAAATCATTTAAAAATAATTATAACCGCTATTAAGTAGTTTCTATACAATATAATAACTATAGATAGCTACTACAATATCTTTGGATAAGAGGTATTCTAGGAATAAAATTTTTGATAGATATTTTTTTATTTGTTATTTATATAAGATGTGGACTCTTGATGATTTACGTAATTTAAGACACTTTTTTTATTTAGATTTAAAATTTCTTAAACTAAAAGTTACTTATAACTATTCCAAGTTTCTCTTTAGATTTCCTCTTCATTCACTTCGTCTTGATATATTATTCTTTATCTTACGAGAAAGATTAGGTGACATTGATCGTACAAGTCACATCAGTGATAAATTTTGATACAAGTCAACAAAACGAAAATAGTAAATAAAACACATAGAGATGCACACGAAGACTATATTAATCCAAGAAAACGACAATAATATTTTACTAAGAAATATATATATATATATATATATATATCAAATATTGGCTAAGCGAGTAAAATTTTGTTGGGGTTATATACAATAATCTTGATTATCCATTTAAAATTATCAAAAAAAATATTATTTAATTTAGATAAATCAATAATTTTTAAATAATCATCTATGTCTGACACGTCAGCAAAAATGACATGTAATTAGAAATCGAAAAACTTTGAAAAAGTAAGGTTGCGTTTGGTATGCTTATTTTTCATTTTCATTTTCTATAAAAAATGCGGGTTTTTAGAAAACGTGTTTGATTTGCATTTTCCAGTCTTATTTTCCAGAAAAAGTTATAACATTTTCTAAAAAATTAGAAAATAAAATAAAATTATTTTCTAGAAAATGAAAAAATACGATTTTCTAGAAATGAAAATAGAAACCAAATGCCCCCTAAAGTTTTTCCGGATTCGGAAGTCATGTAATTTTTTTCCCTAAATTATCCCTTAATATTTACTTTTTAGGAAAAAAAACTACCCCTAATAATTAATTATATTATAATTTATTACTATAGCGGGCCTCGGGCGATAGTGGTGATGACCACGACGAATGGCGACTGACATTCGGCAACCGGAGGCCGAAGGCCGACGGCCAGTGACCGGCGGCGACCAGAGGCCGGTGGTCGACGATCGACGACCAGCGACCGGCGGCGACCAGAGGCCGGTGGTCGACGATCAACGGTGATATAATTTTTTAAAAATTAAAATAAATATAATCGTAGATCGTCGATCCAACGATTGATGTAATTTTTTAAACTTAAATCAAGATTCTAAACAGTCAAAGAGTATCCTTACTAAAAATTAACCCAGATGCTCCTGTTTTTGCCGATCATATTTTGTCATTTATGCTATACCCGTGGACAAAGGGTCTCAATAACATATGCATTCAAAGATAGTCGTAGAATAAATCAATCAATTTTAGAAACAGTCAAAGAGAGCATAAAAGCTTTCTAAAACTTTAGATGAGTGAGCGAGGTAGCAACGTCAGTCTGCAGTGGCGGATTTAGACTTAGGAGAGTCGTGATCCTCCTAAATTTTTAATAATATTATTTTTATATATAAATTTTTATTTTTTTAATATAATTTTTTTATTTTCTTAGTATATATAATATTTGACTCCATAAAAATAAATATTGTAATTGGTCTAATAATAAATTTAATTTTTATTTTAACATACATCTAGGGTTCAAATCCTTTGGAAGACTAAATTTATAATAAAAATAAACTTTTCTCTCTATTTCTTAAATTTCATATAAATATTCATTATATATTGAAAGGTTGAAAAGTCATTATTATAATAATTATTTATATTATTTAGTATGCGACCCTCCCATACTTACAATTCTAGATCCGCCCCTGTCTATTTGGCTAAATATTAGCCGAGAAAACTTATTGAAGACACTCCGAAGAAGGAGAAGATGAACCAACTAAACAGAGTTAATATGATAGTACAATCATGTGTTCCTTCGTAAAAAACACATAAGAAGTCTAAGTAGTCTTCACGGGATGCAGGGCTATCTCAAGGTTACTTGAGGCCGTAGACAGAAAAAAAAAAATTAAGGCTTTAATATTTGATAATGACGGGTTTAATTTTTTTTAAAAATAAAATATTAATTTTTAAAAATAGATTTTTATATAAAATTTAGTTTTTTAGCTTTTTTTTGAGATGCAAAAATATTAATTAAATTTTTATATTTAAGTTTTAATAATTTTTTTTCAATTGATAAAATTTCTAAATTATTTAATCTTCTAGTAAAAATTCAATTGGTTTTTCATTTAGTTTTCAATTATATTATTTTCTGAGTTTTATTTTTAATATTAGTAATAAATCTTTCAAATGTACCTTTTTGAGATTGAATAATTTTTCTATTTTTTTATATATTTTTTTGTATATCTAGAATTATATTATTTTAGCAGACATATTTATACTCAAATAATAATAAAAAGAAAAATATAAGTCTATGCAATTTTATCAAAATAAAATTACTTAAAATTAAAGAAAAAACTTGATTTATACTATGTAATTTCAATTTGATGATATTTCAAAGTTCTATTATTACCTTCATTAATATAATAAAAATAAATAAATATTAAATTTTATAATAATTTGATATTTAAAATGACTACTATTCTATTTTGCATTTGTATAGATAAAAAAAAAAAATCTTAATTCAAGTTCTTATTTCTTATAGAGGAAAAAGAAAAGAGCGAGAAAAAAATATTACCGGCGAAGAAAAAAGATGTTTTGTCTTTCTTTGAGAATATCATCAAAGGGTTCGAAGGAAGAGATCAGGAAAATGATGCACCAGAATGAGATTAGTACAACTACTGATTGACTAGGGTTTCATTAAGTTGCATAGAATGTTGAAAAAATAAAATGAAAAAGTAATAAAATTTCATTTAAAATGGTGGAAGAGAATATAATTTAATGCATTTAATTGAGAAGAGAATGCAATCAATTGGGAAAGGGAATACAATTAATAAGGAAGCAAATTAATGAGAAGTGGTAATTAAAATTAATAATCTCATGATGACATTAATGATAGATTTTATAAAATAATGATATTTAACAATTTTTAAGAATTATTAGGCCCCAATAAATTTGGGGCCCTAGGCATAGGTCTTAATGACCTATGCCTTGAGTCAACCATGACGGGATGCACTGATGGTTAGTGCGTGGTATTATCATCTTAAGGTCTAGGGTCAAAATTTGACAAAGCTAGTGTGTCTATCCTTCCCATGCATTAACTACAGCATCCAGGCTAGTAGTCCGTGTGATTTACTTCATTCGCGTTGGCTTTGAGACGATAAACGGGGGCACTACGATGAGCAAATCACCTTTTTGCTGCATAAGATGTCCAAGAGGAGACCCTTTTCCTCCTTAGCATGATTCTAGTGTTAAACCTACCTTCAAGAGAATCGAAATGAACAACTTTACTTCGGGAAGGGAGAAAGTGTGTCCCTCAATGATAAGTAGTTGAAATAACTTCATTTGAAACTTTTTAGATTAAAAGAAGCATTCGATAATATACACCTTAACCTTTATTTTCCAATGAATCATAATCTTACACTCAACCACATCACTTTGTTAGGGAGTCACGTCGATCTTACGGTGTCATACAAATCATTCATAAAGAAACAACTAGTCGAGTTCTTAGTTTTAGGTCCTAACTCTTATCTTTTCTTATTATGGCTTTAACGATCAAGCCTTTAGAGAACAAAGTTTAATTTAATCTCTCTAAGAGACGAAGTCTTCTCGCCGTAAAAGATAATTTTCCATAACTCTAAGGCAACGACGACTCTAACAAAATAATATCGTATTGAACGATGTTAGTTTTAAACTATAGTAGAGCCATACTTTTTGATCATGTTTATAAGACAAGTTCGCATTCTAAAGAGAAAATTAGATTGTGAATGGGTCTTGATTTAGCTATTTAAATTATTTTGATTGCAAGTATATTAAACTATAAGTTGTTAGTAGTAAAAAATAAATAAATATTGGATTAATTTAGGTAGATTCAATTAACTCAAATCAAGTCAATCATACACCATCTTGACCTAGTTGAGCTAATTTTCAGTCAACTCAAAGAATTAACATCTAGGTGAAATCAAACTAGTTAATTATGTCATGTCCCGAGGATATACTTGTCCGTCAAACTAAATGGTACTGCTAGTGATAGTCTGAGAAATAATCAATATCAAATCAATTAAAGCCAACAAAACACTAATGTAATATAAAATCACTAAATTCATAACTTCTTATACGTATATGTATGCATGTACATGTGATCCTACCAAACTAAATAAATAAGAGTTAAAGTATCATAACAAAGCTCAAAATTTGATACATAGAGAAAATTATAAACAAAGGCAACATAAAATAAACCAAGCAACTCAACAAAAATCTAAACTCGGAGTGAGACCGGCAGCCAAGACCTCTGAGTGACACGACACATTCTCGCTAACCTGGACATAAAAGAAAAAGTAAGGGGTAGTGAGTACAACAACACAACGGGTATCAAAATATAGTGCATGAACTACGTGTAAGGAGATTAAAGAAAGCAACCTCAGGTAAAATACTTACTACAAAAGTAAGAGCGTCAATATAAACAATTGCTAACAAAACATAATTAAACAATTACAGAATCAGCCACTAACTTGCTCAACCAGGTATAACCAATAAATTGGGAGTACATACAATACACCTAAAAACCTACACGAACAAATACATAATCAGCATATAACAAGCGTATAACAAGTACTAACTATGGGAGAAATGTTCTACCATGGACGAGTCTCATGGGTAGTCAGGATAAATAAACAATCACCGTCTACTGGAGAAACACTCTACCACGGATGAGTCCCGTGGGTAGTCCAAATGTATAAGTGACCACCGTGTGCGAGAGGAACACTCTACATCAAACGGGTCCCATGGGCAGACAGGGTGTGTAGGTAGCTATATAGCTACAAACCACGGGAGAAACATTATACCAAAGACGCGTGTTGGGCAATCACGTTGTATAAGCATGCGAAGCTCAAATACCAAAGTAAGCAATAACAATACATTCAAAAATAATACTCTAAAAGCTATCTACGGTCTGACCTCACCAACGTATAAGCACGAGTCTAAATAACAAACAATGGTCCAGTAAGATATTTAATATCCTGCACTTTAGTATAATATCATTAACATATAAGCACGAGCTTAAGTAGATGACTATACTATAGTATAAATGCATGCGCACAAATTTATAACTACTTTGTAATTTGGTAATATCATATATAATAACTAACTATACTACGGTATGAATGCATGAGCATAAGTCTATAATTGTACTATTATACGATCTTATTAACATATAGACTCGAACCTAAATAACAAGCAAAGGCTAGTAGGATATTAACCGATATCCTACACTATGGTATGATCTTACTAAAGTATAAGCACAAGCCTAAATAACCGACAAAGGTCTGGTAGGATACTCAATATCTTATACTATGGTATGGTTTTACTAAAGGTTTTTGATGAAACCGCTGGGTAAGGCTCGGTCGGTTTCCTAAGCGAACACGGGGTTGAACATGAGAGATCTCTCCATGTCTACGGATTAAAAATTTAATCCAAATGGAGACCCGTCTCCCAAACGACTGTCTCGTCATCGTATCAATTGATTCAAGTTACAACTTAGCCAAACTCAAAAGTAAGACCTTGTAACTTTCCGAATCAATTGACCGCGGAAAAGACGACGAGCGGATCACCGATTTTTGTGTTTATCATCGGGGTCAATGACTTAATTAATTATCAATATTAATTATCAAATAATTAAACCATGACAATTAATTAAAAACACACATGCGATGATAAAAATCACATAAAATAATAGAAATTAAAAAGGAGCCAAAGAGAGATATACCTCGTCTTTTACCTCGCAGTCTTCTACCGTATGACCCTCCCTTCTTCGACGTCGTGTGGGCGACAAGCTACCAAGACGCGGAGTCACCAAGAGCCACCAATCAATCCTCTTCCTTCTTCCTTCTTCCTTGCACCAAAACCCTAGGACCTACGGTTGCTGCTGGCCAAGAGAAGGAAGCTCCTTCTTCTTCCTTGCGGCGTCCACCAAGTAGACCAAGGAGGAAGAAGATGATGGAGATAAAGAAGAGAAACAAAGCTCTTCTTCCCACTAAACCCTAGTCGAGACCTCTCCTCTCCTCTCCTTCCTTGCCGCTGGCCAAGAGAGGAAAGAAGTGCTCTCTTCCCTAGCCACCGGTGGATCCTCCTTGCACCCAGCTTGCGCACGCCAAGGAGGAAGTAAACAAGCAAGAAGATGGAGAGGAAAGGAAGAAGAAGAAGAGTGCAAAACTTCTCCTTCTTGAGCTTTCATTCCTCTTCCCGCCGGCGCTGCAACCTCCCTCTTGAAGTCACCGTCGACGACCCTCCACCACCTTCCTCTCCCGCCAAGCACCACCTGGTGGTGCTCCCTTGGATCAGGTTCCACGCCCAAAGGAGAGGAGAAGAAAACCTTGTTTTCTTGCTCCCTTTGATCCGACGCAACCTAATACCCTAGGAGAGAGAATTTGTGAGGGAGAGAAGGAGAGGCTCTAAGGGTTTTCTGTGGATGAATAGGATTGATCAAAACTTGGTTTCATGACTCCTATGGGGTATATGGCTACGATAGGGACCATGAGGAGGAGTTGGGTCTTGGCCCGATAATGGATTCAAATACGATCCATTAATGGAGATCCATTCCACTAAAAGATCCCCATTGAACTTCCTCATCAACCCCTATATTTTCATATGAGCTCCACTTATTATGAGCACATTCATCTCTGTTGGGACCGGTAGACAAGCTAGAGGGGGGGGGGTGATTAGCTTCGATTCGCTTGTAGATGATTTGTCGCGGCGGAAGACTTCAAGCAATCGCTAACACTTGGATTTTACTTGGTATCCATCCCGGCCGGGTGACTAATCCAAGGATCCACTCTCCTCACACTCTCATACACTATGAAAGTCTCCTTCTTGTGGTGGAGAAACCTCTTACAAGCTTTCACAAAGATACAACAAGAAACAAAGCAAATACAAATGAAATCTTACAAGATTTACAATGAATAAATTCTCTTTGCTTTCCTTGCTATCTTCAAGCTTGTGATTGCCTCTAGAACCTTGGAAATGCAGCAGCACTAAGCTCCAAGGCTTCCCTTGAGATGACACTGATGAAGGAGAAGAAGGGGAGAAGAGGTGCGGCTCCAAACCTGCGCGAAAACACTTATACCCGACGCCTAGGGTTTCTCAATCGATTACCACGTCACACTTAGCCGTTCAACGGCTAGTTTTCGAACCGTAATCGATTAGTCAATCGATTACCGGTGCCCTGAATCGATTACCCAATCGATTCAGAGCCTTTCTGTTCTCTCGCGCAAACCTCAGTGATTGATTACCCCAATCGATCAAGAGACACCTTAATCGATTGACCAATCGATTAAGGGAAGGCTGAATCGATTACCTAATCGATTCAGCCACCTTCTGTTCTCGCCACAAACTCTCTTAATTGATTAAGTCCGACCTAACTTGTGCTCACAAGTCTAGGGTTCCCTACCAAGTGTCCGATCAACCCCGTTGACCAACTTGGATTTCTTCCGCCTAGTTCCCAACTAGGACATAACCTGATTCCCCACCAGGTTTGCCTAACCCTCGAGTTAGGTCTAGTCTCTCGGTAGACTTCCACCTTGCCAGAATGTGATCTTCCCGATCCATCTGGACTTCACCTAGTCCCACTAGGTCTGCCTAGTCCCACTAGGCCTTTTCCCATGCCAGCGTACGATCTCCCTGATCCACCTGGACTTCACCTAGTCCCACTAGGTCTTTTCCCATGCCAACGTACGATCTCCCTGATCCACCTGGACTTCACCTAGTCCCACTAGGTGTGCCTAGTCCCACTAGGTCTTTTCTCATGCCAGCGTACGATCTCCCTGATCCACCTGGACTTCACCTAGTCCCACTATGTCTTTTCCCATGCCAGCGTGCGATCTCCCCGATCCACCTGGACTTCACCTAGTCCCACTAGGTGTGCCTAGTCCCACTAGGTGTGCCTAGTCCCACTAGGTCTTTTCCCATGCCAGCGTGCGATCTCCCCGATCCACCTGGACTTCACCTAGTCCACTAGGTCTTTTCCCGTCAAGCCTCCAGTCAACATTGACCCACTTGACATCATACGATATTCAAACATCATATGACATTCAAACATCATTATCAAACATCGAAACATCTAATCATAAGCTTACCAAGATTATCAGACCTAAGCTCACCCGAGCTTAGTCAAACTAGGTCAACCCTGACCTAACCAAGATTGCACCAACAATCTCCCCCTTTTTGATGTTTGACAATATGTTTGAGAAAGACTAATTCCTATTAGCCTTTCAATCTCTCCCAAATTTCTCCCCTTTTGACACACATCAAACCTCTCCCCGAGAGTCTATATGGTCAAAGGCTTGCTCAATGAAAGTTCCATACCAGCATTCTTGAGCATACACCACAATGAAGATTTCCAATCTTCATTCTTTCACTTATCCAAAAATAAAAATCAAACTCATGCTTTTAAGGAAGACCTCCCCTCAAAACATGCTCTAAACCTCTATCATTGCACCAACAATGATTTAGGGAATTCTTAAAACTTTAGGAAATCTCAACTTGAGGTTTTGAGATTTTGGGATTCAAAACTTGAATCAAAACCTCTCCTTAACCCTATAGTTTTCACCAAACCATCTCCCTTTTTGATTTCATACTGAAAGTTACCCAAATATACTTATAAAAGTATTTCAAGGGTCTAGGGATTGGTAGGTTACTCAAAATTAGGTTATTAGACTGAAAATAGACAGTTTCAGTCTCACCAATCGATTGACGTTGGGAACCAATCGATTACGCGGTGCCTTAATCGATCAACTGATCGATTACGGCTGACTGTAATCGATCAACGGATCGATTACGCGAGCTTCTGTGCTCGCAAAATAGGGTTAACAATTGATTAACTAATCGATTGTCTAATGTCCCAATCGATCACCCGATCGATTGGGAGTTTCTGATTTCTGAAAACAATTTCAGATTCAAATTTCAGAAACCCCTAAATAATTCTACAAAATTCTAGGTTTTGATCCTTAGATCCCTTAAATAGATTTTCTATTCTTTTGAAGGATTTTTCTAATTTATCAAGTTTTGACCTCAAAACTTGATTTTCAATCATTACCTCCTCAAGGCTTGGTTTTCTAATATAGCCTTAGTAATTTTTCTTTTTGGCCTTGGATTGGGTAGGTCTATCCTTAGATGATCTAAAATCTTCTCTATCCTTGGTTGTGGAAGACCTAGCATGAAAGGCTCTATATTTTTCCTTTGGTTTCTCATACCTCCTATTTTCATACCTCCTATTTTCATGATAAATAGCATTGAAATGATAATAATTATTTCTAGCATGCATATTGTCATGATTTAAATAAGTACCATTACCTAATGGTACCTTAGTGTTATTCTTGGAGGCTCCCCCTTGACTTGAGCTCCTCCTTTTAGCCTTGGTCGGATTCTTCCCCTTTGGACATTGATTTCGATAATGTCCCTTTTCTTTGCATGAGAAGCACACAATGTGCTTCTTATCCTTCTTTGCCACGGGGCCGACCTCCTTTGGCTTCTCTTTGGTCTTGGGTGCCACTAGCACCTTTTTCTTGACCAATTTGGGACACTTACTCTTATAGTGTCCTCTTTCCCTACATTCAAAGCAAATAATATGATCTTTATTTTTACAAATTGAAATTTTTATACCTTTGCTTGTAGGGGTGTGGCATGACTCTTCACTTGATCCGGAAATAGATACTTCTTCTTCTTCCGGAGTCAATGACCTTCGCTCCCCCTCAATCCTAGAGGTGGAGACTTCTTTTTTCTCCTCATTGACCTCGGATGATGATGTTGACGCTTTTCTTTGATCCGATGCCAATGGCACATCTTGCTCCTCTTCAACCCTTGAAGTGAAGGCTTCTTGAGCTTCATCTTCGGATGTTGAGCACCTCTCAAATTCCGAATCTTCACTTGATGAATCTCCCTCTTCGGATTTATCTTGATTTTGTAGAGTGGAGGGATCTTCATGAAGCTTTGCCAATTTGCTCCAAAGCTCTTTGGCATCTTGAAATTCTCCAATCTTGTCCAAAATGGTGCTTGGCAAAAGATTGACCAATAACTTGGTCACTTTGTAGTTGGCCTCACATCTCTTGATTTGCTCCTCATTCCATTTGCTTTTCTTGAGGAGCTTCCCTTGCGTGCTTGTTGGAGCTTCAAAACCTTCTATTAGAGCAAACCATTGCTCTATCTCCATCATGAAATAATTTTCAATCTTTGACTTCCAAAGATTGAAGTTTGCCTTGTCGAATGGTGGAGGTGCCCTTGTGTCATAGCCAAACTCCATTTTTGAAGTTGAACCCTCTTGATGATGACTTTTTGAAATTAGAGTTTCTTCCAACTTCTTCTTCTTCCTCTAGCTCTTGCCCTCTTGGCGATGAGTCCAATGAAGAGCAACCTGGCTCTGATACCACTTGTTGGGACCGGTAGACGAGCTAGAGGGGGGGAGGGGTGATTAGCTTCGATTCGCTTGTAGATGATTTGTCGCGGTGGAAGACTTCAAGCACTCGCTAACACAAAGATTTACTTGGTATCCACCCCGGTCGGGTGACTAATCCAAGGATCCACTCTCCTCACACTCTCATACACTATGAAAGTCTCCTTCTTGAGGTGGAGAAACCTCTTACAAGCTTTCACAAAGATACAACAAGAGACAAAGCAAATACAAAAGAAATCTCACAAGATTTACAATAAATAAGCTCACACTTTGCTTTTCTTGTTATCTTCAAGCTTGTGATCGCCTCTAGAACTTTGGAAGTGCAGCAACACTAAGCCCCAAAGCTTCTCTTGAAATGGCGTGGAAGAAGGAAGAAGAGCTACGGCCAAAACCTGCGCGAAAGACCTTATACCCGACGCCTAGGGTTTGGTAATCAATTACCCAATCGATTACCACGTAGGATTTAGCCGTTCAACGGCTAGTTTTCGAACGGTAATCGATTAGTGAATCGATTACCCGTGCCCTGAATCGATTACCCAATCGATTCAGAGCTTCTCTGTTCTCTCGCGCAAACCTCTGTGATCGATTACCCCAATCGATCAAGAGACACCTTAATCGATTGACCAATCGATTAAGGGAAGGCTGAATCGATTACCCAATCGATTCAGCCACCCTCTGTCCTCTCGCATAACCTCCTTAATCGATCCACTAATCGATTCACCCAATCGATTACCCAATTGATTGAGTCCACCCTAACTTGTTCCCACAAGTCTAGGATCCCCTACCAAGTGTCCGGTCAACCCTGTTGACCAACCTGGATTTCTTCTGTCTAGCTCCCAGCTCGGACTTAACCTGGTTCCCAACCAGATTCGCCTAACCCTCGAGTTAAGTCTAGTCTCTCGGTAGACTTCCACCTTGCCAGTATGCGATCTCCCCGATCCATCTGGACTTCACCTAGTCCCACTAGGTGTGCCTAGTCCCACCAGGTCTTTTCCGATGCCAGCGTACGATCTCCCCGATCCACTTGGACTTCACCTAGTCCCACTAGGTCTTTTCCCATGCCAGCGTATGATCTCCCCGATCCACCTGGACTTCACCTAGTCCCACTAGGTGTACCTAGTCCCACTAGGTGTGCCTAGTCCCACTAGGTGTGCCTAGTCCCACTAGGTCTTTTCCGTCAAATCTCTAGTCAACCTTGACCCACTTGACATCCACTTGACATCATACGACATTCAAACATCATTATCAAATATCGAAACATCTAACCTTAAGCTTTCCAAGCTTACCAGATCTAAGCTCACCCGAGCTTAGTCAAACTAGGTCAACCCTGACCTAAACAAGATTGCACCAATAATAGTTTGGCATAAATTTTACTCCTCCTAGAGTAAACAATTAATTCCTTCATTTTCAAGGGTAATAGCTCCTTGAAAATGTCCCAAAGTGTCAACTTCATCAAGGTTAGGTTAACTACCCTTCCAATTTGAGTTAACACTCCCTAGACCTATCTAGGGTGTGGCGAACACACTCTTAGGAACCCAAAACTTATTGGTGCTCCTTGGGTGTTCTAGGTATTCACTAGGGATAACTTCCCTTGATACCTTTCTAATGACTTTTCTAGGCTTTTCAGAAGCCTTAGTCATGTTAGTCTTATCTTGGTCAACTCTAGGGATAGCTTCCCTTGTGACCTTGACTTGACTTCTTGACCTAGATTGAGTTCCATACTTATATGGAACTCTATGGTAGGATGGACCATCATCCTTGGTTTTAGGTTTGTATCCCAAACCTTTTTTACTCCTAGAAGGTCCTTGACTTCCTAAAACTAGGTTTTGAGCTTTTGATCCCTTTAATAGATTTTCTATTTTCTTAAGGGATTTTTCTAATTTATCAAGTTTTGACCTCAAAACTTGATTTTCAATCATTACCTCATCAAGGCTTGGTTTTCTAAAATAGCCTTGGTGATTGTTCTTCTTGGTCTTATTTTGGGTAGGTCTACCCTCAAATGATCTAATATCTTCCCTATCCTTAGGTGTGGTAGACCTAGCATGGAGGGCTCTATATTTTTCCTTAGGTTATTCATACCTCCTATTTTCATGATAAATATCATTAAAATGATAATAATTTTTCCTAGCATGCATATTATCATGATTTAAATAAGTACTATTACCTAATGGTACCTTAGTCTTCTTCTTGGAGGCTCCCCCTTGATTTGAGCTCCTTCTTTTAGCCTTGGTCGGATCCTTCCCCTTTGGACATTGATTTCGATAATGTCCCTTTTCCTTGCATGAGAAGCACACAATGTGCTTCTTATCCTTCTTTGTCACGGGGCCGACCTCCTTTGGCTTCTCCTTGGTCTTGGGTGCCACTAGCACCTTCATCTTGACCAAATTAGGACACTTACTCTTATAGTGTCCTCTTTCCCTACACTCAAAGCAAATAATATGATCTTTATTTTTACAAATTGACATTTTTATACCTTTGCTTGTAGGGGTGTGGCATGACTCTTCACTTGATCCGGAAGTAGATACTTCTTCTTCTTCCGGAGTCAACGACCTTCGCTTCCCCTCAATCCTAGAGGTGGAGACTTCTTCATTTTCTTCGTTGGCCGATGCTTCTTCTTGAATTTCCTCCCCGGATGTTGAGCATCTCTCAATTTCTGAGTCCTCTTCATCTGATGAATCTCCCTCTTCGGATTTTTCTTGACTTGATACAGTGGAGGGATCTTCATGAAGCCTTGCCAATTTGCTTCAAAGCTCTTTGGCATCTTGAAATTCTCCAATCTTGTCCAAGATGGTGCTTGGCAAAAGATTGACCAATAACTTGGTCACTTTGTAGTTGGCCTCGCATCTCTTAATTTGCTCCTCATTCCATTTGCTTTTCTTGAGGAGCTTCCCTTTTGTGCTTGTTGGAGCTTCAAAACCCTCCATTAGAGCAAACCATTGCTCTATCTCCATCATGAAATAATTTTCGATCTTTGACTTCCAAAGATCAAATTTTGCCTTGTCGAATGGTGGAGGTGCTCGGGTGTCATATCCGAACTCCATCTTTGAAGTTGAACCCTCTTGATGATGACTTCTTGAAATTAGGGTTTCTTCCAACTTCTTCTTCTTCCTCTAGCTCTTGCCCTCTTGGCGATGAGTCCAATGAAGAGCAACCTTGCTCTGATACCACTTGTTGGGACCGGTAGACGAGCTAGAGGGGGGGGGTGATTAGCTTCGATTCGCTTGTAGATGATTTGTCACGGCGGAAGACTTCAAGCAATCGCTAACACTTGGATTTTACTTGGTATCCACCCCGGCCGGGTGACTAATCCAAGGATCCACTCTCCTCACACTCTCATACACTATGAAAGTCTCCTTCTTGAGGTGGAGAAACCTCTTACAAGCTTTCACAAAGATACAACAAGAAACAAAGCAAATACAAATGAAATCTTATAAGATTTACAATGAATAAACTCTCTTTGCTTTCCTTGCTATATTTAAGCTTGTGATTGCCTCTAGAACCTTGGAAATGCAGCAGCACTAAGCTCCAAGGCTTCCCTTGAGATGACACTGATGAAGGAGAAGAAGGGGAGAATAGCTGCGGCTCCAAACCTGCGCGAAAACACTTATACCCGACGCCTAGGGTTTCTTAATCGATTACCCCATCGATTACCACGTCACACTTAGCCGTTCAACGGCTGGTTTTCGAACTGTAATCGATTAGTCAATCGATTACCGGTGCCCTGAATCGATTACCCAATCGATTCAGAGCCTTTCTGTTCTCTCGCGCAAACCTCAGTGATCGATTACCCCAATCGATCAAGAGACACCTTAATCGATTGACCAATCGATTAAGGGAAGGCTGAATCGATTACCCAATCGATTCAGCCACCTTCTATTCTCGCCATAAACTCTCTTAATCGATTCCCCAATCGATTAAGTCCGACCTAACTTGTGCTCACAAGTCTAGGGTTCCCTACCAAGTGTCCGGTCAACCCCGTTGACCAACTTGGATTTCTTCCGCCTAGTTCCCAACTAGGACTTAACCTGATTCCCCACCATGTTTGCCTAACCCTCGAGTTAGGTCTAGTCTCTCGGTAGACTTCCACCTTGCCAGCATGCGATCTCCCCGATCCATCTGGACTTCACCTAGTCCCACTAGGTCTGCCTAGTCCCACTAGGTCTTTTCCCATGCCAACGTATGATCTCCCTGATCCATCTGGACTTCACCTAGTCCCACTAGGTCTGCCTAGTCCCACTAGGCCTTTTCCCATGCCAGCGTACGATCTCCCTGATCCACCTGGACTTCACCTAGTCCCACTAGGTCTTTTCCCATGCCAGCATATGATCTCCCTGATCCACCTGGACTTCACCTAGTCCCACTAGGTGTGCCTAGTCCCACTAGGTCTTTTCCCATGCCAGCGTGCGATCTCCCCGATCCACCTGGACTTCACCTAGTCCACTAGGTCTTTTCCCGTCAAGCCTCCAGTCAACCTTGACCCACTTGACATCATACGATATTCAAACATCATACGATATTCAAACATCATTATCAAACATCGAAACATCTAATCATAAGCTTACCATGCTTATCAGACCTAAGCTCACCCGAGCTTATTCAAACTAGGTCAACCCTGACCTAACCAAGATTGCACCAACAATCTCCTCGTGTTTAAGATATCGAATGCCCATCGATTAATTTAAATTACTGACAATTTTAATTAATCAACCTCTTGATCCTTGACTAGTACAACTCAATCTTTTCATCATGTTGGACCATAGTCCACTTGCAAGATTTAACATGATGAACCTTATGAGCTCATCAAGGGGGTATCATCATCCCGACTCACCAGGACATGGATTCCGTCAATAATCATGGCACACTATGTAAATAACATTATTTCCCAACTTACCGGGCCTATCGACTTAACCGAATAAATCTCGCCCATTGAAAAATTAAAGAAATAATAATTAAATGCACGTGCCCGTTATTATTTCGGGATTTAGAGATTGTACTCCATAATATAACTGAGGTCTAATCCAAATATAAAGTCAGTATAAATTGGATGACCTCTATTTTTGATCCTACTCAATGCACACAAAGCGCACTAGTGTAATTCTATGGTTAAGACAAACCACACCTAATTACACTACAACCATCCAGATGGTTTGTCCAACTCCATCTCGGTTGGGTGATTTATAATAATATATTTCATAAGGGGTCTTATTATGTCTTTTATTGATTAAGACCCTATTTTGAATATAGCAGGTAAAGCTAACTGCTTCTGCCCAAAAATGTTTGACCAAGTTATATTCATTAATCATAGTTTTAGCTGCTTCTTGGAGGGTTCTGTTTCGTCTTTCAACTAGGCCATTTTATTGGGGGTCCTATTGGATCTTGGATGGCTGGAGAGAGGGGTGTGAATAGCCAGACACTAAAAACTTTGGCTTCTAAACTTTCTTTGCGCACTTAAGTTAGCAGCGGAAGAAAAACAGAAAGAAAAAAATACCAACAGAAACAGAAATGAACCAGTCACTAACAAGGAGGATTTACAAGGTTCGGGGATAACTTGCCCCTACTCCTTGGTGTGCCCGTGAGGTGGGTGATCCCTTGATCGTCGGCAGATCAAGCCCCGGAAATCCGGATAGAAAAGAACTCCTTCTCGGTGGAGTAACCTCTCCACAACAATCTCAAGAAAATATACGAATAAGCACGGAGACTCGAGAAAGCTTACAGAGCGCGAGCACAGAAAGCACAAAGAAGAGAAAACTTCACAGAGCACAACACAACACAACCAACGCAAGAACCTTCACTCAGCTCTTCGTCCTCGTTGTGTCTGCTTGCTGATTGACTCGCAAAGTTCTCAAAAGTTCCTCTGTCTCTTCTTCGCCAGCCTTCTCTTAAGCCTTGTTTCTACTCATCACCAGGCGCGTCTGCACCCACTGAGCCATGGCTCCGTCACAACTGGCCCACTGACGAAGAGCTCAGTCCACTGAAGACCTCTTCAGCTGAGCCCAGGTCAGTTGCCAGCCCGCGCTAGAAGCCGTTGAATGCTGCGAATAGAAAACAGACAAACTTGCCTGAAGCGAAAGTTGTCAATTGACCCTCCTTCTTGGTTTGTGTCATCTCTGTATCACCTTCACACTCATCAGAAGGATAAGCACAGTAAATCAAAGCGTATCAGCAGGTAACAGCAGGTATCAGAAAGAAATCAGAGTGAAATCAGAAGTCTGACAATGATTCAAATTAAAGTTATCGGACACTGATCGGTCACCCTGACCGATCAGTTACCCTTCTGGCTGATCAGACTCACCTCTGATCGATCCAGTAAGGATCTGATCGGTCACACTGACCGATCAGAGATTGGAGATCGGTCACCAGACCGATCCTAAACCCATCACTGAACTCTCAAGGCCACAGCCTGATCTTTACAGCGCAAACCCCTGATCGGTCACCTGACCAATCAGTGAAGGGCCTGATCGGTCATGCTCCTTCCTGATCGATCCCATGACGATCTGATCGGTCACACTGACCGATCAGAGACCAGGGATTGGTCACCAGACCGATCCCTCCATAGCTTATGGGATCCAAGCCAAAATGCCCTGATCGGTCACCAGACCGATCATGGTACTGCTGATCGGTCCATCTGACCGATAAGCATGTGGCTGGACCGATCTGGACCCAGCCTGATCGGTCCAGACCTGACTGATCGGTTCGGCTGACCGATCAGGGTCTTACTGATCAGCTTTCTGTTTGTATTCTGATCGGTTATCAGACCGTTCAGTCACCCCACAGAATGTTTCTGATCTGTTTCTGATCGTTCACCAGACCGATCAGACGCCCTGGATCGGTCACCAGACCGATCTGCTATCAAGGGGGTTCGTGCCAACTCCCTGATCGGACTCCAGACCGATCCACAACCGCAGGAGTTAGTGTCAACTCCCTGATCGGACCACAGACCGATCCAGCTCCGACCATTTCGACCCTAAGTCCAGAGAACAGGCTCCCTTGCCTTCTCTGGCTCATTCTGGTCCTGGAGAAAGAGCTCACGTGCCCTTTCCGACCAGTACACTCAATTCTCAGTCCCCCGGACCAAGACATCATGCCCAGCTTCACTCACCGGGAACTTGGTTCAACCTAGTGTTGGGTATAGCTCGGCGGGTTTCCCTAGCAAATACCTAGTCGATCCAAGAGACCTCTCTATGCTTACGGATTAAAAAATTCAATCCGAATAGAGAGCCGTTTCCCATCGACCGTCTCGTGCCGTATCGAACGATCCAAATTGCAACTTAGCCAATTACCAAAATTGGCCTTGCAATTTGCTCGACCGTTCGACCGCGGAAAAGGCGACGAGTTGATTGTCGGCTTTTGTGTTTATGGTCGGGGTCCAGTTAAGAATTTATTAAATATATTTTGCAAGCAAAACAATAAATTCTAACACATAAAATGACGAAACATACCAACATAGCACATGCACGACACAAGGATATACAAAGGAGCGTTTGGAAAGTTATACCTTTCCGATCACCTCACTGTCTTCTACCTTATGTCCCTCCCTTCGCGGACGCCGTGTGGGCGACGATCTACCGCGATCCGAGATCACCAAGAGTACCAACCAACCCACTTCTTCAACCGGCCGAAAACACTAAGCCCTAGGGTTTGCGCCGTCGGCGCCTCCTCCCCTCCCTTTGCGCCGCCGTCCACCGGAGCCGACTCCAAGCCCTCCGGATCAGCGGTACACCTCGAGAGGAAGATGAAGAAGAAGAAGAAGATAAGAGACAACCTTCTTCTCAGCCACAAAAACCCTCACCACCTCTTCTTCTCCTTGCTTGCGGCGCCACAGCCGACCGCCGACCCCTCTTCCGACCTCCCTGAGCACCACGCAAGGTAGAGGACTCCTCTACCTTGCTTCTGTAAGCCTCAGCCGGAGTTTGGTGGAGGAGGGAGGAAGAACCGAGGAGTTTCCTCCTCTTCTTCTTGTTGCGCCGCCGAGAGAGAGAGGGAGAGGGAGAGGGAGAGGGAGAGGGTTTTTGGTCTTGGCTCTAGGATTGATTAATTGGTTTGGTTTCTTTATCTCATAGGGTATTTATAGGGCTAAGGTAGGGACCAAGAGGAGGAGTTGGTTCTTGGCCTGCTAATGGATCCAAACCCGATCCATTAATTAAGATCCATTCCACTAAAGGATATTAATTGAACTTACCTCACCAACCCCCATATTTTCATATGGGCTCCACATATTACGAGTCGTCCATCCCCCCGTGTTTAAGATAGCGCATGCCCGTTAATTAATTAAATTACTGACAATTTAAATTAATTAACTTCTGGGTCCTTGATTAGTACCACTCAACCTTTTCAACGTGCCAGATCAAATCCACCTGCAAGGTTTGGCACGATGATCCTTTTGAGCTCATCAAGGGAGCATCATCATCCTGACTCACCAGGACACGGATTCCGTCAATAATCATCGGCACATCATATTATTAATATTATTTCCCAACTTACCGGGTCCGTCGATCTAACAGAATAGATCTCGCCCTTTGATAAATTAAAGAAATAATAAATAATAATATATGCCCGATAGTATTTCGGGATTAAGGGATCGTCCTCCATAATAACAACTGAGGTCCTATCCAATTATCTAGTCAGTACAAATCGGATAACCTCGGGTTTCGGTCCTGCTAAATGTACTCATAGCAGGGCAGGGATCCTCTGGTCCCAAAATCCCTGGTCCATCCCTGGTCCACACTAAAATTGCGGCCGGATCGTGATTGCGATTCGGCCAAAATTTGTTTCGATCCCCTCTAGGGTTCACCGTGCTCCTCAGGTTATAGTTTGGGTTCGGACGGGTGGCCGGAGGCTACCCGACGGCCTATACCCTAAATCTAAAACCCTAAACCCTAAATCCTAAATCCGAATTTAGGGTTTAGGCCGCCGGGGTGGCCTCTGGCCACCCGTCCGAACCCAAACTATAACCTGAGGGGCACGGTGAACCCTAGAGGGGATCGAAACAAATTGCGGCCGGATCGCAATCACGATCCGGCCGCAATTTTAATGTGGACCAGGGATGGACCAGGGATTTTGGGACCAGAGGATCCCTGCCCCTCATAGCATACCGGTGTAGTCCTATGGTCAAGACCAACCACACCTGACTACACTACAACCATCCCGATGGGTTGTCCAATTCCATCTAGGTTGTGAGCCTCTATTTATGCTAGGTAAGGTACTGATAACATGATCTTCCGTGTGACACCACACAACATGTAATCTACAATGCAAAGCAATGGGACTTCGTGTATGTATTATTATAAACAAATACCTAGTGTAGTGTGATTCTCTTTTCATAAAAGATGTTCATATAATAAAAGTCATGTCTTTCAGTATACACATCTTACACCTAGCTTCCCTCGTTAGGACCTGGTTTCACTCACCAGAGTTTCCTTCACCTAGCTTCACTTGCTAAGACCCGGCTTCACTCACCGGGGTTTCCTTTCACCCAGCTTCACTCACCGGGGTTTCGTCACCCGGCTTCACTCACCAGGACTCGGCTTCACTCACCAGGACCCAACTTCACTCACCGGGATTTTTGTCACCCGGCTTCACTCACCGGGGTTTCCGTCACCCGGCTTCACTCACCGGGGTTTTCGTCACCCGGCTTCACTTACCAGAGTTTCGTTCACCTAGCTTCACTCACTAGGATTTCCTTCACCCGGCTTCACTCACCAGAATTCGTGCCCAATCCCCGACCAGGACTTATGCTGAACTTATCTCACTCACCTAAACTTAAATCGGTGTCAACACCAAAATAACAATCAGGTCAGACTGCATCAATAGGTCCTAGGGCGGGAAAATTTATGTAAATATTCATTTATGTTGTAGAATTTAGTAAATTTCAAGTTTTCGAATTCACTCACGTGATCACTTCGAATTCTTTTAATTTTGATATCTTTTTGTTTTTCAAGGATTTTAGCTAAAGTTCTAAAAGATTCAAGACATTGATCTTTGATTTTAAGAAATTTGACCCAAGTGAATTTAGAATAGTCATCAATTATAACTAAGCAGTACCGGTTTCCACTTAGTGATTTGACTCCGCGAGAATCAAATAGGTTTAGGTGTAGGAGTTCAAGTACAGATTGGGTTAGGTCAGGCTGGGTAAGTTTATGGGTAGACTTGGTCTGTTTATCCTGTTGGCATGGACCACAAACTAAATTTTCAAGATTTCTAATTTTGGGCATACCCTTAACTAATCCTTTTTGGTTGAGTTTGGAGATTAACTTTAGATTGACATGTCCTAATCTCCTATGTCATAGTTTAGTTTCTTTTACTTGACTCAGATAATACTTAAGTGAGATAGGTAGGTTTATTACATAGATGTTATTTTTTCTAATTCCTTTTAAAGCAACCTCTGAATCTTGTAAATTACTAATCAGATAGTTTTAATTGATAAAAATGACTAAGTATCTAGTATCACTAGATTAACCATATCTAGTGGACGAGATAAATTAAATAGATTAGTAAGATATATATTAAGTTCAACTGTCCAAGTTTATGCTCTATCATGCTCTCAGGACAATCATGCATCGATTAAATTCTTTAAATAGTTAATTAGATATTTAAGATTTAAATATTCTTTAAATAGTTAATTAGATATTTAAAATTTGAATTTTTAATTATGATATATCGTAGAATTTTTTTTTCAATAAAATAATAAATTTAAGAACGCTGATCGATTTATCCTATTGATCGATAAAAAAATTTTATAAATCAAATCAGTCACTTTCTGAATTAGTTTTTTTAAAAAAAATGAATATTTAAATTATCAATAATAATAATAAAAATAAAATCCAAGTTCATTATTAAAACATACATTATTAAAGATAAATAATATGAAAAATATCTATTTATTAATTTTTTTAACTTGTTTTTTATTTTTATAAACAATAAACAAAATGTCAGGAACTAAACAATTCCAAATGCTCCACGTGTCATGTCGTCCCCATAATTGCATCTATTCCTTTTGTTATAAACATTTTATATCTATAAATATAATGATGATGGCATCAAATGCCCACCGTACGTTTAAAGGAACCGCACAATACACGCCAAGTAACGAACCGCACCGATGCGCCAGTGCGACTCCATTAAAACAGGGCCACGTGCGCTTTCTAACCGCAATAACGTTTCTCTTGTTATCTCTCGTGTAATTGGGTTCGGACCACTCCTGTCTTATTTGGCCTTAATGACTATATTGCCCTTACTCATTTAGATAATTACTCACTGAACCGCCAATTGGTAAAGAAATTTGGGAAGGGTAAAAGTGTAAAGTGAGAGAGCCGGTCCGAAATAACCCTAGCCTTTAAAAAGGGAGGAAACTCGCAGCGAGTAAACTGACGAGAGCCGACGCCTATCTCTCTCTCTGTGGTCGCGATGAACTCTCAGATCCTCCGATCTGCCTCGAGGGCGGCGAGGAGTCTCCTTTCGTCCTCTCGGACCTCTTCTTCTCCCGGCCGTGAGTTCTCTAGTTTTTTGTTTCTTTTTTCTCCCCCTGCCTTTTCACTTTGAGATCGTGTTTTGTTATCTATTCGTATGAACAGGTGTGGAGCTTAATTGATTGTTTTTAGATCGTGTTTTCTGTGAAAATTTATTTCTACTACCAAAGATAAGTGCGCTTTGTTTTCTTTCGGAAGTGTAAAGTGCGTCTCTTAATTATCTCGATCTCAATCTCGCGTTTGGGTTGCGTTTGTTTGAAAAAATGTGAATTTTGTTGAATTGTTGTGACCATACGTACTTAAAATATTATGTTTTTTTTAAAAAAAATAACTTTCTTCATTATTAGTTAGAGATCTTTCTTGAATTGTTTCTTATTTCTCTGTTCCATTAGGAACTCATTGATATTTCCAATCGAATCGGAAAAGGGAAGCCAACAGAAATTGATTGGGCATATGCTTTTGGAAATTAGATTTGCTTTCTTCAAAAAAAAAAAAACAGGCGTAGATGATTTTATTTTATTTTTGAATTGGCGAAGTACACAAATATGGTCTAGCTATGGAGATTCACTGGACAGACACTCGGTGACAATGGCACAAGTACAACCTCAAATCACCTTGCACTTGTTCATACTACTGTGGTGGTAAGTGGCCCATCCTGGTAGGATAACTGAGATAATGGAATTGGCCATCCTGGCTTGTGAAATAAATAGAATGGGGAACACAATTATTGTGCCTTACTTTATATCTTGTCTCTTTCTATGATCCCACTAGAATTGGAGTTCATTTAAGTTTTATTAAAGTATACTACTCGCTTATTAAAATACTGTACAGAAAATTATTGGGCATAATCAACCTACTAGCTTCCACAAAATCACAGATTTATTAACTACTCCATGTAGTTTGTTTGTAGGGGTAAAATTAAGAGCAATGATAGGGAGAGTAATAAGATAAATGAGTCTTTTAACGAACATGTTCATGATCCTCTAAACAAATATGTTTGCGAGCTCACGAATTAAATATTGTTAAGCTTGAGCTCGACTCAATAATATTTTCGAATTCGAAATCGAGTTCGAGTTCGGCTCATTAACTTAATCGAACAAACTCAAACGAATTATTTTTTGAATGAGACCCAAATAGTTTGCGAGCGGCTTGACTCGTTTATACCCCTATTTGTTTGTACTTCATAACTCTTCACTTTTGTTATAATATTTCTAATAAAATGAAGAGGCCTAAGTTTCCAAGTATTTTTACCCTCAGTGGTCGGCCTAGCTTAACGAAAATTTTCATTGATCATCAAATAAATCCGGAGAGTATAGTTGGACCACGGAGACGGCTCAACATCACGAGTGATTCGAGTGCCACAGATATTTATTTGTGCTACATAAAAATTGAACCTTGTTGTTTGAGAAACTTATCCAGCCGCTTACCATTACACCAAGCTCCCGAGCGACCATATATTTACAGGTGCAAAGCAAGGGAGCATATGTCATAGTAAGCATGGAATTTACTCATTTTTCCCGTACAACTAAACAGTACAAGGATAACAAAAATCTGGATCACTCATCTTAGCGCCTTTCTTATTGGTCTATTTTATTTATTTCATTCCTTTAGACTTCTCTAGGACTCGTCATCCCTCCTTGTTTTGGTGATCTCATGTCTTCCTTTGGTTAATGGACTTATGGTGGAGCTTGTCAAATATTTTTGGTCAATAACAGTGCTCCCAAAAACAATTCAATTACTAAGTTCATTGTGATCCAAGAGATTGCACTATACTAGTCCAGTTTCACTAGCCATTTGTGTACTGATTACAATACATAGTCTGCAACATTTTGAGGAACAAGCACGATGAGAGTGATGTCAGTGTTTTCTCTGTCTGACTGCGAATTGTTCACATACCATATTTAACTTTCAACTGACAAGTTGATATATTCTCCAGAGTGGCGCGCAGTAGCTGCAGCAACCACAACTGTTGTCAGAGGATCAGCATGCTCTCTTTCTTATAAGGCTGGTCCCGGAAGCACATCAATAGGATGGTTATATGGTGCCTTGGCTGTTCCTGCTGGAGGTGAATATCCTATATTTATGTTTTTGTTACTTTATACATTGAATTTTTGGTGTAAAAGTCCATTTTTACATTCCTTGCATGTTGCTAAGTGCCAATGATTGTTCTTTTGGAGGTGAAAACATTATAGCTATTCCTTGTGTACTGCTTCTAGTTGGTGGCATGCTTATTTATTCTTTCTTTTTTTTTTTTCATTTGGCTGGCAGTATACATGCTTCAAGACCAACAGCTACATGCAGCAGAGGTAAATCTGCAGAAGATGGATTTATTGAGCTATGTATCTATGTGATTTTTTTTTTCCCTTAACAATGGTCTATATTTACTTAAGCTGGAGAGAACATTCATTGCAATCAAGCCTGACGGAGTGCAAAGAGGGCTGGTATGTTTTCATTTAGATATTTCATAGATAAGCAGAAGATAACATTACTGAGACTCTGGGCCAATGTTTCACTTATTTGTGAAATTTGAATATTGCTGTTATTTTTATATTTCCAACTTAACATTCTGCATGGCACTTTTTTTTATGAATAGTACATCACATCATGTGTTAATTCAACAATTTAGAATATGATTTGTTAAAAAGATAGATAAGTAAATTGCATCATAATTTAATACATTTTTATTTGAGTAAAGTGTCGTATTTGATCTTTAAAGAATGTATGAGGTATCAAAAATGATATAGATGTCACTTGGAAAAATACTTTGAAAAAAATAATTAAAAATGTTCATTTAATTTTATTGTTAGATTTACTACAAAATTGATAATATGTGATAATTGTTAAAACTTCAAAAGTTTATGATAGATTTAGTAATTAACATCTCTAGCTTCTAGGCTAACTTATTAACATGTTTCGACAAATGCTGAGAGTCTAAAGAAAATAATAAATACAGATTGTAGTTGAGATATGAGATCAAGACAACTTGTTTACAGAATCCATCAGTTATGATAATTATAATGTTAGGTTAATTATCATAACTCCCTAATTATGTGATTTGTGATAATTTCAACTATCAATTTTATGATTTTATTTATAATCATAGATGAATTTAGCAATTTTACAACAACATTTAATGTCTGTCCTACACATGCTAGTAAAATTATGTTTTCGAAATTTTTTATGGTTTGAAATCTTATATGGTTAACAAACTATGTGAAGTCTAACAAATAATTAACCTTAGGATAGAGTTGTTATACATGCATAAATATAGTATTCTTCCACTGAATATTCATGATAATTTTGAACTACACATTGGCAATGCAACTTCGACTTCTCTCAACACCATGGCATATGCTCTATTCCAAGATAGACACCGGTAGCCAAATTCTGCTTATATGATTGAAGAAATTATTCTGAACTTTGTTTTATTTCTCTCTTGAGCAATATTACTTCTTCACTCTTACTACACCTGATCACTCTTTATTCTTCAGATTGCAGAGATTATATCTCGTTTTGAACGAAAAGGGTTTAAGCTTGTGGCAATAAAGGTCGTGATTCCTACCAAAGATTTTGCCCAGAAACACTACCACGATCTTAAAGAAAGGCCTTTCTTTAATGGCCTTTGTGACTTTCTTAGCTCAGGCCCAGTGGTTGCTATGGTAAGATAACAGTCATGTCACCTTCCATCAAAGATTATTGTGATACTGAAGTTAGATCTCATTGCAGTTTTTCCATTTATTGAAATTGATTCCATCAACAATTTAAATTGTAGGTTTGGGAAGGGGAAGGGGTCATAAAATATGGTCGAAAGTTAATTGGTGCTACTGATCCTCAAAAATCAGAACCTGGTACAATAAGAGGTGATCTTGCTGTTGTTGTTGGAAGGTATGCGCTGAGAAGTTTTTATTCTATCTTCATCCAAGAGATCTCAAAAGTATGGTCTTACAGCTAATATGAAAAAAAATGTTGAAAAAGTAGGTCAATAGTACACTTCATTCCAGATATCGTATTTGGTTAGGTTATTTTTATCTTCCTCTTTAGGATATTATTTTGCATAAAGAAAATTATAGTAGGTTTAGGTGATTTGTGCCACATAGACTCCAATCAACCAAAAACTGTTCTGGATCAAACAAAAACACTCAACTCGAGGAAGTTGATAAAAGAAGAACTTGCTGTTTTATCTTTTTTTGGAGCCTTTTTCTTGAAATATACTACAACTGTTCCAAGACATTTCCATGTATATTTAAATGAGAAAGATGCATGTATTTTATGTTACTCCTTACTTGAGGCTTATGAATATCTCGTGTAACTATTTGAAAATATTTGTTATTGCATATGCCCTCGTAGTGAATTGAAGTTGAACTCCATTTACCTGTGGCTTATAAGTTGATTCATCTCATTGGGACTCATTCTTGATTTTGTTCCTCCATGGATATTGTTGACCAATAGTGTTTTCCTTCTCATTGGAAAAAATAAATTAAATTAAATTTCATTGCAGAAATATCATCCATGGGAGCGATGGTCCTGAAACAGCCAAGGATGAAATTGAGCTGTGGTTCACTCCAAGCGAATTAGTTTCCTACATCAGCAATGCTGAGAAGTGGATCTATGGGGACAATTGATGAGATTCTTCTCTCTGGTTCTTCACATTCTTATAAAGTTTTCAGTCTATAGAGCAGGCCGTGTGCGGCGCGGCACGAAGAAATAATTAATGTTATTAATAAGTAACTCTATCCTGTGACAGTTTCTGAAACCCACTGGAAAATAAAGATAAAGCTTCACTTCCTTCTCCATTCTAAATGTTGCTTTTAGACACTTAAATGAGTACTCCTTGTCTATGTCAGTTCCTTGAAATAAATAGTCTTTGTAGGCAATTGATTGTTCTTGATTTTCTTGGTAATTTTTCTCCATGCAGCTTAGATGGACATTCTACATGGGTATGTTATCTCCAATCGAAGACTCTTAAATATTAAGAGATCTATTTATGTCTTTTTGATGATTCAAGTGTTTGGACTTCGCCTGAACAATCCTAGAGGCAGATGGTCTTTCCCTCTAGTTTGCCTTTGCCTACCGAGTAAATCCATAACACAACTTATAGAATATATATCCCGTTTGGGATTCGACTCTTTGTACTTTATAATAAACCTTAAAATATTAAGAGATCTTCAAGCTACATTGGCATGTTGCAGCTTTTTTATTAGATCGAATCACCAAGTTAATTTCATGTCATTATCTAGATCAATTCTCACTCTTACCATATAAGTTTCAAGTCAAAATACTGCTCTCTATCTTTCCTCTACCAAGAACTACAATTATCAAAGTGTATGATCAAGAACCTTGACAAGGTAAAAACATCTCAAGATTATTCTTTTCTTAAACAAGTTTTACCTTAATGCCAACAAAAATTGACCATTTGGTGTGTTCTACCGACCTAAATGGGAAGAACTAACCGTGGCAACAAAGGCAAGCAATTAAGGCGCCTAATACATCCCCGGCAAAGACTTGGGATGGGGTGTGCCCAGGAGCTCCTTAAGCATCGACTCCAAATCTGAGACAAGGCGATTGTTCGCCTCCTTGCATGCTAAGATGCATTTTGCTCATCTAGGCGAGGAAAAGGACTTTTAGCATCCTCAACACTCTGCTTAACAAAGGATTTGGTTTTTCTGAAGAGATATTCTCCTTAGGAAGAAGATCAGAAATTTCCAAAGAGACATTCCCCTGGGAGGGAGGCAGTTGCTGCTACTCGACCTCACCTCATACAAGATGTCCCCACCTAAACTGCTTATAGTGCCTCCTTGTCTTGGTTGGATCTGGTCTTTTGACCAAATGGATGGTGAATCACAACCTCATCTAACCACAAATCATATTCCATAGCTGTTTGGAAGATCAAATAGCTTACAAGATTAGTGCATATTTCTTTGCAAACTTTTTCTTCCCTCGTTCCTTTGTTCTTCGAACTTTACCTCCACAACATTCCTTAAGCTATCTCTTCTTCTTTTCCTTCTTTCAGCGCATCCATTTGACAATTTTCTTTCTTTCCTCTAGATTAATAGATCATTAATCTACTAATTCTACTAATGGCTTGTGATCCGGGCGAGCGGTTTTTTATCAGGGTTGGGAGCCCGGTCGGAGGTTACCCGGTTCAACCCGGCTCAAGGAGAGCAGAGGCCGGGACAGGCGGAAGCTCAGGTCGGAGTCAAACTCACCTAGGGTCGTTCACCCGTGGTCCGAGACTGGAAGTCGGATACCCGGGGTCCGAAGCTCAGGACCGAGCTCTCGAGACCGAGCTCTCGAGGCCGAGCTCCCAGGGCCGAGCTCTCGAGGCCGAGCAATCGAGGGCGAGCTCTCGGGGCCGAGCCCTCGAGGCTGAGCTCCCGAGGTCGAGCCACCGAGGCCGAGCTCTCGGGGCCGAGCCATCGAGGCTGAGCTCCCGAGGTCGAGCAATCGAGGCCGAGCTCCCAGGGCCGAGCTCTCGAGGCCGAGCTCTCGGGGCCGAGCTATCGAGGCTGAGCTCCCGAGGTCGAGCAATAGAGGCCGAGCTCTCGCAGCCGAGCCATCAAGGCGGAGCTCCCGAGGTTGAGCAATAGAGGCCGAGCTCTCGGGGCCGAGCCATCGAGGCTGAGCTCCCGAGGTCGAGCAATCGAGGCCGAGCTCTCGGGCTACATTTATAGCAAGGTCCTGTCAAAACTCTCCGTTATGAGATGACATCATCACCTGACATAACCGCCTAACATTAATTAGGGTCAGGAGGAGCAGGATCACAGGCTGGCAGGCTGCTGTGTCAGCCTCACTCCGCCGCTAAGATAGCCACTTACTTAGCTTAATCCCTGACTGATCCTTAACGAGATGTGACAGTTCGCACGCAGGAAGACCTTTTCGCCCCCCTATATAAACCCCACATGTGCTCCATAGAAAGGGATCGCTGCTCCTTGGCAACCTCAACTTCCCTTTGTAAGCCCCATCTCGGTCCGAGCCGAGTGACTTGAGTGCTCTCCCTATTTGAGCCCGACCCCGACCTCCGAGCTACAGCAGACCGGGTCGTTTTGGTCAGACCGAGTCATCCGAGGGAGAACCGGTCTTCGCTTGTCGACAGGATCAAATTTGGCGCCGTCTGTGGGAATCTGCCTGATCGAAAGACGAAGATGAGTGAATCCAACCGGGTGACTGTTACTCTTTCACAAGAAGACTTGGATCTGCTGATAGAAGCTAGAGCCAGGAAATTAGCGGAGGCCCAGCAAGTAGCCACTCGACCCACTCAGGTGGGCCCGGTTGAGCACACTGCTCGCGTGGGCACTGAGGGAGGGGTTCGATAGGAGGACAACCCTCACTTCCATCGGGAGCTGTTTGACCCAGCTGAGGGAGCAGGGCAATCAGACCCCCATGAAGCTACATCCAGCCATACCAGAGCTGACAAGGGGAAGCCTCTCCTTGTGTCAATCCCGACTGAGCGCACGGGGTTCCCTTTCTCTAGCCAAGTCTTGAACGAGCCACTGCCCAAGCATTTCAGACCCCCGTCCGTTACCGAGTACGGAGGAGCTACCGATCCTGAAGAACATCTAAAGAAATTTGAGAATGCCTTGATGCTGCATCAGTACCCCGATGGTGTCAAGTGCCGGGCCTTCCTGACCACTCTTGCCGGACCGGCTCAGCGATGGTTTGACAGACTCCCAGAGGGATCCATCAGGGATTTCTCTGATTTCAGGAAACTGTTTCTGCAACATTTTGCTAGTAGTAGGAGACATCACAAGACTAGCTTAAACCTGTTTACCATGAAGCAGGGCTCCAAGGAGTCCTTAAAAGCTTACATCAAGAGGTTTAATCAAGTCGCGCTGGACGTTCCCACTGCCACGTCCGAGGTGTTAGTCAGCGCCTTCGCGCAGGGCTTGCAAGAGGGAGAGTTCTTCAGATCTTTGATCCGCAAACCCCCGAAGGACTTTGAAAGCCTTCTAGGGAAAGCTAGCAAATATGTGGACGTCGAAGAAGCGCAAGCCGCCAGACGACCAGAGGTCAGGCCTGCGTCCGATAACCCTCAGCAACATCAAAGAAGTATGCCTCCGGGAGGACCCCTCAGAAGCCCCAGAGCTATGGGGCACCGACCAGGAGTCGAGAGGGGAATAGTTCAGCAAGTGGCCCAAGGCTGCTTCCCGTCCAGGTGGCAGCCCTATTGTTCCTTCCATAACAGCCATACGCACAATCTTCAGGACTTCTGGCAGGCCGGCAGAGGTCGGGGCCGCGCCGATCGAGGAAGTCCAAGGGGGGCTCCCCAAGGAGGTGGTCGAGGTCGGGGAAGAACGTCACCGAGCCAACCCGAGCCCCCGGCTCGACCCACCGCTTCTGCAGCCAGACAGCTGTTCCAGACCCCTAACTCCACCGAGAACAGGAATGCTAGCGAAGAGCAAGCCAATCAACAAAATGCAGTGCATGGATCCATCAACGTGATTTCTGGAGGTCCTACCTATGGAGATTCCAATAGAGCTCGGAAATCACAGGTTAGGCGACTTGATATCTACCAAGTGGGCTGCAGTTCTGCCCAAGCTCAGGGGCCGCAGATCAGTTTCGGTCCTTCAGACTTACAAGGAGTAGAAGTACCTCATAAGGATGCCCTGGTCTTCACAGCGATCATAGCTAATTACCAGATTCATAGAAGCATTGTGGATACGGGGAGTTCGGTAAACATCTTGTACTTAAAAGCTTTTGAACAATTGCAGATTGAAGCTACTGAGCTCCAGCCCGTGGCCACACCTCTATTCGGATTCACGGGGAATGAAGTCCAGCCCTTGGGCTAGATCAAATTAGCCATTTCACTCGGTGAAGAACCTTTAAGAAGGACTCGGTGGTCCACCTTCCTGGTAGTGGACGCCCCCTCGGCCTACAATGCCATCCTGGGCCGACCAGTGTTGAACAAGTTCCGAGCCGTGGTATTCACTTTCTACTTGAAAGTCAAGTTCCCAGTGGGTGATCAAGTCGGAGAAGCTAAAGGAGACCAGAAGGTAGCACGTCGATGCTATGGGAACAACGTCCGAGTAGAGGTTAGTAAATCCTTCCGAGCAGCGCCGGCCGATTGCAACATGGTGCAATCTTCTCAGCCCTCCCCTTGGGCTGATCTGATAGAGGAAAAGGAAGAGGTACAGCTCTTGCCCAACCAAGAAGAAACTAAAGTGAAGATAGCTCCCGGACTACTGCCCGACCTCAGACAACAGTTGATAGAATGTCTGACTCAGAACCGAGATGTGTTTGCCTGGTCCCAGCAAGATCTTAAAGGGGTCAGACCAGAGATAATGGAGCATAAGCTGCATGTGTACCCTGATGCCCGACCTGTCAAGCAGAAGAAAAGAGACTTCAGTCCCGAACAAAACAAGATCATTCAGGCCGAGGTGGAGAGACTGCTGGCTGGACACGTCCGAGAAGTCCAATTCCCGGCCTGGCTGGCCAATGTAGTACTGGTCTCCAAGCCGGGCGACAAGTGGAGGGTCTGTATTGACTTCAGGGACCTCAATAAAGCTTGCCCTAAGGATTGCTACCCACTCCCCCGGATAGATCAGATGGTAGATTCTACCGCCGGGAATGAACTCATCTGCATGTTGGACGCCTACCGGGGAACCATCAAGTGCCCTTAGCCTTAGAAGATCAAGAGAAAGTCAGTTTTGTCACGGCCAAGGGCACCTATTGCTACACAGTCATGCCCTTCGGACTCAAAAATGCTGGGGCAACTTATCAAAGGCTGATGAATAAAGTTTTTAAGGAACAGCTCGGGAGAAACGTGGAAGTGTACGTAGATGACATCCTCATCAAGTCCTCCCAAGCTGCCGACCTCATAGCCGATGTACGGGAAACTTGCTGCACCCTTCGAAGGTATGACCTCAAGCTCAATCCTGCAAAATGTCTGTTCGGAGCCAAAAGTGGGAAATTCCTGGGCTACATCTTGACCGAGCGAGGAATAGAAGCCAATCCGGGTAAAGTGAAAGCGCTACTAGATATGCCGCCGCCAAAGAACTTAAGAGAAGTTCAGCGCTTGACGGGGAGGATCACTGCCTTATCCCGATTCATCTCCCGGTCGGCCGACAGAAGTCTGCCGTTTTTCAAGATCTTGCGCAAGGCCTCCAAGTTCCAGTGGGATGCCGAGTGTGACCGAGCTTTCGAAAAATTGAAGATTTACCTGGTCAGCCTGCCAGTGTTAGCTAAACTCGAGGAAGGAGAGCCCTTGTATGTATATTTGTCATCCACGGAGGGGGCTGTAAGTGCCGTACTTGTAACCCAGAAGGAGACCGAACAGCAACCGGTCTACTTCTTTGGGCACCTACTCAAGGAAGCCGAGTGTAGATATACTACACTCGAGAAATTAGCCTATGTACTTGTATTGATGGCTCGGCGATTGCGCCCATATTTTCTCGCTCATCCGATCCGGGTGCTAACTAACAGCACACTCGGGAAGGTACTGGTCAACCCGGAGATCTCGGGTCGGATGGTCAAGTGGACAACCGAATTGAGCGAGTATGATATTCAGTACCTACCCCGATCTGCAATCAAAGCTCAAGCATTGGCTGATTTCCTGAGCGAGCTCCATGCAGAGGAAGAAGGAGCCTGGAAGATCTATGTGGATGGGTCGGCCACTCGGGCGGGGAGTGGCGTAGGGATCTTATTGATGCCTCCTAAGGGGGATCCCATTCATCTGGCCGTGCGCCTAGAATATCAGGCTACCAACAATCAAGCGGAATATGAAACCCTCTTGGCAGGTCTTCAAGCGGCCAGACAGGTCGGGGCCACTCGGGTCATTCTACATTCGGATTCTCAATTGGTAACTCAACAAGTGGCTGGTCGGTTCGAAGTGAATGATGAGAAGCTACAGGCTTATGTAGATGCATATCAATGGTTACAAGCAGAATTTCAAGAAGTTCAGATTATGCAAATCCCCCGGGGGGATAATGCCAAGGCGGACGAGTTAGCCAGGCTGGCCAGCTCTATTCACCCATGGGTCTTCCCCAAGCCTTCGCCTCAGGTTATGCTGGTGACTCAGGTGGAGAGGGAAGCAGAAATGGAGATAGAGGGGGACTGGAGAGCTCCATTCATCGCCTACCTGAAAGAAGGAACTCTTCCCGACAGCCCCGAGCAAGCTCGGATACTGAAGATTAGAGCAGCCCGGTTCACCGTGATAGGGGACGCACTATACAAGCGGGCTTTTTCCCGACCCCTAGCCAGATGCCTTGGAAAGGAAGATGCGGATTATGTGCTCAGGGAAGTGCATTTGGGGTGCTGCGGAAATCATTCAGGAGGTCGGTCCATGGCTCGGAAGGTCCTGTTGGCCGGTTACTTTTGGCCGACCCTTCAAAAGGATGCAGAAAAGATGGCTCTCTCTTGCCTTTCTTGTCAGAAGTATCAGAATCTATCGCACCGACCAGTCGAGATGTTGCGAGTGTCCACTGTATCATGTCCCTTTGACCAGTGGGGCATGGATATAGTAGGACCCTTCCCCAGGGCAGCGAGTCAGAAGCAATTCCTGTTGGTGGCAGTGGACTACTTCTCCAAGTGGGTCAAAGCAGAGGCCCTATCCCGGATCACCGAACAAGCGGTGAAGAAATTCCTCTGGCAGAACATCTTGTGCCGGTATAGCATACCTCATAAGCTGGTGTCAGACAATGGTCGGCAATTTCAAGGTCGGATAATCAGAAAGTGGTGCAAGGAATTTAGGATCAAGCAGGCCTTCACTTTCGTGGCATACCCCCAGAGTAACGGTCAAGCCGAAGTAGCCAATAGAGAGATTCTGAAGGGACTCAGAGCTAAGCTAGATCAGGTCGGTGGGTCCTGGGTGGACGAGCTACCTGGTGTCCTATGGGCCCTTCGAACCACACCCAAAGAAGGATCAGGGTGCACCCCCTTCCAGTTAGTCTACGGGAGTGAAGCGGTAGTCCCCATGGAGGTCGGCTGCGAATCTGACCGGAGACACCTGTATGGAGAAGACAATGCGGAGAAAAGAAGAGCCGGGCTAGATCTGATTGAGGAGGTCCGAGCTAAGGCTGCAGTCCGCATGGTTGCTTACCAGCAAAGGATGCGGAACCACTACAACCAGAAGATTATACCCTGACACTTCCAAGTAGGGGACAAGGTATGGAAAAGAGTCAAACCGGTTGGAGAGGTAGGCAAGCTGGAGCCTCCATGGAGTGGTCCTTTCCTGGTGGTCGAGGCGCTTGGATCGGGAGCCTACTATCTGCAAGATGCTCAAGGAAAGCGACTCGGAAGGCCCTGGAGCGCAGTGCATTTAAGATTGTACCGTGAGGAAGAGCGGAGAGAAATGATTCTTGTAACTGTACTCAGAAAAAGAGATGACAAAAACTCTAACTCCTCAAAAGACAACTGCAGCAAGTTATAAGTGAGCTCTCTCTCACGCACCCACCGGACTCGGCGCCGCTCGGGCGTGGCGTTCCGCGTTCGGTCGGGCCCGGTCGGGCGTGGCGATCCACGCTCGGTCAGGGTAAGTCGGACGGTGTCCAGACTCTTGCTCAAGCAAGTTATAAGTGAGTTCTCCCTCACGCACCCACCGGACTCGGCCCCGATCGGGCGTGGCGATCTACGCTCGGTCAGGGTAAGCCGGACGGTGTCCAGACTCTTGCTAAGGCAAGTTATAAGTGAGTTCTCCCTCACGCACCCACCGGACTCGGCGTCGTTCGGGTGTGGCGTTCCAAGTTCGATCGGGCCCGGTCGGGCGTGGCGATCCACACTCGGTCAGGGTAAGTCGGACGGTGTCCATACTCTTGCTAAGGCAAGTTATAAGTGAGTTCTCCCTCACGCACCCACCGGACTTGGCGCCGATTGGGCGTGGCGTTCCACGTTCGGTCGGGCCCGGTCGGGCGTGGCGGTCCACGCTTGGTCAGGGTAAGTCGGACGGTGTCCAGACTCTTGCTAAGGCAAGTTATAAGTGAGTTCTCCATCACGCACCCACCGGACTCGGCGCCGATCGGGCGTGGCGTTCCACGTTCGGTCGGGCCCGGTCGGGCATGGCGATCCACGGTCGATCAGGGTAAGTCGGACGGTGTCCAGACTCTTGCTCAGGGAACATATGGATTAGCGCACTTCTGTGGTCTTCACTACCAGAACGTGACCCCCCACGTTCTGAAAGACAGAAGGGGCGTTAGGTCAGCTCGGTAAAGTCGAACTAAGCCAAACCAGCGCACATAAGCCAACTCGGCTTCGTTGATAAGGGCAATTCGTCAAAAACAAGACAAAACGCCGAGTCAGGGTATCCACCCGACCGAGCAAAATCGCCGAGTCAGGGTATCTACCTGACCGAGCAAAATCGCTGAGTCAGGTCGTACGCTCGATCGACCCTCATTGCTGAGCCAGGGTATCGACCTGACCTAGCTACATTCCCAAGGCTTAAGAGAGGACAGGTTGAAAGACTAGAGCACTAGTCGCCCGAGCGTCTAACACTTAGCCAAATTTTCGAGTCGGCCTAAAAAATCAAACTAAGGGATCAAGATAAATATCCCGAGTAAACAACACTAAGCAGGGGTCTGTCGCGAGGAGTAGGCGCCGGCCTCCACAGAATGGGCTAAACAAGTTGGATGAGTAACACTTAGTGGGAGTTTCGCGCGTCATAGATAAGGTACCAACCTAACTAAGCAACATGGCCAGGTCGGGACGCCAACCCGACTCAACAGCACCCTCAGGTCAGGACGTCGATCTGACCCCATGATGACCAGGAGCGCGGGAGTCAGCTCGGTCGAACGACTGATGGCGCAGATGTCTCTAACGCTCGACGCTTAGGGAAAACTCCCTGTCCGACCTAGAGAAGTCTACCTTATAATAATGATTTGAGTATCCTGAGCCTTCTATACTTAGCCACCTTTAGCGAGCTGGTTTATGGCATTGGTCTTCGGTGAAGGAAGCAAGTACACCGAGCAGACAACACTTAGCGAAAACCACACGCACCACAAATAATCAAATAAGGTAGAGTAAAAGATGAGCCGTTTCAAATAAGAGAAAGCCCGAGTACATCACAAAATCGGGCTAATAAGGAGTCAAGTACCATTATAAAATTTCAAAGGCTGCAAGGCCGAGCGCGGCCAGATCGAGAATTAGTTGGGGTAAAGGGGTCGGCAGAATAGACTAAATAATTTTGATTATTTGTGGAAACGTCGTCTTTTCAAATAACTTAGATAGTGTACAAAAGAGAGAAAGTACAAGACTAAATTATAAGAAAAGGAACTTAAACTTGCAGAAAGACAACTTACAAATGCTCAGTCTTAAGCTCAGAGTAGAACTTGTACCGTGAAGCGGTGTGTTCTGCAATGAGCTGAGGTAGAGATTTTATAGGGGAGAAGTGGTAGGAGTGGTAGTGAATCGGGTGCTCTTTGGGCCCCATCGTCATTCACGAGTCTCCATCCCTTGTTCCCTACTGTATCTCTTTACAGCATAGTCTATATAGCTTTACAACTAAGGCTAGATTGCCTTTGAAAAAGTAGATATGTTCTTTTGGATTTATGGGCCCACCACGTTCTGCCTTTTCTTATGGTGGTGTGTTTAGAACGTCCTGAATTATTGCTTGTACGCGAAGGAAGACATCTAATAATTGTTCTTTTGATGTCGTGATGCCTGGCAGTGCGTCTTTAAAGTAGATTCCTTTTGGGTGCTGGCTCCTTTTGAAAAAGTCGGTCTCTTTGGCATCATTGATGAGCTTGAATTCCCACAAGCTGTTGAGTAGTCGTTTGGCAGTAGTCCATTCAATGTCGGCAAGGTGTTTTCGTGCGTCTTCCTCAAAGGGACTGCAGATTCTTGGGCCAGTTCCTCCTGCGACTTCTTGGTATTGGCCCAAAAAGTCATAAGGTCCTTCAAGCATTGATCCGCCTTGGAACTGGGCTTGGATTTGAGTTGATGCACAGCATCCTCTATCTGTGCTAAGATTAATTCGTCTGCGTTTGTTGGCCTCCATGGACCTGTCATAATAGAAACCAGACGAGATAGTGCGTCAGCGAGGGTATTATCTTTACCTTCAATATGCTGGAATTGAACTGGGATGCCTAGGCCTGTAATGAAGTCCGTAAAAGCTATCCAGCGAACCCTGGAAGGCTTATTCTGAGCGGACTTATTAAAGAAACTGATGATCGCCTGATAGTCTGTTCTGATAAGGAGCTCCTCCTTGTCTAGATAATAGATTTTAAAACTGTTTAGGTTGTTCATCACGGCGTGAATTTCAGCGTCAATAGTAGCTTTTGGTGGTGAGAATTTGCCACTAGCATAGGCACTGATTTGTTCGGTTGTCTTAGGATCATACTTCATGGGCTTCCATTTGAGAATTCCGCCCCACCCTTCCATACATCTATCTACTTCGATGATAACATAGCATTTTGTAGGGGGAATGGTTAAATCTGGAAGTGTCTTGATCATACCTTTAACCTTATCCACAAGTTGCCAGTCTTGTGAATTCATTCTTTTCTCACCGTTTGGGCTGGTTTTTGAGTAAAGCGACCAAAGTGTCCTGCCAAGATTAGGAATGTAAGAGCGGACATAGTTTAATAGGCCTAACCATGATCGTAATCCTTTGGTAGTTTTCAGCTCTTCTTTGGGAAAGTCAGCAACCTTGGTGATTATATGAGTCTGTAATTTGATCTTGGATTGCCCAATTGTAGTGCCAAGGAACTCAATTGTTGGGCTTCCGATCTTCATTTTTGTTGGGCTAAGAATTAACCCATTTTTCTTGCATATTTCTAATAGGATTTTCAGATGGCCCTTATGCTGTCTTCGTTTTCTGAAAACACCAGTATATCATCAATATAGACAGCTATGAATTGTTCCGTACTTGGAAGCATAAGTCCATTTTTCGTTGGAACACTGCTGGTGCATTCTTCAGCCAAAGGCATTACCAGCCATTCAAATAGCCTTCCGGGACCCAGAAGGCTGTCCATGGGATCGAATCAGGATGCATGGCTACTTGGTGGAATCCACTCTTCAGATCAAATTTTGAGTAGATTTTGCTTCTGCCCACTCTGTGGATTATAGTATTGATCCCGGGGAGGCTGTATTGATCCTTATTTGTGTTGTCATTCAGCCGCTTGTAATTGAAGACCATTCGCTCCTTCCCTTTAATTTCTCGCCCTGTTTTCGGATCCACTGTGGTGCCTGATTGGACTATAATCGCTGTGGTTCTGTGCTTGCTAGTGCTTGGCCTTATAACTTTTAGTTCTAGCAGGGCTTTAACATGTCTTCTGAATGCTTCCTGCATTTGTGGTGTGACATGTTTCAAGGGTCTATCTTCAATGGTCAGATCAGGGTTTTTGAGGTCCAGTTTACAGGATATCTTGTTGCTTGTCCAGTACTTCATAGGATCATTTCCTATGTATCCTGCATTGGTAAGCTCAGAGAGTAAATCTGTCAGTTTCTGATCAGGTTGCCAAGTGCATACCTGCTCTTGTATTTGATTGTACTCTTCTTCTTCAAGATCCAATTCTTCTAGGGCAGCAACCGTAGGTACTGCTTGTTGAGTTTGAATAGTAGTTACATTCTTGTAGAACGTAACCTCATTTCCTTCGATCCGAACTCCTCCATACATTGCTCTGATGAAGTTGCAACCTAGGATCATTGTGATATTGCCACCAATTGAAAGGGGAAAAGCATATGTGTAAGGGATTCTGAAATTATGATCTCCAATACGCATATTCCCATATTTCAGCTTCTTATTTGCCGTGGTTGTTGAATTAATTCCGCTGAAATTTACACTAAAAGTGTTATCTTCAATAGCCAAAGGTGGAATAGATACCTAGTCGATACAGCACGTAGTTGCTCCAGTATCAAGTATCGCATTGACTTTGAATTTTTCAACTCCTTGTATATCGATTTCCACCAGTAGGTTAAAAAGACCATTTGTGCGTCTCCTCAGCTGTTCTGCTTGCTCAATAGAAAAGATCTTTTCTTGTCCTGAATCAATGAGGACATAGGACTCTTCTTCTCCTTCTACATCCTCTGTTTCTTCTATCTCCTTGTTTGAAGGTAGTCTAAGCTGCTTCTTTAGATCTGTATTTTCTAGTTCCAGCGGATCTATTTTTAGGCGTAATTCCTCATTTTCAGTATCTACTTCCATTCTATCAGCATCCGCCTGTCGAGCTAGCTCTGCTTCTTTTAGGCAGAACTCTTTCCTTAAAGTTTCTAGCTGAATTGCTGCCAAGGCCTTGGAAGTTTGGACTTCTTGTGTAAGCCTTTCTATTTCTGATTTGGCCCAAGTAATATAGTTTTGCTGTTCCTGTATAAGGTTAGTTGGGGAAAACGGAATTGGAACAGACCTTTCAACAGGAATAGTGGTGTCAAAGTAATTACTGGTACACATGCCGCATGATGTAATTTTGCAGACTCCACAGTGCATGCGATGCCTTTTCATTGTTTCTCTTTTGCAACAACTGCATCTTTGATAATCTGGTGATATCTCGCCATTTATTTCCCATATATGAATACAGTCATGCTGTGCTTTTGTAATTCGGACCATAGGTTGCCATCCTCCACTTTTGCCTATCATGTAAGTGTTGGTTTGTTCAATAAAGACAAATAGTGTTTCTTGGATTAGAGAGTTAACCTGTTGGTCTTCACCCTCAGAAATACTATAAATGGCATCAGATAAATCATCCCCTTCTTGTACGGATAAGATTTCATAATCTTCAGGTAGCTCCAGACCTTCAAAGATAGCCACCCTTCTGACATTTTTATACTCCTTAGGACAGTCTCTTGCGAAATGTCCCTCCTCTCCGCAGAGAAAACACTTGCATTTCTTATTTCTGATCAGGTGCTTGCGCCTTTCTATCCTGGCATGGGATTGATGTGGCTTTCCTTTATAGGTAGTCGATCTCCTTGCTCCGTACTTTCTTTTAGAATCTTTATAATACCTTGGTATAGGTATTTGAGAACAGAAAGAGAGATCTTTCAGTGACCTGCTAAATGTCGCCTTCTTGCATTCCTCTTCAAGGAACTTGTATGAAAACATGACTCTTGGATGAACCCCAATTGTATTTCCTTGGTACTTGCTTTCAAAGGCCTCCTTTAGTCTTCGTCCAAGATCACCCGGTAGCTTTAACCAGAATTTTTCAGATAGTTCTGGTCCTGTGAATAATCTTCCTGTTTTTGCTGCAAGGGTCATATATTCATTCATGAAAGGTATAATGTCTTTTACCTGAGTGCAAGTTAACCTTTCAAGATCCTGGTATGCCCGATCCTGCATATCTGTCGATCCTTGGAATGGATCCTCCAGTAAGAATACCCTTTTAATTTGAGAAATAACATTTTGGGTACCATTTCTTCCGTCACTGGAATTAACTAACTCTTGATATTCATTGGGAAAGTTCATCCTCCACTGGATCCATGTCAGTCTTTCAGATTCTCCCAGTAGATTTTCTATGAAATCCGCCTTGTCTTGGGGATCCGTGAAATTCTGTGTTGCTACCACGTTCTTTGTTATAGCTTCCCACCTGAGGAATACATCTTCAGTTCTATTTAATTGGGTGGGGAGTGTTAGAATAGCACCAGTTTGTTGATGAGCGGTAGGCAAATTCCACCATTCTGAAGTTTCCTTTTGTTTGAACACGCCTCTTGGTTCAGTAACTGGTGGTGCATAGCTAACTGGTTCTTCTTTGGCACGTTGTGTTGGGGGCCTAGTAGGGGGGTACCCTACAGGATTCATTGTTGTATCCGCCGGAGGTCGATAATGTGATGTAGCCTCTTCCTGGGCATAGATTTGCTCCTGTAATTTTGACAACTGGGGGTAATCAGATATCCACTCGTTATCATCAGGAATGCGGTCTGCCGTAGCAGCAACAATATGCTCCTGTCCACCACCTTCCGCGAATGGATTGGAAAATTCATCATCAGCATTAGGGTACTCAGGGGTATCCTGCAAGGCCAAGTATTGTAGATACTCCAGATAGTCATCAGTAGATTTGTCATCATCAGTAAAAACACATAAGAAGTGGGGGTCATGAGTTGATGATGAAGCAAAGGAGCTGGGTCGATTAAGTTTGTCTAGCTCCTGCTGTAATTCGCGTCTGTATTGTCTGGAATTACGAAGTAGTCTGTTAGTAGTTGCCCTGTAATATTGCATGTTGGGCGGTCCATCCAGGAGTTGGAGGTAGGCTTCTTCTTCATAAAACTTATGTTGTTCAACTTGATATTTTCTTGCTTCCTCCTATAATTTATTCAACTCATCTTTGGGAAAAGGTTTAACTTGGAGAGGGTTTTTACCTTTATCCTTGGGAATGCCTTCAGGGATGGAAACAGGTTGTGACATATATTCCTTTGCTGGTGAAACATAGAAATCATATTCCGCTGCACATTCCTCATCACTACAGCAATAGAAGCAACCTGTGCATTGAGGATTAGCTTTGATTCGGGAACACACATGCCTTGCTGTTGTTGAGCCGAAGCCCAAGTTTCCGCGAGAGGTTGTCCCAAGAGTTTCTACTTCCCGGACGATTGGCGTAGCAATTCGCCCCAAAATTAATTGAGCAATGTACTCCTGTTTCTCTAAAAGCATATCATCATTGGTTGTATTGAAAGCCATAATCTTTACCTCCCCTCGGAAGTCTGAGTCAATGACGCCTCCCATGATAATAATTCCTTTTAATGCTGCACTAGATCGGGGGGCTATTCGAGCATAAGTATTTGGAGGAATTTGTATACAAATGCCAGTTTGCAATAAAGATCTTTCATTTGCCGGTATATCTTGTGCATGTGTTATGGCAATATCGTACCCTGCTGCTCCCGGTGTTCTCTTGATTGGAAGTACTGCTAATGAGGATATCCTCCTTACCAATTGTTCTTCGGTATGTCGTTTTTCTTCAATTAATACGGCAATGGTATGACCCGTAATTTCTTCCTCATCTGATTGTATTTCTTCATCAGTTGAGTTGAATTTTGGTGGGGATGATGAAGTCGCAGTTTGATAATTATCAAAGTGTATTGAAATCCTTCCATCAAGCAGATTTCTTGTGTTAACCTCCGTGGGTTGCATTGGTATATTCACTGTTGACTGGCGGATGATCTAGTTATGTCCTAAGACATCCCTGGTGTTGTAGCTTCTCCCTGGAAGGGCTCTTACTCCATGGCTAGCCAGATAATCTACAACATTCTGTACTTCATAAGCAAAACCCACATTAGGAGTGTTGGATAATCGCCCTACCAATCCTCGCGTAACGAGTAGATTGACTTCTCCATTCCTCCAGCTCTCGTATCCCCTTATAAGAATAGATACTTGGATATTCCTGTAGAAATCAGATACTGTGAGCATTGTGTCAGGTATAACATACACCAATTGACTTCCATGGGTTAAGTCAATTTCCATAGTGGCGAAGATGGCTTGATCACAGCTGCACTCGGCCTCAGCCAGGTGAAGAGGCCTGGAATGCACTGCGATATGAGAATGTGGCCCTTCATGGGCGTGTTGCTTACGCCGAAGTGCAGCTTCGGGATCATTTGATGGAGCTGGGTGTGGCTCGGGCTTATGATGCCCAGCTGTGTCAACAAATCGCTTACCTGGAGCGAAGCGAGCATCAAGATCGGACTCGGGAACTTAAGGCACGCTCTGAGTTGGCCAAGGCCCAGGTGGATCTCCTGGAAACCAGCCAGTCGGCCGCTACCCTGCTCGCCAATCTGAAGGCTAAGGAAGAGGAGATGGCGGCCTGTCAAAGCGACCTCTTGCGGGTGCGCGAACTTCACGAGGCTCGGAAAGCTAAGGCGCAGGCGGCCCGCGAGGGGCGTGAGAAGGCACCGAGTGGGGCCCCCGCGTAGTCTTCTATGCCTAAACCGTAGTTGTATGTCGCCTTTTTTTGTTATCTAATGTAGGCGGGAGCCTAATTGTCTATTATGAATGTTATTTCCCCTTTCCATTGTCTCGGTTCTCATGTGCTTATGCACCTGTATGTTGGGTGCTAGAACATAAGCGATCCGGATAGCGGAAAGCATGGCCATCCACCCCTCTGTCGGGGGGTGGGCGCCCGCCATGCTAGGATTGTGGGGTATGGGCTAATCGGGCCCTTAGGCAGAGGTGATGTTCCCTTAGAGCCCCCGACTCAGGTGAGCACGAAGGGAATTCTGAGTTCGGGGTGGTCCCTTGAGCCATTCAAGAGTCAGATGGGGCACGCTCTATTAAAAGATCGTAGTCGCAAGGGCGTAGCTATCCCTAGCCCACATGCGAGTTTGAAGCGAGGCGCCGAGCTAAGGTAATGCCCCCGAATCGAGGACCGAGCCAGGAGATAGTCCTACTCCCACCCAGTCAGCGAGGCGGGTATGAGAATGCTTGACAGCAGTTTCCAAGGATGGAAATCACCATGAGCCCGGTCAAGAGCCGGCTCGGGGGTGGGGTTCGGGTGAAGCGAGAATAGGGCCGCCCGGTCGGTTGATCTCTCGGGGAGCGTGGGTCACCACGCCTCCGGCCGAGAGCCGATCCGAGGGAAAGGCTCGCGTGGAGCGAGAATAGGGCCGCCCGGTCGGGTGATCTCTCGGGGAGCGTGGGTCACCATGCCTCCGGCCGAGAGCCGATCCGAGGGAAAGGACCGCGTGGAGTGAGAATAGGGCCGCCCGGTCGGGTGATCTCTCGGGGAGCGTGGGTCACCACGCCTCCGGCCGAGAGCCGATCCGGGGGAAAGGCTCGCGTGGAGCGAGAATAGGGCCCCAGGTCGGGTGATCTCTCGGGGAGCATGGGTCACCACGCCTTCGTCCGAGAGCCGATCCGAGGGAAAGGCTCGCATGGAGCGAGAATAGGGCCGCCCGGTCGGATGATCTCTCGGGGAGCGTGGGTCACCACGCCTCCGGCCGAGAGCCGATCCGAGGGAAAGGCTCGCGTGGAGCGAGAATAGGGTCGCCCGGTCAGGTGATCTCTCGGGGAGCGTGGGTCACCACGCCTCCGGCCGAGAGCCGATCCGGGGGAAAGGCTCGCGTGGAGCGAGAATAGGGTCGTCCGGTCGGGTGATCTCTCGGGGAGCGTGGGTCACCACGCCTCCAGCCGAGAGCCGATTCGGGGGAAAGGGGGCATCGCGGTGGTCGGAGACATCTCAGGGAGCGTGGATCGCCACGCGTCGCCTGAGAGCCGCGTCGAGGCTTCCCGGTCGTCGGATACATCTCAGGGAGCGTGGATCGCCACGCGTCACCTGAGGGTCGCGCCGAGGCTTCCCGGTCGTCGGATACATCTCAGGGAGCGTGGATCGTCACTCGTCGCCTGAGAGCCGGGCCAAGGCTTCCCGGTAGCCGGAGACATCTCAGGGAGCGTGGATCGCCACGCATCGCCTGAGAGCCGCTCCGAGGCTTCCCGGTAGCCGGAGACATCTCAGGGAGCGTGGATCGCCACGCGTCGCCTGAGGGCCGCGCCGAAGCTTCCCGGTCGTCGGAGACATCTCAGGGAGCGTGGATTGCCACGCGTCGCCTGAGGGCCGCGCCGAGCTTCCCTGTCGTCGGAAGGGCAATTCTGGCACTAATATCTGCGACTTTTGTAAAATAAAGTTTTACTTTTTCTAAAGCAAGGCCACCTGTCTCGGCCTGCTACTTTACTTTTATTAAAGCTAATTTACTTTTTCTAAAGCAAGGGTACCTGTCTCGGCCTGCTACTTTACTTTTTCTAAAGCTACTTTTAAAAGCAAGGCCACCTGTCTCGGCCTGCCGCTTGAAGATAAAGCCACTTAACTTGGCCTGCCACAATAAGAGAACAAGGCACGTGAAAGGTAAAGGAGAAGGCATCTCACCTTACCTCTTTACCTCCTCATATGCCCTATAAAAAGCCCCTTAGAAGCTCTTAGCAGAACATACGAAAAACATCCGGAGCTCTACTAAGAACCCAGTCAGTTTCTTGCTTGCTTGTAATCCGAGAGTTCAAGTGCCCTAGTGCCCATACTCTCAAGATCCTTGTAATCCATCAGTTTTCTAAATAAAACACCTCTACTTTGGTATCAGAGCGCAAGTTTACAAGTAATGATTTCAGGCTAAATCTCTTACGAGGTATTCTAGCAAGCAGTCTTCGAAAGGTATGAGCCATGAATTATTAGATTGATCATATACTAGGACTTAATATCCCATTATAGCGTAAATTACTTTAGCGTCCGAACCCTATATGGAGCTGTGAAAGGCTTTAGTAAGGTCGCAGAGGCAGGAGGTCGTTAAAGACCTGAACCTTGGTTTCATGGTAAGCTTGAAGGGTAAGGAACTAAAAATAATTTACCTTATAAGGGATTATGTCTGAAAAATTTGAGCAATCGATTAAGAATTGGTATCAAAACTCTAGAACTGCGAACCTAGAATACCTCGACCTTGAAACAAACGTTTCTCTTAAAGGAATTTCTAATAACATTAGTGTGATTTATGATCGACAGTTATTACATGCAAAGGTGTCCATCACTGAGTATAGGACTTTGCTTGATCTTTTAAAGCAAAATCATCTGGAAGTTATCCAGACTTTGCAGGAATCCCTGAAGGTGCAGAAGGACTTACAACACGCTGTGCTCCAACTACAAAAGGAACTTCTGTATAATAAGCCCCTAACTCCAATCGAAGCACAAGTGGTAGCTCTTACTAAGGAACTACGAAGCCAAGTCAAAAGCATTGAGGAAATAATGCGTGAGGTGAAAAGGCAAGTGTCATGAGCTTACCCTCTCCCTCAAAGTCCAGACACTATGATGAGGCATTAGCTAACACTGAAGAGGTCAGTTCACCTGCTATCGGCTTTATTATTGCAAAAGAAGCTACCAACAAAGATATCAACAGACAAATCAATACTATTATTGAATTACTGTTTAGAATCAACGAAAAGCTAGACCGGATTCTGGTAAAACCGGCCTTTGGCAATTCTGAGCAAGTGGCGCATCTTGCTAAACAACTCAAAGGTTTGACACTGGGAGCAGTGAAGGCAGCCCCTCCAAAGAAAGAACCTTTTTACGTATATCAAGATCCACTGGTGATATTCAAGGAAGAAAAGAAGAAGCTAGTACTTGAGGAAGAAAAGAAGAAGACAGATGACGACAAGAAATAGACTCACTATTACTGAAGTAAGTACAACAAATGTAGCGGAACCAGCAACATCTTCCCAAGAAGACCAGATAAGAAGCTATCGGAGGATGGCCAGACTCAGATACAAAGCCTAAAGAAGGATGAATAGCTCAAGAAATGGGTCAAGAACGTTCGAAAGCCAACTAAACCCTGAAGCAAAACTGGAACTATCCCAAAGAAGAAGAGCCTCACTAGTCCCAGCTGAGTCTCTCTACTCAACCAACTGGTTGGAGCCACGGCATTGAGTCTACCAACATTATTCGGAAACAAGAATCCTGGTAACAGGGGGGCAACAAAATTTACCCCTAATCAACCAGGAAAGCTACGCAATTCTAAGGCGGGAAGGTATGCAACTAATCCACTTAGGGTTAGTAATGATCAAAATACATGCTCTGCATTGCAGGAATGCGGGAGTCAATGCATTAATTGTCCTCCGTGACACACACTGGAGGGATGATAGATCTATCATCGGCACAGAAGTAGACCTTTCTGGGGGTACAAACTGGTGTATATTGCCCCGAATATGCTAATAAGCGCGGAAGACTTCTACCATCATATTGAATTAGCCATTCAGACACATGACTACGAGGACTGGAACATGGCTGAATCAAATTTATTAATTACCAGAGGGCTAATTGGGAGACTGACCAACACAAGCCATGCGAGTTTCCGTTATAATGTTCAAAATGTAGCGGACTACCTAGCCAGTACCGGTATTCATGCGGTGTCAGCCACACCAAGAACAATAAGTGAATTGCAAGGGATGAGATGAACCCTACAGCCACCATCAACGGGTCAAATTCGGAACCCACAGGCGGTAAGAACCACAACTTTATTGGATGGTTCTATCTCTCTTTCCTTTCAGGGGTATCAATCAACAGGAAATCCCCAACTAAGGAGACTGAGTAGCATGGATATTGAAGAAATCAAGGATGAAGGAGAAGAAGAATTCGTTGGGGTCTTTACCAGCGAGTATGCCTTACCTCTCTTTCATGAGGTATCTGGCTTCCATGAAGAATACGACTACCCAGACACCAATAGCAGGTGGGATACCCTGGGAGAACCCAGTGGTAAATATAATTATTATGTTAATTATGCAGCTCCACCTGTACAACCCTGGGTAATTCCCACTAAACCCCAGTGGGATGATGATGATGATGATGATAATGATGATAATGGAAATGACAAAAATGACAAAGGCAGGGACAATGAGAAAGAAGCAGTCTTTCCAAGTATCTGGGAAGACACGCCATGGGAAGAGGATCAAGACCTCGACCCAAGTGAATTTGCACCTCCGATTGAAGATGAAGAAGAAGATTTTAGTTCCTATATTCTGGAACTAGAAAATCTGGAGACAGACTACCCAATTTCCCCAAATTCAGTATTATCTTAAGAAACTCAGCAACAATCACCACGATGGGATGATTCGGACGCTGACTCAGATGAGTATTGGAGGCAAACAGTAGAACAAGTTGAGCGAGCTGAAGAAAAATACTATGCTGCGCAAGAAGGAAACTTACCAAGTCAAATGAATCAATTATCAATAAATGATGGTGAGCAAGAGCAAGCTACAACCCAAAACCAAGAAGCAGTGCATGTGGGAACAGACGACCCACTAATAGAGCAACTGGAAAGGATGGAGTATCCAATTCTACGAAGCATGATGTAGCAAACAACCACTGAAAATGCTCTCTCAAGCAATGATGTAGCCAGGTACAATCCCCCTCAAGAACCTCTTATGGGTCAAGTTAATTACCCATCTGCGCAGGTCGATATAAGACCAGAACGAAGAAAACCAATTCAGGTGATGGGAAAATTCAAGCCTCGTGGATATAATTATCAACCATGGACGCTACTATCAGCCCAAACCAACGATGGAGCCATCTTAATTCTACCAGAAGATATTGGGCAATACTCTGAGGTAATATCCCGATGGGAATCTATTACAAATAATCTGGTGAATCAAAAAACATGGCTTGGCAATGCGCAAAAGGTACAGTTTATAGAAAATCTATTAGGGGAAAACGAGAAGAAAATGTGGATCCAATGGCGAATGACGTATGCTGCAGAATATGAATCCCTTGTGCAAATGGCAGGGGAAACTCAAAATATTCTTTCAGCCATTAGAAGATCTTTCCTGCTAGAGGATCCCTATCAGGGATCTACCACAGAGCAGGACCAAGCATACATTGACATTGAAAGGCGGAGTTGTGATAGTATGAAGGATATCTTCAACTACCTCAATGACTACAAAATGTTGGCAGCTAAATCAGGAAGGATGTTCATTAGTCCTGAATTATCTGACAAGCTATTCAGAAAAATGCCACCTATTATTGGCAAAGAGATTGAAGCAGCCTTCAAGGCCAAATATCCGGCCAACCAAGTAGGTATTATTCCAAGAATTCATTTTACTTACCAATATTTGGCAGAAATCTGCAAGAAGGCGGCAATACAAAAGAGTGTGAAGGACTTGACATTCTGCAACAAAATACCTATACCTGGGTATTACAACAAACAGAAGAAATATGACCTCAGAAAGTCCAAAACCTACAAGAGAAAGCCGCATGATTCCCACATAAGGGAATTCAAAAAGAAGAAGGGAGATCAGCAAAAGAAGTGCAAATGTTTCATCTGCGGAGAACCAGGACACTTTGCAAGAGATTGCAAAAGAAAAACAGGAAATATCGTCCGAGCAGCTGTTATGGACCAATTGGATTTACCATCAGATTATGATGTACTATTTGTGGATCTCAATGAGGAAGATTCAGATGCAATCTGTTCATTCTCAGAAGGAGAAACAGGAACCAGCTACGTTAATCTTGCCTTAGATGACACTCCATGGGTATAAGAAGCAGGTTTCATGCTTGGCGCTGAAAACTGTGGCTGGAGGAGTCAGGTTTTTGTTGGAGATAAAATGAAAAATTGCAAGCATGAATGGGAAGAAAATCAAATCATCAACGACTCCAAATACGTCTGCTGAACGCTTTGTAAGTTAATAACCACAGATACAATGCGTATGCATTGCTTACTGTGCAGGATGACAGTCTGCCTAACCTGCGGCCCCTTTTATTTAAACAAGACCTTGGTCCTAAAGAAGCAGGAGATCATTCCACCATTTGAAAAGGAAGACCAGATAATCCAAGATCTATTGGATTATACACAATACTTGCGAAGTACAAGTGATAAAAGAGCAACACTAAGCAAGGGATTTCTTAATTCTGAAGAAGTCACAGAATTATTCATCAAAATTAAGAAATTGACGACAACGGCCAGGGCGCCAATCAGGAGAACAACTGGAGCAGCTGGCTATGACATTTTCACGGATGAAAAAGTTCACATATCACCAAACTAGCAATGTCTCATTAAAACCGGTTTGAGCATAGAATTTTCAGAAGGCTACTATGCTCGAATCGCCCCACGATCAAGAGCTGCCTTACGCTTAAAATTCATGATCAATGCAGGAGTCATTGACTCAGATTTCCGGGGGGAGGTACAGATTCTTCTCTACAATTTTTCAAGTTTAACCCTTTCTCTTGAGCATGGCAGCTGTATCGCACAACTAATTTTCGAAAAGATCATGACTCCGTCAATTATTGAGACTGAAGAATTAGGAGGAACAACCAGAGCCACAGGATCTTTTGGCTCCACTACAGCTAATGAGCCATCAACAAGTAATGAGCTAATCTTAGCGGCAGCAGGAAAATCGCTATTAAATCGATTATATAATCTGGAGGTTCTTCTGCAAATCCCTGGAGTAGCTGACACAAACGTACGAGCAATACTGGACACAGGTGATACTACCTGTTGCATATGCAAGGATGCACTACCCAAGGATGCATTCGAAGAAATTAGCTATAAGGTACTCTTATCCGGAATAAACTCACAGCAGGAGTCAACAAGAAAAGTGAAGAATGGTTTTATGACCATTGGTATTCACAAATTCCGGATTTCATTTACTTATCAGCTGAATATGAATCTCAAGGATGACATTCAGATGCTAATAGGATGTAATTTTATTAAAGCCATGGCAGGAGGGTTGCGCATAGAAGGAACGGAGGTAACCTTTTACAAAAAAATTACTACAATTAATACTTCACCTGAGGTATTTGTTACAGCAAAAGCAATACCGGAGTTGGACCTGGATGAAGAGGAATATTTAAATCTCCATGATGAATTATTCCTAGCGAAGCAATAAGTGTTGGCGGTAAATTTCAAAATGCAGTTTGCACCAGTAATACAGAGATTGAAAGAAGCTGAATTTATTGGGGATAATCCCCTGGAACACTGGTCAAAGAATAAGGTAATATGTACCTTAAATATTATTAATCCTGACATTACTATTCAGGATAAGCCACTGAAACACGTCACACCAGTCATGGAGGCCTCTTTCAAGATCCATATTGAAGCCCTATTAAAAATAAAGGTGATTCGGCCCAGCAAGAGTAGACATCGGACTATGACCTTTATAGTACAATCAGGCACCACTATTGATCCAATAACAGGACAAGAAAAGAAAGGGAAGGAGCGCTTGGTTTTCAATTACAAAACCCTTAATGATAATACCCACAAAGATCAATATTCGCTCCCGGGTATCAACCTAATTCTGAAGAAAATTGGCAACAGCAAGATCTTCTCTAAATTTGACTTGAAGTCGGGATTTCATCAGGTAATGATGGATCCAGAATCCATCCCCTGGACGGCCCTCCTAGTTCCTCAAGGCTTATATGAATGGCTGGTAATGCCCTTCGGCCTTAAAAATGCACCGGCGGTATTTCAAAGAAAAATGAATAATTGCTTCAAGGACTGTGAGGATTTCTTAGCCGTATATATTGATGACATTTTGATTTTTTTTCTCCAACGGAAGCACACTGCTCACATCTATGCAAAATGCTAGACATCTATCAAAAGGAAGGACTCGTTCTCTCTCCTACCAAGATGAAAGTAGCCCAACCAGAAATTGAATTTTTGGGCGTTATTGTTGGCAATCAAAAAATTCGGCTACAACAGCACATCATTAACAAGATTATTGATTTTAATGAAGATACGCTTACAACATTAAAGGGATTAAGGTCATGGCTTGGGATTCTGAATTACGCCAGATCACACATCCCGAATCTCAGTAAATTACTGGGACCTCTCTATGCAAAAACTTCTCCACATGGAGACAGGCGTTTCAAACCTTCAGACTGGGCAATAATTAAAGAAGTAAAAGCGCTGGTTCAAAAACTTCCTGATCTGGAATTACTACCTCAAGAAGCTTATATTATCATTGAAACTGACGGTTCCATGGAAAGCTGGGGAGGAGTATGCAAATGGAAGAAGTCCAAGTATGACTCCTGAAATACTGAAAGGATTTGCGCCTATGCATATGCAAGCGGTAAATTCCCCACTATTAAATCTACAATTGATGCAGAGATCTACGCTTGCATGGAAGCCTTAACTGCCATGAAGATCCACTACCTTGATCGTAAGGAAGGACTCATTCTCTCTCCTACCAAGATGAAAGTAGCCCAACCAGAAATTGAATTTTTGGGTGTTATTGTTGGCAATCGAAAAATTCGGCTACAACAACACATCATTAAAAAGATTATTGATTTTAATGAAGATACACTTACAGCATTAAAGGGATTAAGGTCATAGCTTGGGATTCTGAATTACGCCAGATCACACATCCCTAATCTCAGTAAATTACTGGGACCTCTCTATGCAAAAACTTCTCCACATGGAGACAGGCGTTTCAAACCTTCAAATTGGGCAATAATTAAAGAAGTAAAAGCGCTGGTCCAAAAACTTCCTGATCTGGAATTACTACCTCAAGAAGCTTATATTATCATTGAAACTGATGGTTCCATAGAAGGCTGGGGAGGAGTATGCAAATGGAAGAAGTCCAAGTATGACTCCCGAAATACTGAAAAGATTTGTGCCTATGCAAGCGGTAAATTCCCCACTATTAAATCTACAATTGATGCAGAGATCTACGCTTGCATGGAAGCCTTAACAGCCATGAAGATTCACTACCTTGATTGTAAGGAAATAACTCTGAGAACGGATTGTCATGCTATAATTAAATTTTTCAACAAAACAGTTAGCAATAAACCATCCAAAGTTCGTTGGATCTCATTCATCGACCACATCACCGGAACAGGGGTGGAAGTCAAATTTGAGCATATTGATGGCATAAAAATGAGCTGACAGATGCCTTGTCGCGATTTGTTCACTACATCACCACTGAAGAAGTCCCATCCGAAAAGCAGACGGAATTATTAACGCAAGTTGAGGAAACAATGGAGGAAATTAAAGATGCTCCCGCAATGATCAAGAGCACTCTGGGAAGGACAATTCTGGCGCTTATATCTGCGACTTTTGTAAAATAAAGTTTTACTTTTTCTAAAGCAAGGCCACCTGTCTCGGCCTGCTACTTTACTTTTATTAAAGCTACTTTACTTTTTCTAAAGCAAGGCCACTTGTCTCGGCCTGCGGCTTGAAGATAAGACCACTTAACTTGACCTGCCACAATAAGGGAACAAGGCACGTGAAAGGTAAAGGAGAAGGCATCTCAACTTACCTCTTTACCTCCTCATATGCCCTATAAAAAGCCCCTTAGAAGCTCTTAGCAGAACATACGGAAAACATCCGGAGCTCTACTAAGAACCCAGTCAGTTTCTTGCTTGCTTGTAATCCGAGAGTTCAAGTGCCCATACTCTCAAGATCCTTGTAATCCATAGAGGTGTTTTATTTAGAAAACTGATGGATTACAAGGATCTTGAGAGTATAGGCACTAGGGCACTTGAACTCTCGGATTACAAGCAAGCAAGAAACTGACTGGGTTCTTAGTAGAGCTCCGGATGTTTTCCACGTGTTCTACTAAGAGCTTCAAAGGGGTTTTTTATAGGGCATATGAGGAGGTAAAGAGGTAAGGTGAGATGCCTTCTCCTTTACCTTTCACGTGCCTTGTTCCCTTATTGTGGCAGGCCAAGTTAAGTGGCCTTATCTTCAAGCGGCAGGCCGAGACAGGTGGCCTTGCTTTTAAAAGTAGCTTTAGAAAAAGTAAAGTAACAGGCCGAGACAGGTGGCCTTGCTTTAGAAAAAGTAAAGTAGTTTAATAAAAGTAAAGTAGCAGGCCGAGACAGGTGGCCTTGCTTTAGAAAAAGTAAAGTAGCTTTAATAAAAGTAAAGTAGCAGGCCGAGACAGGTGGCCTTGCTTTAGAAAAAGTAAAACTTTATTTTACAAAAGTCGCAGATATAAGCGCCAGAATTGTCCTTCCCAGAGTGCTCTTGATCATTGCGGGAGCATCTTTAATTTCCTCCATTGTTTCCTCAACTTGCGTTAATAATTCCGTCTGCTTTTCGGATGGGACTTCTTCAGTGGTGATGTAGTGAACAAATCGCGACAAGGCATCTGTCAGCTCATTGTTTATGCCATCAATATGCTCAAATTTGACTTCCACCCCTGTTCCGGTGATGTGGTCGATGAATGAGATCCAACGAACTTTGGATGGTTTATTGCTAACTGTTTTGTTGAAAAATTTAATTATAGCATGACAATCCGTTCTCAGAGTTATTTCCTTACAATCAAGGTAGTGAATCTTCATGGCTGTTAAGGCTTCCATGCAAGCGTAGATCTCTGCATCAATTGTAGATTTAATAGTGGGGAATTTACCGCTTGCATAGGCACAAATCTTTTCAGTATTTCGGGAGTCATACTTGGACTTCTTCCATTTGCATACTCCTCCCCAGCCTTCTATGGAACCATCAGTTTCAATGATAATATAAGCTTCTTGAGGTAGTAATTCCAGATCAGGAAGTTTTTGGACCAGCGCTTTTACTTCTTTAATTATTGCCCAATTTGAAGGTTTGAAACGCCTGTCTCCATGTGGAGAAGTTTTTGCATAGAGAGGTCCCAGTAATTTACTGAGATTAGGGATGTGTGATCTGGCGTAATTCAGAATCCCAAGCTATGACCTTAATCCCTTTAATGCTGTAAGTGTATCTTCATTAAAATCAATAATCTTTTTAATGATGTGTTGTTGTAGCCGAATTTTTCGATTGCCAACAATAACACCCAAAAATTCAATTTCTGGTTGGGCTACTTTCATCTTGGTAGGAGAGAGAATGAGTCCTTCCTTTTGACAGATGTCTAGCATTTTGCATAGATGTGAGCAGTGTGCTTCTTCCATTGGAGAAAAAAAAATCAAATTGTCATCAATGTATACGGCCAAGAAATCCTCACAGTTCTTGAAGTAATTATCCATTTTTTTTTTTGGAATACCGTTGGTGCATTTTTAAGGCCGAAGGGCATTACCAGTCATTCATATAAGCCTTGAGGAACTAGGAAGGCCGTCCAGGGGATGGATTCTGGATCCATCATTACCTGATGAAATCCCGACTTCAAGTCAAATTTAGAGAAGATCTTGTTGTTGCCAATTTTCTTCAGAATTAGGTTGATACCCGGGAGCGAATACTAATCTTTGTGGGTATTATTATTAAGGGTTTTGTAACTGAAAACCAAGCGCTCCTTCCTTTTCTTTTCTTGTCCTGTTATTGGATCAATAGTGGTGCCTGATTGTACTATAAAGGCCATAGTCCGATGCCTACTCTTGCTGGGCCGAATCACCTTTAGTTTTAATAGGGCTTCAATATGGATCTTGAAAGAGGCCTCCATGACTGGTGTCACGTGTTTCAGTGGCTTATCCTGAATAGTAATGCCAGGATTAATAATATCTAAGATACATATTACCTTATTCTTTGACCAGTGTTTCAGGGGATTATCCCCAATAAATCCAGCTTCCTTCAATCTCTGTATTACTGGTGCAAACTGCATTTTGAAATTTACCGCCAACACTTGTTGCTTCGCCAGGAATAATTCATCATGGAGATTTAAATATTCCTCTTCATCCAAGTCCAACTCCGATATTGCTTTTGATGTAACAAATACCTCAGGTGAAGTATTAATTGTAGTAATTTCTTTGTAGAAGGTTACCTCCGTTCCTTCTATGCGCAACCCTCCTGCCATGGCTTTAATAAAATTACATCCTATTAGCATCTGAAAGTCATCCTTGAGATTCATATTCAGCTGATAAGTAAATGGAATCCGGAATTTGTGAATACCAATGGTCATAAAATCATTCTTCACTTTTCTTGTTGACTCCTGCTGTGAGTTTATTCCGGAGAAGAGTACCTTATAGCTGATTTCTTCGAATGCATCCTTGGGTAGTGCATCCTTGCATATGCAACAGGTAGTAGCACCTGTGTCCAGTATTGCTCGTACCTTTGTGTCAGCTACTCCAGGGATTTGCAGAAGAACCTCCATATTATATAATTGATTTAATAGCGATTTTCCTGCTGCCGCTAAGATTAGTTCATTACTTGTTGATGGCTCATTAGCTGTAGTGGAGCCAAAAAGATCATGTGGCTCTGGATGTTCCTCCCAATTCTTCAGTCTCAATAATTGACGGAGTCATGATCTTTTCGAAAATTAGTTGTGCGATACAGTTGCCATGCTCAAGAGAAAGGGTTAAACTTGAAAAATTGTAGAGAAGAATCTGTACCTCCCCCCGGAAATCTGAGTCAATGACTCCTGCATTGATCATGAATTTTAAGCGTAAGGCAGCTGCTGATCGTGGGGCGATTCGAGCATAGTAGCCTTCTGAAAATTCTATGCTCAAACCGGTTTTAATGAGACATTGCTGGTTTGGTGATATGTGAACTTCTTCATCCATGAAAATGACATAGCCAGCTGCTCCATTTGTTCTCCTAATTGGCGCCCCAGCTGTTGGCGTCAATTTCTTAATTTTGATAAATAATCCTGTGTCTTCTTCATAATCAAGAAATTCCTTGCTTAGTGTTACTCTTTTAACACTTGTACTTCACAAGTATTGTGTATAATCCAATAGATCTTGGATTATCTGGTCTTCCTTTTCAAATGGTGGAATGATCTCCTGCTTCTTTAGGACCAAGGTCTTGTTTAAATAAAAGGGACTGCAAGTTGGGCAGACTGTCATCCTGCACAGTAAGCAATGTATACGCATTGTATCTGTGGTTATTAACTTACAAAGCGTTCAGCAGACGTATTTGGAGTCGGTGATGATTTGATTTTCTTCCCATTCATGCTTGCAATTTTTCATTTTATCTCCAACAAAAACCTGACTCCTCCAGCCACAGTTTTCAGCGCTAAGCATGAAACCTTCTTCTTGTACCCATGGAGTGTCATCTAAGGCAAGATTAACGTAGCTGGTTCCTGTTTCTCCTTCTGAGAATGAACAGATTGCATCTGAATCTTCCTCATTGAGATCCACAGATAGTACATCATAATCTGATGGTAAATCCAATTGGTCCATAACAGCTGCTCGGACGATATTTCCTGTTTTTCTTTTGCAATCTCTTGCAAAGTGTCCTGGTTCTCTGCAGATGAAACATTTGCACTTCTTTTGCTGATCTCCCTTCTTCTTTTTGAATACCCTTATGTGGGAATGGGAATCATGCGGCTTTCCCTTGTAGGTTTTGGACTTTCTGAGGCCATACTTCTTCTGTTTGTTGTAATACCCAGGTATAGGTATTTTGTTGCAGAATGTCAAGTCCTTCACACTCTTTTGTATTGCCGCCTTCTTGCAGATTTCTGCCAAATATAGGCTTCCCGGTCGTCGGAGACATCTCAGGGAGCGTGGATCGCCACACGTCGCCTGAGAGCCGCGCCGAGGCTTCCCCGTCGTCGGAGACATATCAGGGAGCGTGAATCGCCATGCGTCGCCTGAGAACCGCACCGAGGCTTCCCGGTCGCCGGAGACATCTCAGGGAGCGTGGATCGCCACGCGTCGCCTGAGAGTCGCGCCGAGGCTTCCCGGTCGTCGGAGACATCTCAGGGAGCGTGGATCGCCACGCGTCACCTGAGAGCCGCGCCGAGGCTTCCCGGTCGTCGGAGACATCTCAGGGAGCGTGGATCGCCACGCGTCGCCTGAGAGCCGCGCCGAGGCTTCCCCGTCGTCGGAGACATATCAGGGAGCGTGGATCGCCACGCGTCGCCTGAGAACCGTGCCGAGGCTTCCCGGTCGCCGGAGACATCTCAGGGAGCGTGGATCGCCACGCGTCGCCTGAGAGCCGCGCCGAGGCTTCCCGGTCGTCGGAGACATCTCAGGGAGCGTGGATCGCCACGCGTCGCCTGAGAGCCGCACCGAGGGAAATGAAGCAGCCACTATTTTTCAAGAAAGCCAGCCTTGAGATGCGCACAGAATATATGCGATATATCCAGAAGGGCCGATTTTAGGCACGCAGAGAGTATATAAAATATATCCAGCTTTTAAATACGCGGCGCGCAGATAAGATATATCCGGAAGGCCAGACTTTAGATATGCGGAGAGTATATAATACATCCATCCCATTACCCTGTCTGTCCTCTCCGACTCACTAGAAGAGAGCAAATCAAGCACCGCTATGGGGGGATTTGCAATAAGGACTCCGATGGATTGATGGGCAATCTTGGGTCAGCTAAAAAATGAGGCTCATACTCTTCGGGAGCGTTAACCATCAGAACTCGGCGGGGTCTCCCATCTCTGCTTCCGATCAGGCTGCTGGTGTTCCTTCTTCTAGCGCCAAATTTGATCCTGTCGCGAAGCGGGGTGGCGATCCCACGAGCCAAACGGCCTCCCGGGTGGCACGAACCGGTGAGGTGGCAGAGAGCTGGCCGCGCCTGGCGTGGCACTGCAAAACAACGACCGTTAGTCAATCCGCCCGGGGATTTCCCTGGTCAGGCGCTCCGACAGTCAAGTCAGTATCCGCAGGCAGAGTAGGGGAAACTGAATTGAAATGAGGCATGATATGCGAGAACTTGCGCGCGCGTACCTGCGGTAGGGGGAGTGCGAAGCTTATATAACCGGGGGAGCTGACAACCCCTGCCCGTATTAACGAGACAAGAGTGTGGTACTTTGTCAGCTCGTAGGGAGCACTTAGGAGCGAAGCGGCATAGTGCGGGGTGCTCGAGCAGTACGAGAGTACTGGGTGTGTAGTATGAAAGTACTGGATGGGCGGACTAACCGCTAGGAATATCAGAGGTGGGTAAGGCGTGAGGAACCCCGTTGGCAGGGTCGTACCCTAGATATAATGATGTAGGGGATGGAGGGGCGAGGTAGCCCGTACCCCGAGTGCCGACTGGCGGGTCCGAGTGCTGGGGACCGAGCCGGGTAGTGGCTAGTGAGAGTGGGCAGCCACACATTCGACTCGTAGAATGGAAGCGCAGGGTACGCCCTGGGTCGGGGGTTTACCGAGGGATGTCTGCCTAATTCTGTTAAGTATTCGGTCTCTGTGATGGCACGGGAGCGCGAATCGTCACGCATCCGACAGCGGTGCCCGACCTAGCTCTAAGTCGGGGAGAAGCCACGAAGCGTGGGCGGCCAGGCATCTGCTTAGTAGGATGGCCGGTGGCCAACTAGACACTGCCCTCTGGGAGGCCTCCGGGCGCGGGAACTTACCCGGGGATTCTGCTGCTGATCTGTCAGTTAGACCTTCCTGGCGCTTGGCTGGCTGGCAGGCCCGGCCTATGCACCCACCCGTAGGTAAGGCCGGGATCATATGTGAGTGGCTAACTCGACAGATATGATCGTTAATGAAAGAACCAAATTGAACACTTCATATTTATTTATAACTCGGCAGATATTAGTGTTCTAATGGCAGTTGAGGCGGTCGCCTAGGCGGCAGGCGGGCATCAACCGCACCGCCTACACTTCATATTTATTTATAACTCGGCAGATATTAGTGTTCTAATGGCAGTTGAGGCGGTCGCCTAGGCGGCAGGCGGGCATCAACCGCACCGCCTCAAGCTAAGGCGGTATTTTAGACGGTAACTCAGTTTCTTCCAACACCGTGAGGCCTGGAGGCGTCGTCCGGGCTTGGCGACGGGCCCAAACTCGTCGCGCGATCCCGTTGATGCGATGAACTAGTCACTCGGCCAAAACAGGGTACGCCGGATAAGCTGTAAGTTAGGGTTTAAATCAATTACTTTAGGTTAATAATTTTAATCAGTTTCTAACTATGATTGGGATAATTTAAATAGACTTAATTAAAAATTATCTCATTAATTTAATATATATAATTATATTTTTTAGTTTTAAATATTTAGATATTTTATTAAATGTAAATATTATAAAGAATAATGATTATTTATAATCTTATATATAAAAAATAGTAAAAAAAATTTAATCGCCTAGGCAGCCGTAGCGGTAGGAGGTTACTAACCGCCCCGCCACCATCTACCGTCATTTACAACACTGACAGATATAAACCGTTGTCAAGTTATAACCCGACATCAAGAATTATAACTTCTAAGCATTGGCTATGTGACAAGAACACTGGCTTCTTTCGTTAGAATGTGATAAAGCAAATACAGTTGAGTAGATAAAAAGAAAGATGATATTGATGTATAAAATAAAGAAACAGAGAGAGCACACATACCAACCTGTGTTGAAGAAGATTGTCCCAGTTAACATCTTCTACACAGCAAGCATCTAATCTCATTAGCCTGCAAATCAATGCATATCTCGATAAGTTTAGCAGTTCCATGAAAGACGTCAACGTCAGCAAGGAAAAGACAGCAAGATGCAAGCCCACCTAGACTAGGCTCTGCTTAATTAATTTTGACAAATAAATAGAAGATGAGAATAGAGAGGAAATATTACATAAGAGGATGACAACACCGTCACAAGAATGAGAACAGCCAGATCCAAGATGGAAGCTAGCAATTTGAAGCAGCTCCGCATGGGTAAAACTGTTTAATAGTCAAGAAGGTTGAACTTATGAAAATACTTGTTTCGTAATTCCAATATTGAATTATGCACCAGACGTCAGTAACCTTTGGGCATAATCCTGAAATAATTTGTTTCGACAAGTTTTCTGATTCTTAGATGCCTAAGTTTGAGCCTCCACTCCCTCTCCAAATTTTATGTTCCATTTCTCACCAATAAAAGCAGCCCTATGCACAATACGGGTCCCGGAAAAGAGTCTATTGTCGTAGCCTTACATTGCATTGCAAGAGCCTATTTCTACAACTCGAACCCGTGACCTCCAGGTCACACCGGAACAACTTTACCATTTTATCAAAACTCCCCTTCTTCCATTTCTCACTAGTATTTCAGAAATTTCATTAGTTCATTTAAAATTGTAATTTAAAATGAATTATTAATTCCCTACATTCATTTTCTCTTCTCATTCTTCTCATTTGGTTGTTATAAAATCTAAATGTTAATTAATAGTATGCTAGTAGGGGGAAACACTCACGTATAGGCAATGCCATCACAGTTCTTTTTTCCAAATAAGATCATATCATCATTGTCGTCAAACCATGTTTTTCCCAACTCCCAAAACATTCACCTAAATGCAATAATAGCAGGGCAGCTAATATCATTATATCTATTTTATTTTGATTTTATTTTTGTTGTTTTTGTTTTTGTGTGCCAGCATTGAAGAACACATAAATTAGGTTGACGTCTACATTTTTCCTTAAGAAGGGGAGCATTAGTGGTTGTTGTGTGACTTGGTGGTCACGGATTCAAGTTACAAAAATAACCTATTGCAATGCAAGGTATGGCTGAATACAAATGAACCCTTCCCTGAGACCTCGTATTGGTAGGAGTTTCATGCACCGGACTTTCCTTTCTATATTTTCCCTAAAACTATTGACAAGAACTTTGCATGTAATATTTCATCAAGATATATGCCTAGTACTAATATCTGAGCCTAAATCAAAGTTTTGGAGATGTTAAACTCTTCTATCCAAAGAGGCATATAGAAGAGGCTAGATGGGTTTATGCCCAAATTATAAATCCAATTCCGACTTGCTAATACACATGCTTATAGTAAAATCTTTTTCAAGCTCGTGTCCTCGCACTTGCTATATTTTAAATCACTGAAATTTTGACATCCTTGTTCAGATACCAAGTATTAAATTTATACATTCAAGTTCCACTGTATCGTCAGAGTTGCAAAAGTAAAGTGATAGCAAAATGAGAAGCGATAAGATGCTGACTGCTGAGAACATTTGAATATTAACAGGCTGCGGTTTAGGATACGAAATACCTATAAAATATGATAATTAACATCTGACATTCGATAACTCAAATAAAAGAGTCAAACTATAATGAAAGTATAACAAAGAGAGATCATAGATCACAATGCCGATAATAATGAATCAAAATTGTCTTACTCATCCACCAAAAGGTAGTCATCCTTGTCACTCCATAGATTTTTCATGACCAAAGGAGACGCTATTGGTTGATACCTGAATGAACACAACAACACAAATGATAAATATCAATGTAAATATGAGAAACATTGAATTGGAAAAATACAAATTTTGTTTCTCACTAGAAAAACACTGTTGATGTAGGTGGCACATTTCTCAGCAGAGTAATACAAATAAAAAAATATATCAAGACAAAGATGAGAAGCCATGAAATTAGAAAATGCAAGCTTTCTTTTATGTAAACATTGGAAAAACAAGGTCAAAAACATTCAATAGTTTTATTGAAAGTAACTCAATTTTAGACTGGTTATTGTTACACTTATTGTTGCGAGGATGTTGTCTTGTTGTTGCACCTGCCATTGATAGTTGCAATAGCATATAACAAGGTTGGCACATCGTTGTCTATTGTATCAGTCAAAAATATTGCTGTGAACTCGCCTGACATTTATGAAGCATGTGCTTGTGATAAAAGTGTTCATACAACAATTTCATGGTCAATGCATCCTTACACAATACTTTTTTCAAAGACCTCTTTGATGTTGCTTCTCAGTGATTAAGAAGGGCATAGAGTGTGTCATCAAGAGCTAGGTGGCTCATGGACACACTTTGATTTCAAGGCTAATTCTAATAATAAGATTTTCACATGAATTGCCACAGATCGACAGGCGGATTCAAATAAATTTACAAGTCACCAGCAAAACAAAGGTTGTGCCTCATCAAGCATGAAAACTTTCTAAAACAGTGAGAAGCAAAACACAGTTCAGCATCAGATGATGGTTAATACAGACTCAGCTCATGACTGATGAACAGCACGGTACTAGATGACGGTTAAGATAAAGTTAACTTGCCGCCAAAATTGGTAGTTTTCAAAAATAAAGCAATAGAAATAGACAAATAACTTATCTACGTAATCAATCAAGGAATATCATACAAATTAAGAAGTTACCAACCCCTTCATGTGGCAAGCAGCAGACCGTGTGGCTAACTTCTCATTGATTACTTCGCAAGGTAAATTGTCTCTAAGCTACAAAAATAAAATGGATCATCAAGATTAGGGGAAATCATATCAGATTCTTTAATTACATGAAGCATAGTATCCTTGGAAAGCAGAAAGAACAGCGGATGTGGGAACTGAATGAGAACCAACCATGTATAGCTTAGCACTTTGCTCTGCAAGATCTTTCAATTGTAAATCCATGTTTACTAGATCCAATTGAATCTGACACTCCGCCTGTGACAAGGTTCCTGTGCCAAGAGAAACAACAAATTGATTGGATGGTCATCATAATATTCTCTACATGAAATGAACCAACATTGCACATAGATAAATTTTCTTGTAGAGCAGTAGCCAACACAACCAATGAAAAGCAACTAGAACAGGGAACTACTTGAGAGCACAGCATAAATTCACTAATGTTTCTTAGAGATTAAGGCTGTCTTTAGTTGGGTGCAAGGCAGAAGCAAAGGAAGAACTAGGGAAAGATAGAGAGAAACCTTTTTTTTCTCTTGGTTACTCGAATGAAAAATGAGAAGGAAAAAAGGAAAAAATTGGCTTATTTTCCATTGAAATTGATGTGCTCAATTTAAGTGGAAAATCACTCAAAGCCAACACATGATGAACACCGACTGCTGCCTATACCAAGTGTGGTGAAGTTCTAAAAGGAGCCCATGGACATGAGAGAGGTGGAAATTTCATGTTGGGTGCAAAGCGAGAAATAAGTTAGGGGTTTGCAAGATGGTGAATGGATGCTAGGTAAGGTAGAAGACAAGGGCATACTGGAAATTTCAACTTACTCGATTTACTCCTTTCAAGCAGAACATGTGCTCGAACAGGATTATCCTTTTCACTATTGCAGTGCATGGGTAGATTATCGTCTTCATCTCCCCAAGAAGGTTTTGTTGCAGGAAAATATCCTTCATATTGTGGTGGATTATACTTCACCATGTAGTCGAATTTTCCACTAGGTTGTCCCAATGTATCCCAAATATCATCTTGCTGTTGCGTCTTTGGGCAAAGAATATTGACAGCTTGTTCAAGTGTTGTTTGTGGTGCTGGAGGAGCTGACTTTGAACAACTGGGTACGAATGCCATAGCTCTTTGCAATGTCTGCTTAGATTTATATTCAGCAAACTTGAGTTCAGCTTCTAGATTAAAACTTTCTTTATCGATTTGAGGGTCTGGTATAGAGGTTGAACCAAAACGTTGATCTCCTCGTATCGTAGTGCTTAATTTTTCAACAGGGCATACTTCAGGAGTGGCTATGAGATGTATTATAAGCTGTGCTATTTTCTCATGTGCTGCAAGATAAATGTTATCATTACTGAGGTTAAACGCAATAATTTTTATTTCACCTCGGTAATCTGCATCAATCACTCCTCCTCCCAAGATTATGCCTTTGAGGGAAGCACTGGATCTTGGTGCTAATTGTCCATAAGTTCCTGGTGGCAATTCAAGACATATACCAGTATTTAAGACTGCCATACCTTGTTTGGTATTACGGCTTCTTCACATACTGCTAAATCATATCCGGCGGATGCATCAGTCTTTTGTTGTGGTAAGGTTGCTTCCGGATGGATTTTTTTAACTAGTAAGGGTTCGTCTTCATAGAGAACTGCAACAGTGTGGGATTTTACCTCTTCTTCATTAGATTGTACTTCTTCATCTTTGTCATTGTATATAGGAGGTGCAGAGGATGTTGCAGCTTGATAATTTTCAAAGCGCAAGGAAACCCTTCCTTCAAGAAGATTTCTTGTATTAACTTCTGTGGGTTGCATTGGGATGTTGACCGTTGACTGTCTAATGATCCAGTTTTGTCCCAATATATCTCTTGTGTTGTAACCTCTTCCAGGGAGAGCTCTGACGCCATGGCTTGCTAGGTAGTCAACAACATTTTGGACTTCATATGCAAAGCCAACATTTGGTGTGTTGGATAGTCTTCCCACCAGTCCTCTAGTGACAAGAATATTAGCTTCTCCATTTTGCCAATTTTCATATCCCCTTGCCAATATTGATATCTGTATATTACGATAAAAATCAGATATAGTGAGCATAGTGTCAGGGATTACATACACCATTTGGCTTCCATGGGTTAAATCAATCTCCATTGTAGCAAATATTGCTTGATCTCCTTGCCATCTATTGTCTCGAAAGACAATAAGGAGTAAAGTTCCTTCTTCTTGTCTATGCAAAATTTGAATTCGGACCTGTACGACTCCCATGTGCAGGAATCTCATACCGCTTCTTTGTAGTTGTTGAAAGCTTTCAGGTTGAATGAATGCTCTGTCGACTTGGTTAAAGGTAACCAATATTGCTTCCTCAAATCTATGAACATATACTCGATGGTGAACATCATCTCTTCTGGAATGGTAAAGTACCTCAGTAGGTACTATTGATGCTCTTTCTTGCATAGAGGATCTGAGCTGCGCTTGAGGGTCCAGCTGCTGTTCCAGGGCATAGTTATAGGGTCCTTGTCCCGTGATTCTCCTGGCCACCCTCTGAATTGCTCTTTGAGTATTATACCTTCGCCTTTGGTTTTGCCTATAATCTCGCACCTGATCTTCAAATAAAGGTGTCTCCTCCATTCTTCTTACAATTGTTGTGACTGGAGGATTTTGTGGTGCTGATCTTGCCGCCATCTTACTGCTTCTTGGTTTGTTCTTTAAAGATTTCGTAGGGGTCTTTAAATACCAGCAGCTTTCCCTTCTTTTCTTTTGGTTTCTCCTGGATATTCAAACCTTTAATTTTTTCAGATAAGTTTTGAATTACCTCGTCAGGAAGAGAAGGGGTGATGGTAGGCTTTGCTTCAAGCCTTTTAATCCTTTCTTCAAGAGCTTCGACCTTTTCAAGGATAGTCACCAGTAATTGAATTTGAGTATTGGCCTGCTTGATTGAAGCTATAGTCCCTGTTAAGGGCCCTTTGTAGTCAGCTGGTCGGCAAAAACCAAGTGTTGGTGCGTCAATGTTTTCTGTTGCCTGTAGGGCTTCTTTATAACTGCTTGTTGCTTGGGTATTAATGTAACTCATGTACTAGTCCAGGCTTCAAGTTTGCGGAGTAGCTTTTCTACTCGTTCGATTTTTTTATTTAGATCTTCAGATATCTTTTTGGCCCTTTCTTCAACAAGTTCTGGAGGTTCAATTATACTGGAAATAATTCCCTTTACTTGACCCAAAGTTAGAGGTTTTTGTATGACTACCTCTTGGGTGAGTATTTCTAGAGTTTCCGTGAGCTTTTTGTTTTGAGTTTTTAGAGACTCAATTTCCTCCAATATTTGCTTAAAGTTTTTGAGGTGAACTCAACAAGACAGGCAAACTCTATCGTAAATTACTGCAATATTGTGAGCTAGTTCTTTAGTTGTAGGCTTAGTTTCTGCAAGGTCAAGGTATTCTAGATTTGAGGTGTGAGACTTGGTATACCACTCTTGAATCTTTTCCTCCCAATGTCTAGACATAAAGGCATTGATAACTTCTTTTCTCTTTTTATTTCTTATCAAATTCTACTACTTACGGCTTAGAGGGTCTTAGAGGCTTTCTTGCTCATACAGGTGTGCCCTTGGACTTACTTACGGCTTCCTTGCCTATGCTGCCAAGTTAGGACCTGCCCTTTTGCAATCCACCCGTCATTCCCTGGTCGCCTTATCATCGTAGAATTGATTATCAATTTTAAAGAGAAACTTAGTTAATAGGACGCTACATCAGTAAGGAGGTTTGCTATAACTGATACTAATTCTTTTCCTAAGAATTGTTATAACTGATCAACAGTTGCAATTCACTATCTTAGGATTTTAAAAAAGACATCCGTTAATGCTTGTAAAAACATATCATGAAAAAGTTTTAAGAGTTAGCAACCTCATACTCAGGGCTCTTTCCCTAAAATACCTTGAAAGTATTTTACTCAGCCATTAAAACTAGCTCTGATACCAAAAAGCGGAAACGCTTCTAGCTTGTAATTAAGATAATGTACAAAGAACTGTGAAATACAAGACTTGAATTACAAAGCTAGGGACTTGCTTAAGATTGTAGACTCAGAGTAAGACTTGTGTCGGATCTCGACTTCTGCCTTGCAATGAGATGCTCTAAGGAATTATATAGAAGGAGTAATGCTGAACAGGGTGCTCATTGGGCCTCATCTTCATTCAAGCATATCTCATCTTGTAGTCCTTTACAGATTCCTTAGATTAAGTAATCTTATCTCTTAAGACAGATGGACGGCTCCCCGGGGCTCAATCCATAAAGTGATATGATATAAAGTAGGATATGATATAAAGTAGTCTTGACTTCTTTCGCCGAAAGCAGATTTCTTTGGATCTTCAGGGCCCACCATTGCTTTTGTTTTTAGGGTGGCATGTTTCTGATTTCTCTGGAGATTTCTTGCAATTGAAGGAAGGAATCAAATAGCTTTTTCCGTATGCACTTAATGTTTTGCAGCTGTCTTCTCCAGTAAATGACCTGTTTGAATTGTTGGGTACGGTGTGCAAATTCATATTCTTTGAGCTGGATGATGCCTTCCAATTCTTGTAGGGCTGAGAGGGCATTGTTTGAGGCTCTTTCTTCAATCTGGGCCATTTGGATCCTTCTTTCGTATCCTTCAGAGAACGTGATTGTTGGGCCTCCTGTGGTGTAGTAGATTCTTTCATACTCACGAAGGATTGAATGATTGAAGCCAGTTGAGCTGATGCCTTCGGGTTGGGTCGTTCCTTGAGTTGGGTCAAGATTTCGTTGACTTGGGCTAGCAGTATTTGGTCTTGGTCTGCTTGGCTCCATGGTCCTGTAATGTAACAAACAAGTCGTGATAGTGAGTCAGCTAATAAGTTATCTTTACCATCAATATGCTGGAACTGGACATCGATGCCGAGGCCGGTAATATAATCAGTGAAAGATAACCATCTGACTCTGGATGACTTATTTTGGGCTGTTTTATTAAAGAAACTGATTATAGCTTGACAATCAGTTCTTATAAGGAGTTCTCCTTTGTCCATGTAGTAAATTTTGAAACTGTTAAGGCTATTCATTACGGCATGTATTTCAGCATCAATAGAAGACTTGAGAGGATTGTATTTGCCACTAGCATATGCACATATTCGTTCTTCTGATTGGGGATCATATTTCTGATTTTTCCATTTACAGATACCTCCCCATCCTTCCATGATTTGATTCCTTCCTTCAGTTGCAAGAAATCTCCAGAGAAATCAGAAACACGCCACCCTAAAATCAAAAGCAATTGTGGGCCCTGAAGATCCAAAGAAATCTGCTTTCGGCGAAAGAAGTCAAGACTACTTTATATCATATCCTACTTTATATCATATCACTTTATGGATTGAGCCCCGGGGAGCCGTCCATCTGTCTTAAGAGATAAGATTACTTAATCTAAGGAATCTGTAAAGGACTACAAGATGAGATATGCTTGAATGAAGATGAGGCCCAATGAGCACCCTGTTCAGCATTACTCCTTCTATATAATTCCTTAGAGCATCTCATTGCAAGGCAGAAGTCGAGATCCGACACAAGTCTTACTCTGAGTCTACAATCTTAAGTAAGTCCCTAGCTTTGTAATTCAAGTCTTGTATTTCACAGTTCTTTGTACATTATCTTAATTACAAGCTAGAAGCGTTTCCGCTTTTTGGTATCAGAGCTAGTTTTAATGGCTGAGTAAAATACTTTCAAGGTATTTTAGGGAAAGAGCCCTGAGTATGAGGTTGCTAACTCTTAAAACTTTTTCATGATATGTTTTTACAAGCATTAACGGATGTCTTTTTTAAAATCCTAAGATAGTGAATTGCAACTGTTGATCAGTTATAACGATTCTTAGGAAAAGAATTAGTATCAGTTATAGCAAACCTCCTTACTGATGTAGCGTCCTATTAACTAAGTTTCTCTTTAAAATTGATAATCAATTCTACGATGATAAGGCAACCAGGGAATGACGGGTGGATTGCAAAAGGGCAGGTCCTAACTTGGCAGCATAGGCAAAGAAGCCGTAAGTAAGTCCAAGGGCACACCTGCATGAGCAAGAAAGCCTCTAAGAACCTCTAAGCCGTAAGTAGTAGAATTTGATAAGAAATAAAAAGAGAAAAGAAGTTATCAATACCTTTATGTCTAGACATTGGGAGGAAAAGATTCAAGAGTGGGAGTGGTATACCAAGTCTCACACCTCAAACCTAGAATACCTTGACCTTGCAGAAACTAAGCCTACAACTAAAGAACCCCTTTCAAGGATCTACGGACATGCAAGATCGTGCATATCAGGATCTTGAAAGACTATCCTGTACCCAGGTAATAGATGTTGTTCAATTCATGAATGAATATATGAATCTTGCTGCCAAAACAGGAAGATTATTCACTGGACCAGAACTCTCTGAAAAATTTTGGCTAAAGTTACCTGGTGATCTCGGAAGAAGAATAAAAATTGCTTTTGAAGAAAAATATCAAGGCAACACAATGGGAGTCCACCCAAGAATTATGTTTACTTATAAGTTCTTGGAAGAAAAATGCAAAAAGGCGGCTTTCAGTAGGTCATTAAAGGATTTATCCTTTTGCAACCAGATTCCTATACCTGGTTATTACCAAAGGTCTCAAAGGAAGTATGGGGTAAGAAGATCAACAACCTATAAAGGTAAACCCCATAACTCTCATGCACGAATAGAAAAGAAAAAGTATTTAATTCGTAACAAAAGGTGCAAATGCTTTCTCTGCGGGGAAGAAGGCCATTTTGCAAGAGACTACCCTCGTGAATATAAAAACATTAAAAGAGTTGTTATGTTCGAAGGCCTTGAGCTACCTGATGACTACGAAATTATGTTTGTGCAAGAAGGAGAAGAGCAATCAGACGCTATATATAGTATTTCTGAAGGGGAAGACCAGCCAAGGTTTAAAATCTCGACCCGTGCCGAGGTTTCGGTCCCATACCGGAACGATACGATTTCGGTATCGTATCGTGCCGTGCCGGTACGATTTCGGTATATATATATATATATTGTTTACAATATAATTTTTTCAAAATTTTAATAAAAATATATATTAATAATAGAAAGTAGAAATTTAGGTATGATAATATTCATGGTTCCAAATCTCAAATTAATTTTGATTCTAAGATAAAAAAAATTATCAATAATAATTACATAAATTAATCCTAATTTATATATAATAATTATATTAATTATTAACTTATATAATATATTTATAATTTATAAATATTCTATAGAATATATATTCAATATTTTAGTTTATATATATATAGAAAGTTTATATTGCATATAAAAATTAAATTTATTTTAAAAATTTATATATTTTTTAATTTATTAACAATTGAATTTTTTTTATAATTATTTATAAAATTTTAAAATTATTTATAAATTTTTAACATTATTTTAAATATTTTTATAAAAATTAATTTATTTTTAATTTATAAAAATGGTTAAAAGTTTGATTTTAAAAGTGTTTTAAATTATATAATTATATATTCTTATATTTTAAATAAAAATAATAAAATCATATATTATAATTATATTAATTAATTAATAGTTTATTTAATTATTATTCATTTATATAATATATAATTATATTTTATATAATAATTAATTAAAAATTAGAAATATATAATTTATGATTTTAATAAATTCATCTTTTCCTCCATTAAATAAACCCTAACTCATTTCATTTCTCTCCTCCGCCCGTCGCCCGTCTGCCATTCTCGCGCCCGCCGCTTCTCGCGCCCGCCACCGCCTCAACGCGGCCACCGCCTCACCTCGCCTCCTCCTTTGGCTCCGCCTCCGCCTCCGCCTCCGCCTCCAGCCTCCTCCGCCTTCGCCTCCGCCTCCAATCGATGCCTCCTCCGCTTTCTCCGCCTCCAGGTTCATCTCCTTCTTCCTTTGCTCCTTCCTCCTTCCTCCTTCTTCCTTCCGTTGCGCACGCGTGACGAGCAACAATTTCGCGTGACGCGCAATGACGCACGCAAAATTGTTGCAATTTCTGTGCCGGTGCCGGTCTCGCGTCGGAACGGTAAGTTCCGTGAGTTTCGGGCCGCACGGAACGAGATTTCGTTCCTTGAGACCAGCAGGTACTTGCTAATATCAATGAATTTTTATACGTATTCATTGAACAGAAAAACTGCTATATGATTGGGAGGCAAGAAGGATGGCAGCCCATGGTAAAGGTAACAAAAGAGCAACATGACTGCAACCATTTATGGATGATAAATGAAGAAATTCCTTACCAATATCAGCGATGCCATTGCTGCAAAAGAGAGACTATGCTGAAACATCGAATGCACTGCTCCAATTGCAGAATAACATCTTGTGGTATGTGTACAAGCAATTATTTTAACATGACAATTCCTGTTCAGCGTGCAGCACCAATACCATTTAGTCCGGTAAATCTAATCCAAGAGCAGCAGACGTATATTTCTTGGGCTGAAGCAGAAATAGCTCGTCTAAATCAAGAAATAATTGCAAGCAAGTCTCTGGCAACAATACAAACGGAACAATTAAGAAGGGAATTTAATCAAAAGGAGGAGGAACTCATAAGAAATGCTTCTGCAGATAAGGTCGAGGTAGACACTAAAAATGAGGAGTTAAGACTCAAGGTTGATGCACTGGAATTAGAAAATGCAGATCTAAAGAAGCAACTTCAGGATTATCAGAAAGAAGAAGAATTTCATGAGAAAACATTTGAAGAGGAAATTATCCCTGAGGAAGAAATTAATATGCTAGTGACAGAAGGAAGAGAAAAGATCTTTTCAGTAGAAGAAGCTATACAACCAAGGAAGCGCACCAATGGTCTCTTTAATCTTACTGTAGAACTAATCATACCAGGAGTCAAAGAGATAAAAGTCAATGCAATTCTAGATACTGGTGCTACCACATGTTGTATTGATCAAGAAGCTATACCATCTGAAGCAGTTGAAGATAATACTTTTATAGTAAACTTCAACGGTATCAATTCAAAAACAACAGCCAGAAAGAAATTGAAGAATGGCAACATGAAGATAGGAGAACATTCTTTTCAGATTCCTTATACTTATGCATTCCCATTATCACTTGGCGGGAACATCAATATGATAATAGGCTGCAACTTCATCCGGTCTTTATATGGAGGAATACGCATAGAAGGCGATGAGGTAACCTTCTACAAGAATATTACTACCATTAAGACTCATCAAAATGTTTTTACAGCCCCTGCCATTGAAGAACTGGATCTGGAAGAAGAAGAATACTAACAGATCAAAGAACAAGTTTGCACATGGCAAACTGAAGCCAAAATTGAAGGAATAATTAAAGAACTATCAGATACAGGTTACATTGGAAATGATCCAATGAGGTATTGGCTGAATAATCAAATACAATGCAGACTAGAAATTAAAAACCCGGATTTGGTTATTGAGGACCGTCCTTTAAAGCATGTGACGCCCCAAATGCAAGATACCTTCAAAAGGCATATCCAGGCATTACTTGATCTAAAGGTTATCCGGCCTAGTCAAAGCAAGCACCGAACTACTGCTATTATAGTACACTCAGGGACTACCATTGATCCTATTACTAAACGAGAAATTAAGGGCAAAGAACGCATGGTTTTTAATTACAAAAGGCTTAATGATAATACTCATAAAGACTAGTATAGTCTTCCCAAAATCAATACAATTATCAAAAGGATTGGAGGCAGTAGTATATACTCAAAGTTTGACTTAAAATCTGGATTCTATCAAGTCGCTATGGCCCCTGAATCTGTGGAATGGACCGCATTTTGGGTCCCCGATGGTTTATATGAATGGCTTGTCATGCCTTTCGGCCTGAAAAATGCTCCTGCGGTTTTCCAAAGGAAAATGGGCAATTGTTTTAAAGGTACAGAACACTTTATTGCAATATACATAGATGATATATTGGTATTTTCTAAAACAGAAACGGAGCACAGGGAGCATTTGAAAATTATGCTGAAGATTTGCAAAGAGAATGGGCTTATTCTCAGCCCAACAAAAATGAAGATTGGGACCCCAACTATAGAATTCCTTGGAGCTACTATTGGGCCATCAACAATTAAACTACAGGCCCATATTATCTCAAAAATAGCGGATTTCAAAGAACAAGAGCTTGAAACAACCAAAGGACTTCGATCATGGTTAGGTTTACTTAATTATGCAAGAAGCTATATTCCTAACCTTGGCAAACTCTTAGGTCCGCTATATTCAAAAACTTCCCCTAATGGAGAAAAAAGAATGAACTCCCAAGATTGGGCTCTTGTTCGAAGTATAAAGAAGTTGATAACTGAGCTACCAGACTTGGCTATTCCCCCAGAAAAATGTTTCATTATTCTGGAAACTGACGGATAATACTCAAAGAGCAATTCAGAGGGTGGCCAGGAGAATCACGGGATAAGGACCCTATAACTATGCCCTGGAACAGCAGCTGGACCCTCAAGCGCAGCTCAGATCCTCTATGCAAGAAAGAGCATCAATAGTACCTGCTGAGGTACTTTACCATTCCAGAAGAGATGATGTTCACCATCGAGTATATGTTCATAGATCTAAGGAAGCAATATTGGTTACCTCTAACCAAGTCGACAGAGCATTCATTCAACCTGAAAGCTTTCAACAACTACAAAGAAGCGGTATGAGATTCCTGCACATGGGAGTCGTACAAGTCCGAATTCAAATTTTGCATAGACAAGAAGAAGGAACTTTACTCCTTATTGTCTTTCGAGACAATAGATGGCAAGGAGATCAAGCAATATTTGCTACAATGGAGATTGATTTAACCCATGGAAGCCAAATGGTGTATGTAATCCCTGACACTATGCTCACTATATCTGATTTTTATCGTAATATACAGATATCAATATTGGCAAGGGGATATGAAAATTGGCAAAATGGAGAAGCTAATATTCTTGTCACTAGAGGACTGGTGGGAAGACTATCCAACACACCAAATGTTGGTTTTGCATATGAAGTCCAAAATGTTGTTGACTACCTAGCAAGCCATGGCGTCAGAACTCTCCCTGGAAGAGGTTACAACACAAGAGATATATTGGGACAAAACAGGATCATTAGACAGTCAACGGTCAACATCCCAATGCAACCCATAGAAGTTAATACAAGAAATCTTCTTGAAGGAAGGGTTTCCTTGCGCTTTGAAAATTATCAAGCTGCAACATCCTCTGCACCTCCTATATATAATGACAAAGATGAAGAAGTACAATCTGATGAAGAAGAGGTAAAATACGATATCGATTCAGCAAACAAGCTCCTGCAGGGACATGATCAGATGGCAATAAAACACTTATGGGGGGAATGAAAAGCAGAAGTGAAGTGGAAATTGGCAACAATTGCCAAAGCCAAAAAAAGGTTTGGACAAAAAGTTCATAGCTTTATCGTCAAGTCGTGTTTGTCCCAATCAAGGATCTTTTCCCTCCATTGAACTTTATGCAAGTTATAACACTAGTAATTTTCAAATCAATTAAATTATTATTTTACCTTAACTAGAATTTCTTTAGAAATTTTATAAAATCTATTGGTCATCCTTGAATACATCAATGCCATCTCAACTCATTTATTTTAAGTACTTAATTGCTCCCTAATAATAGTAACATGCTATTTTATTTTTTTAATAAGCTTACTCCGTACTTTAATCAATATAGTGTGTAATACCAAAATCTTATAATTCCTTCTTTTTTCTTTTTAAACTTAAATGACACACGATAATCATAAGATCATCACAAGTTCCTTTCCATCAAACTCTTTAGCCTGTTTCTAATATCTTTCGTGTTTAAAAAAGGGAGCAGGTCATGAATTCACATAGGCGAGGTATGTATATCACATATGCAGCAAATGACAGTCGGCTACATATAGCATATATGGCACCTTAAAAAGTCTTGATGGCCGATTTGCATCAATATAGATTAAACCCAATTAAAATAAGCCCAAATTGGAGCTCTGAACTCTCTGGCATGATTTTTTCCTTTTCCTCATTGGTAATTGCTTCTTTCATTTTCTTATTTCCTCACAGAGCTATTCCTCTCAACTCTGTGACAGTTGTTATTCTCCCCTCAACACTAAACATCAATTGTGGAGATGACTGCAACAAAACTTTGTAATATCTATCATTAAAATTGACAAACAAATATGCAAGTTCAGATAAATTTATGAAAATGATGCTTACCAATTTCCTTCCAAAAATCTGTGATGTTTGAATAGTTTTGAAAGTGGAGAATCATACTCTTACCCACCTCCCCTAATTGATTTCTCTGAAAGATAAAACATCACATGTTGCATGAGGCAGAAGGAAAAGTGGAAAAGAATAGGAATAGAAGTAATGATGTACAAAATTCGATTCAAAACATTAAATGATCGTCAGACAGAGAGAACTCAATTAACTCCAGTAAGCAACCTGAAAATTTTGTTTGGGATTTTGGATTGCATCTTGCCAAATGATTCTTTCATCTTCCAAAAGGTGCAAGTTTACAACAGTCGAGCAGTCAAGTCCTAGTAAAAAATAGTGAATATCCAGTGTTAAAATTGGCATACAAGTAGCAAGGGATATTAGTCATGGTGCAGTCGGAGAACAAGGAAGCTTGTGAGATCTTAAATGGATTAAGGAGCTGCCACAGAACCTGTGGCCAGAGAGTGGAAGCTATTGGGTTGCCAAGCAGACCAGAACATGCTGCACGGAGTAAATCCTAGATACCATATTGCTTGGTTTGGATAGGCTGAGTGCTACGGCAGTGAGACTGGGATAGTAGATTGTATGGGAGAAGTACTGAATAAGACTGGCATTCAGGACTCACATTCAGGACTTGTTACAACCAACAAAAAAGTAGACTCTGTGGCATGAAATAGTGAGGAAGAGTAAATTCATCATCGAGATAATGACAAGTTGTCCAGAAAGTAAAACATTCTTAACAAACTAGAATGACACAGATGATAATAAGACATGGCATTCAAGCTGACTTATCATTGAGACAATAAAAAAACACATACATCTAAAACAAACTTTTAATGTATTATATGGAAGCAATGAGAAAGGAAAAATAAATGTGCAAAATGGATAAAAAAGATCAAGAAATTTACTTGTATATTAGAAGGATGAAAAAAAGGAAGGGTAGCTTGATTTTTTTTTTAATGTTCAATACAAAGAAAAGTGAGAGAAAAAATATTTAAAATATAATTTGACTATTAGTTTTCATTTCCACCATATTTATTAGTGTGAGTTTCCTAAAACTGAAAAAAACTAAGGAAGGAAAATGTGGGTTGACAGGGGAGAATTTTTATAAGGAATTAATTCTTCTCCAATTCCGTCAAAACCCATACAACTAAAACAGTTGGAAACTAATTAATATCCTCAAAGTCCTACTCAAGACCTAATGTTTCCACCATATAATTAATATGGTGTTTTCCCTTCTATTGTTGGAAATATGTGAAATTAATTTCCATGGATTTTAATCCTAAGTTGAAAACACATACTAGAATATTTTCACAGAAATTAGTTCAAATTAACTTTCCACATGTAGAGAGTTTTCTTCCAACATGTTTTCCTTCCCTCCAATGCACATCCTTAGTTTTCCACTGTCCATCTTCATCTTAGTATTGAGAAAAGGAAATATAATCTCTCCAATTTTCCCTTTTCTAATTTGTTTCGAGTCCATCCTTCCATCTTTGAATCCTTCTAAAGTACCTTCTATATAAGCACGCCTGTAGTGAACCGCCAAGAAAATAGAAATTACCAATTCAAGCTTTTTGTCAAATACTTAAATAAACTGACCTTAATATATTCATCTATTGCTTCGAGTATCTTTCCATCTTCTTCTTTAGTGAAATGTTTGCCTTGGATTACAGGTATTTCAGAATTTCCTTCATTACCAGAATCAGTCCAATAAGTAAACACCTCAATTTCACTTGAAAAAGTGACTTTCTTTTTCTTTAGGGAAGATATATTTGAACCATTACTAAAGTTCTTCTTGCTCTTTAAGCTATAGGCCACTGAATCATCAGCTGCCTTCTCCTTCCTCACACTAGATGTCTCCTTATTTCCTTCACCTTCCACAGTTTGAAAGGGTTTTCTTATCTTCCCCTTGATCTTCAGTGGATTCTTGGAATGTTCTGCTGCTTCCTGATTCTCTGCATTTTCATCCTTCTCGTTGCTCTTCTTTCTCTTCTTGTTAATTGTTGTCCTGATTTCTTGAACTTCCTTTCTGACTTCCATGCTCAATGATTGGCTCCCATTTGTACATGTTTCATATGAATTCTCTTTATGTGAATTCACTGAAATGTGAAGTTTATCATCATTTGTCGAGACCTCATATCCAACAACCATATGTCTTCGAACTTCCAGGGTTTCAAGGACAAGATGCTTAGGTTTCTCAAGTTTCTGATCATTTTTGCTCCTTTTCGGCTTCACATTTTCCATCTTGCCTTTACCATTCTCACAAACATTATCTGCATCAACAACCTTCCCAGATGTTTTGTTTTTATTCCCAGAAACTTCACCTGCAGCAGAAAGAGCACTGATTTCCAATACATTATCCTTCTTTCTCTTTTTCATGTTGGCATCTACATTCGAGTTAGCTAAAGCACCAACTCGCTGCTTCCTCTTCCTGTTCTTCGCTCCTTTTGGTGCCTCATTACCTCCTTCATCAACATCTCTATCTTTCCCTCTCTTCTTCTTGCCATCTTGACTGCCATGCTGTTCCAGTTCTGCATCTGTCTCCAATTTACCAACAGAAATCCCTAGAACTTCCTCAATCTCAAGATTCTTAGTTTCCTTCTTCTTATGCTTCTTCAAAGATACTTGATTTCCCTCCAAGGAGGTGCTTGAACTCTCTCCCACAATATCACTGCTCGTGCCATCCATCTTGGGATTCCTTTCCTGCTGCCTTTTCATCTTATCTTTCTTCTTCTCGCGTTCACTCATTTCTCCTCCTGCTTCTTGCATAGTTAGATCGAGCAATTAATCTCCAATCTATGTAGGTCCGATTCTGAAAAAACGAGTTTTTCAGGGAAGAAAACTGAATTCAGTGGCGGCGACGAAGATCGGCAATTGAAGGTATAGCTTTCAGGGGGGAAAGTGTTTTGCTCCAGAAATCCGGATACCGGCGGAGCTTGCGATGAATCAGGTCACGAGAGACAGAAGATCTTCACGGCGTTCGGGAAGACGAACACGCGTACTTGAAACCCACAAGCACAAGGTGAGAGAAAAAGCAAACATGCTGCTGCGGCCCTGACGACGAGGCCTCGTCGCTATGCTGCTGGCGCGAAGGCTCCGCCGCGTGAAAGAGGAAGGAGATCGCCGGCCGGCGATCGGAAGAAATGGGCCGGGCAAGAACGGCGGCGAAAGAGAGGGAAGCGGATCGGGCGGGTCTAATATCGGATTCGCTTCAACAAGTAAATATTCTATGCGTTCGAATCTGGGGGCGTTTCTTAGAATATCTCGAACTTACAGGACCGACTCAAGAAATTTTTCGGTCCGGTTCAAGTTCATGCGGCCGAACTCAAATTCATCTCAAATCAACCCCTATAAATAAAGAAATTACATATTCAAATTTACCATTTTCGATTAAATTAACGGTTAATTGCAGAAAACTCCCTAATACCCATTTGATCTTTGCATGTACTCCATATTTGAGATTTTCTTTGCATTCACTCCCTAATGGATTGAGTATAAAAGAGTGAAAATTGAGTATACATCAGTGAAAATTGAGTATATATCAGTGAAAATTGAGTATAAAAGAGTAGAACTTGGGTATAAAAGAGTGAAAATTGAATATACAGTTTCTTGATGTGAGGGATGCAACCTTACATACTCAAATTTCTAACTTTTATACTCAACTTTTTTCAAATAATACTCACCAAACTGTCTTGTCAATCCCATCAGGGACTGCACAAAGATGAATTTGAAGATGGAGAGTTTATGAAAATTTTCCGTTAAATTAATCAATAACCTCGGAAATATTTCATTTTGCTCTCATAATTTATAATCTCTTTCAAAAATTATTAAAATAATATTTTTATTTATAATTTGATATTCAAAATATATTTTATTCTCTATTTTAGATCAACTTTCACTAAAAACTACACTATCTTAGAAGCTTGGGTTGAAATTGTTCTAAAGTGAAGCACAGAGTGATATTTTAGATATTAAATTATGGACGAGATGATATTTTGATAATTTATAAAAATGATCCATTTTTTTACAATATAAATAATGAGTGATGTCTTTTTAATTTTCTATTAAAAATATTAAAAAAAAGGGCCCATCTTATTTTTTAAAAATAATTCTTAACAATTCATTATTGTTGTAGCAATTTTGACTGATACTAATTTGATATTGATTAAAATTATTTGTAGTTAAAACTATTAAAATATTAATTATAATCAAAATTATAATTAATAAGTTTTTACAGCTCACGAATTAAACTAAATGGGTAAATTATTTATTTGAATGTTATTAAGTATCTATTTCAATACATGTCTCTATCAACAAAATAATAACAATAATAATAATAATAATAATAATAATAATTGTTTTAAAAGCAAAATTCATCCTTCCTGCTGTTGTTATGATGCATTTGGATTCCATCTCACAACAAGAACTAAGAACAATTTCCAAAGCTCCGAGAAAACTGTCCTTAATAACCTACTTCCCCACCTACATGTTTCCCTGAACACAAGGACATAGCCATGTTTATGGTTACGGGGTTGTAGCCTCTGGGGGGGGCGGATTTATATGGGGACCCGAAGAGGGTTACGATCCTCCCAAATTTTTAATAACGTTATTTTTATATAAGAATTTTTATTTTTTCAAGAAAGAAATTTTTTATTTTTTTAGTATATATAATATTTGATTCCTTTAAAGATAAACATTTGTTATTAGTCTAATGGTAAGCTTAATTTTTACGTTAACATACATCTAAGTTCAAATATCTTAGACGACTAAAATACTAAATTTAAAACAAAAAAAAATTCTCTCTATTTCTTAAATTTCATATAAATATTCATTATATATTTTAAAAAATTGAGAGGTTCTTATTATAATAATTATTTTTATGATCATTATTATAATAATAATTTACGTCACTTAGTATGCGCCCCCCCTAATTTACCATCCTAGATCCGCCCTTGAGCCTAGGGTCTAATGGGGGTGAGAAAGAGATTTACCTGAGAGGAAGAAAAATAAAGTGAGGGAAAAAGAAAGTTAATCTAGGATCATGGTATTAGCATCGACATCGGCAGAAAGAGGAGGTTAGCTCATAAAGACAGCGTCGACATCGGCAAAAAGAGGAGACTAGCTAGTTCGGGTGATGGTGTCCGCATTGGAGCTCATGACCCACAACTCGGGTAGATCGGGTTCATCCACATGCCTGTAGGCCAATGCTGTAGTGATCATAGCTTGCAAGTCGATCGCGGCCTCATCCATTATATCATCAGCAGAGATGTAGTCATGATCATACACTTGCTGTTACAAGAGATAAACAGATAACATTTTTAGAGAAATAGAAATGTTTCATCATGAACTAAAGCTGCGATCAAATCTAGAGCTACTAGATTTGAATAGGGTATTTAAAACCTTGAAGATTAAATGCTATAACAGTATAGTTAGTCTTATCCTTAATTATGATATGTCATTAAAAATTCCAAGAGCTATTAGATTTGAATAGGGCATGATGTTACTCAGACACAAACGACGACAATGAAGTTTTTATTCAGTAAAGTTGGTTATATGGATTCTCTTGTGTCATTAAATTTTATCATCAATTATATCTCATCTATATTTAAATGAACTTCATCATTTTTATCATTGCTAACTATTTTTCTTTTGTTTTTCTTTTTCTCTTTTATGCAAAGACATGGAAAAAGTATAACAAATAGATACACTGGAAAAATTATGATAATCAACTTACTAAAAAATAAACCAAAACTAAACAACGTAACCATGCCGAAATGTTGTGGGATCAAAAACTTGAGTTATTCATTCCATATTGGATTCAAGTTGTTATTTTTTCTTGTGATCTGTGTTTAGTAAGTCACCTATTACCTGAGGATTAAGATAACACACATGTCGCTAGTAGGGATGAATAAAAAGCACAGTTAAATTGAATTAATCGACCGAATTTAAAGGTTCAATTCGATTAGTTTGAAATTTTGATTTATTTTATTAAAAATATCGATTAATTTGAGTAATTTGGTTTTACTTTCGGTTTTAAAACTCCTAATTCGATATTTCTGTTTGCAATCATCACAATTGTTAAGTATTTGGATGACTGATAGTATCCAACTTATGATTTTGTATAATCTCTGATGATATATACTACGCTATCAAAATTATCATTAGCAATGATAATTAAGTACACATTTTCAAAGTCGTCGATGTAAAAGTTAAAATAGGATAGAAATGTATCATTATTGAAAAGTTCGGTTAATTTGGTCGAAAGTCAAATTAATCAATATTTTTTTTAGTTTGGTTTGTTCGATTTTGTTGGAAAATTAGGTTGGTTCAGTTAGTTCAATTTTTTTTTATTTATTCGATTTTAGTTAAATTGGTTTAGTCGATTTGATTTTTAACCGATTTTTCAGTCCTATTCGCTAGTCAGCATTCTCTAACGACTAAATTTGTGCCTTGAATTATTGTGACCTTTAAATTTCCAATGAATTCGTCTGTCTCCACCAAGGTTCGTAGAATCGCGATCCTACACAGGATCGATTTGGGGTCAGGATCGGATCGGTCAGGATCGGATCGTAAAATCGTACGATCCTATCAAAAACCCTTAAAATGAAAAAATATACAATTTTTATTAACACTATAATGAAAATAATCACGTTTAACTTCAAGAATATTTTATTTATTACAAGATGATCCAATTTAATTGTCAACCTATTAGATAATAGACATCTAAAGACTCATCATTTTAGAAAAAAGATATAACATAATATTATTAATCAAAAACTAACTAAAAAATAATTAAATAGATATTTAAATAATCTTAAAACACTAACACTAACGATGTAAAAGATAAAAAAAATAATAAAAAAGATTAATAATCTTCTGGGCCTCTGAAAAGGCTTTAAACAATATTTTTTGGGATTCAATCTTAAAACTAACTTGTAGATCTTTGAACGAGTTTCAATTTGATATATTATAGGTCACGTGGTTCAATCCGAGTCAAAAGTTATGACCTCTTAAAGTTTTCATCGATCCTGTTCCGATTCTGTTCCGATCCCGTCCGATCCTATACGATCCTGTCCGATTCTGTCCGATCCTACCGATCCTGCTGCGATCCTGCTACAAAAAACGATTCTGCGCGATTCTGGATCGTTTTCTGCCGTAGGATCGTAGAATCGTACGATCCTACGATCCAGGATCGCGATTCTGCAAACTATGGTCTCCACTTGCGAGCTTCAAAATCTTGATTATTAATGTACCATGGAATTAGCAATCGTTGCCCTAAAAACTAACAAGCAAAGTTCATAATTATACGAACTCAGATATTGATAGCATGATGACTAACATTCTTGTTTGAATTTTTGAAACCTAAGCTAGAAGAACTTTTTGACAAGTCACTGAACGGAAAAAACTTTTTGAGGACACTATAAGCATGCTTGATATAATTAAAAATTCTTGTAGAACAACTTGGACCTATTGCGGAAGAAATATTAAAAAAAAAATTCCTAAAGCCTATGCATATTTATTATAAATATCTTAAACATGATCTACCTAATAAATTTAGTCCGAGTCTTCGGTATTTGTATATGGTTACATTAATTTCACTTATATATCATCTATATTTAAATAAATTATATATTTTTTATTGTTGATGACTAAATTTTTTTTACATAAAAAAAAATCAAATCTAGAGAACATTTAAACTAACTGAGAAATGAATCAACAACAAAAACCAGATAAGCATACTCAAGTTTATCATTCATGGAGGTTGAATTAGGTTGAAACATACTGAGTGTAGTAGTGACTTAAAGGTTGCTATAGAACCATATTTCAAATCTTGGATGTTAGATGTTGAATTGGTCGGTTCGGCCAATTCGAAAAAAATAGATTTGTTCAATTTCAATTGAATTCATTAGGTCGGTTCAATTATTAACTAACTGCTCAAGCTTATTAATAACCTTCAGACCGTTATTTTTAAAAATATAAACAACTTGGGTTAAAGTTTTTGGAAAGTGTAGAATAAAGTGGTATTTTAGATATCATATTATGGATGAGTTGGTATTTTGATAATTTTTAAAAATGATCAGTTTTTACTATATAGATAATTAGAAACGTCTTTTTAAATTTTTATTAAAAAATATTAAAAGAGCGACCCATCCTATTTTTTTTTTATTTTTAGCAATTTTGAATAATACTAATTTAATATTGATTAAAATTATTTCAATGGCAGCTAAAACTATTTTAATATTAATTAAAATCAAAATTATAATAATTTTTTATATCTTATGAATTAAAACTAAATGGGGTAAATATAATTATTTATTTCATTGTTATTAATTATCTATTTGGATTTATAAGTCTCAGTCAACAAAAAGTAAACTTTGTGAAGACGATTATTTTTTTCAAAATAATAAAATGAAATATTTTTATTAATTGATAAAATTACTTTTAACAAACAAATTGTTAAAAATCTATATTGATCAATAATAATTGTTTTAAAAACACAATTCATTCTTGTTGTTGTGATACATTTGGATTCAAAGTTCCATCTCACAACAAGAACACAAAAAACAATTTCAAAAACTTTTGAGTAATTGAGTTACAAGGGACACAAACCAAAGTCCTCATTTATCCGACAACCATTCTAGTTGCAGTTCCATCTCGCCGCACTCGACATTTTGTAGCTTCAGGTGCACCTCTTGCTTAATTTTTCCATCGACAACGTTGACAAAGTTGTCCTCGATGAGGGCATTGTCGTTCATTTTCAACCACTTCCCGACCTACATGTTCCTTTGACCATTCACATGCCCGTAGGCCAATGCCGCAGTGATCATAGCTTGCAAGTCGATCTCAGCCTCACCCATTATATCGTCAGCAGAAATGTAGTTGTTGTTGGTGCAGTTTGCACTAACGGTCAAACTCAAGTTTTGATGAATGACAAATAGGTCAAAGTTAGACGTGTTGTGTGTTTAACCTCTTTACCAAGTGTGCAGGGTTGAAAGACTTAGGACCAGACACCAGGCCGAAGTCCAGGGTGGTTGAGCTCTGGCGGAAAGTCCAGTTGGGTTGACAACTGGTCGAAGACCAAGTTGGTTGAGACTTGGCGGAAAGTCCAGGATGGTTGAGTTCTGGCAGGAAGTCCTGGTGGGTTAAGAGGTCAAGTAAAACTGCACAATGGGTAAGTAAGGTAAGTCACTGGAGGAGCGACCCAGTGAGGACGAGTCCAATCTTGGACTTTAGGCGCGGTCCAACTTAGACCCATTTAGGTGATCTAAGTTGAGTCCTGGTTAGATCCTGGTCTGGGAGACAGGATCTAATTAACTTAGAATTGTATCTTATTTTAGTCCAAATAAAATTGTGCTAACCTTGTTTTACATGATTAATTTTTTATTGGACTAACTTGGTTTTGCAGGGACTTTTTTGCAAAATTACTCTTCATTATTTTCTTCAGTTTAATTTGAAGTTTTATTAGAGGATAAAATTATTTCTACATATAATAATAATGTTTTATTTAATTGATTTGTTTTTATTTTAATCTTGCTAAAGTAGTACTAATAAAATATTATTTTTTATTCATTAATAAATCCATGCACGTGAAGTTGTTTAAACTTTGTAATATGAGTTTTTTTACAACCCATTTGAATTTCACTCATCTAAAGGTGTCTAGCTAAAGGATAACATTTCATTTAAATTAATTTACAAGTTGATGGTTACTCCTCTAATTGCTAAATCGAAGCCACGCAATGGATTAATTTGTGCTCTTCCGTACTTTTCCACCGTGGATAAAGTCAGCGAAAAGTTTGGATCTGGATAAAATTTAACGCCTCAAGACCATCTATAAAAGGCAGCAAGTGCACAAGTGTAAGGGGCGTGAAGTTAATTGCTGAAATTAACATCTTAGTTTAAAGTCTTCTTCATCGAAACTGTGCACATCAATTACTCCTCCTTCCGGCGACAAAAATTCCAACGCGAGCACGTCCAACTTCTGCCGAAGGGACCGAAGCCAACATCCAAGTTCATTCAGACAAATTTCTTTTGGTAAACGATTTTATTACTGCATTTTCTGTGCTCATTTCTATTAGAGAGTGTGGGGTTGTCACACTCTCTATCGTCTGTATTCGCCTACTCTACCGGGGGACTCCGGTAGAGAGTTTTAGTGAATTGCCCACAGGAAAGGTCCGAGGGACCTGGGCCTTCGAGTAGGAGTCGCCGAAGGCTCCGAACGAAGTAAAACTCGTTCGTGTTTGTGTGTTCGTTTTTTATAATCGTTTCTTTCGTTTCCGCTGTGCACGATTCTACAAACACATTCTCTTTACTCAAAAAAAATATATTTTTTAAAACGCACGTGATTCACCCCCCCTCTCACGTGCATCTGATCCTACAGTTGTGATTGTACACTTGCTATTAGAAGAGAGAAACAAATATCATTTAAGAGAAAGAGAAATGTCCCACAATGAACTGGAGCTTTGATCAAATGTAGAAAACATCTATTTCAAAAGGTTGGAACCGCCAACCTAGCGGCCCCCTAGTCTCTACCCCACAAGTGTCCAGAATGATAAGCAGGTCAAGTGTAATAATGACCGAAACCTTACTACAAAAGGGTATTTAAAACCTTCGAGATTAAATATTGAAGCAATAACATGATAGGCAGTCATGTCCTTATGATACATCATTCGAAATCCCAAGAATAATTAGATTTTGAATAGGGCATGTTGTTACTCAGACACAAACGACGACAACAGCGAAACATTTATCTTAGTGGAATTGGCTATATGAATTCTCTTATGTTATTGGACTCCATCACCTACTATATTCTCATCTATACTTAAATGAATTTTATTTTTTTATCGTTGTTAACTAAGTCTTCTTTAGTTTTCCTTTTACTTTTTTATGCAAAGACATAGACGTGGTCTGAAAACTAAAGTTACGATAATTCACTTACTAAAAAATAAATCAAAACTAACCAATTTAAGAGTGCCGAAATGTTGTGGGATCGAAAACTTGAGCTCTTCATTCCATACTGGATTTAAGTTGCTATTCTTTATTGTGGTCTGGGCTTTCTGGAACACTCCATGAGCATTAGAATGTGAATCAGAAGTAGCTTAACTCAAACACAATTTTGCGGAAAAAAAGACAATTACTTCATGCTTAGTAAGCCACCTGTTGCCTGAGCATTAAGATAACATACGGGTCGCTAGTCAGCATATCTCTAACGGGTAAATTTGTGCCTCGAACTACTGTGACCTTCAAATTCCCAATGACTTCGCTTGCTTCCACCTACAAGCATTCCCAAATCCTGATTATTAATGTTCCATAGAACTAGCAATCGTTCATCTAAGAATATACAAGACAAGTGCATAGTTGTACAAACTCAGATATTTATAGCACGATGACTTACACTCTTGTTTGAATTTTTAGAACCAAAGCTAGAAGAACTTTTTGAAGAGTCGGAATGGAAAGAACCCGAACTCTTTGACGACATACGTAAGCTCGGTGTTAACAATTCTTGCAGAACATACTTGGACCTATTGACGAAGAAACAGAAAAGGTTTCCCATAAGATGTCAGTGTATGTATGTTACATCGTAAATCTCTCAAACATGATTTATCTAATAAATTTGGTCCTCTGCTCGTTACTTGCATCTGGTTTTGGTTTTGAATAGTCTCGAGGAAGAAAATATTCATAAATTGAATTGACATAGGAGTTTCCACCGACTTCAATCACTGATTCCATGTCGCTTTCAGACCATTCGTCCTGTGCCAAGGAGAGCACATGCATGACAAGAATTGGAAAGGAAATTTGATCAAAATAATGTCACTTTTATGAGATTGCCATAGCCAGGCTAACATGACCAAAAAAATAAAAACAAGACCGTGATTGACTAAATTCTATCACCGACTAAATAACAATCGTAAAAACCCAATTGCCTAACGATCAGCAGGAGAATCATATTGACAACATCACAGATGATAAAAATTAGTTGGAATTAACCAATTGTTGTTCTTATAGGGAAAAAAAGATAGCGAAAAGCCATGTATGTTATGACAGTAAGATTTACAAGATCTAGGACAACATTGATGATTGAAGTGAGAAAAAATGGCACACTAATAGGAGGACCAAGCTTTGAATAGGAGCAGGTCAACAGTAAGTAGGATGAAAAAAGGGAGTTGATCGTAATGTGGTTGTAATGTGGTCACTATCAGAGGGCAACAGGAGTCGGTGAACATGAAGTAAGAGAGGAGAGGATGAAACATGAATTTTGATACTTAATGGCCATTGCTCAAGTAAAGTCCATATATATATAGACACAAAATTCCTTCGACTGACAGTTGTTTGGCCTAGTGGTAAGCGAGCTAAATCCAGAGAGGCTTTGGTAAAAAAATCTAGGGTTCCAATCTGTATGATAGTACTATTGGGAACTGTTACATGCAGAGAAAAATAGTTATCTTTGCTAACTATTTTTCTTTGGTTTTTCTTTTTCTCTTTTATGCAAAGACATGGAAAAAGTATAACAAATAAATACACTGGAAAAATTATGATCGATAATCAACTTACTAAAAAATAAACCAAAACTAAACAACGTAAGCATGCCGAAATGTTGTGGGATCAAAAACTTGAGTTATTCATTCCATATTGGATTCAAGTTGCTATTTTTTCCTGTGATTTGTGTTTAGTAAGTCACCTATATTTAAATGAATTTTATTTTTTTATCGTGTTAACTAAGTCTTCTTTAATTTTTCTCTTACTCTTTTATGCAAAAGGCATAGACGTGGAAAAAGTATAATAAGTAGAATATGATGCACAGAAAAAAATTACGATAATTCACTTACTAAAAAATAAATCAAAACTAACCAATTTAAGAGTACTGAAATGTTGTGGGATCGAAAACTTGAGCTCTTCGTTCCATACTGGATTCAAGTTGCTATTCTTTATTGTGGTCTGGGCTTTCTGGAACACTCCATGAGCATTAGAATGTGAATCAGAAGTAGCTTAACTCAAACACAATTTTGCGGAAAAAAAGACAATTACTTCATGCTTAGTAAGTCACCTGTTGCCCGAACATTAAGATAACATACGGGTCGCTAGTCAGCATATCTCTAACGGCTAAATTTGTGCCTCGAACTACTGTGACCTCATGTTGTTACTCAGATACAAACGACAACAACAACAACGAAACCTTTATTTTAGTGGAATTGGCTATATGAATTCTCTTATGTTATTGTACTCCATCACCTACTATATCCTCATCTATATTTAAATGAATATTATTTTTTTATCGTGTTAACTAAGTCTTCTTTAATTTTTCTCTTACTCTTTTATGCAAAAGGCATAGACGTGGAAAAAGTATAATAAGTAGAATATGATGCACAGAAAAAAATTACGATAATTCACTTACTAAAAAATAAATCAAAACTAACCAATTTAAGAGTATTGAAATGTTGTGGGATCGAAAACTTGAGCTCTTCGTTCCATACTGGATTCAAGTTGCTATTCTTTACTGTGGTCTGGGCTTTCTGGAACACTCCATGAGCATTAGAATGTGAATCAGAAGTAGCTTAACTCAAACACAATTTTGCGGAAAAAAAGACAATTACTTCATGCTTAGTAAGTTACCTGTTGCTCGAGCATTAAGATAACATACGGGTCGCTAGTCAGCATATCTCTAACGGCTAAATTTGTGCCTCGAACTACTGTGACCTTCAAATTTCCAATGACTTCGCCTGCTTCCGCCTACAAGCATTCCCAAATCCTGATTATTAATGTTCCATAGAACTAGCAATCGGTGATCTAAGAATAAACAAGACAAGTGCATAGTTGTACCAACTCAAATACGCATAGCATGATGACTTACACTCTTGTTTGAATTTTTGGAACCAAAGCTAGAAGAACTTTTTCAAGAGTCGGAATGGAAAGAACCCGAACTCTTTGACGACATATGTAAGCTCGGTGTTAAAAATTCTTGCAGAACATACTTGGACCTATTGACGAAGAAACAAAAAAGGTTTCCCATAAGATGTCGGTGTATGTATGTTACATCATAAATCTCTCAAACATGATTTACCTAATAAATTTGGTCCTCCCCTGGTTACTTGCATCTGGTTTTGGTTTTGAATAGTCTCGAGGAAGAAAAGATTAATAAATTGAATTGGCATAGGAGTTTCCACCAACTTCAATCACTGATTCCATGTCGCTTTCAGACCATTCGTCCTGTGTCAATGAGAGCACCTGCATGACAAGAATTGAAAAGGAAATTTGATCAAAATAATGTCACTTTTATGAGATTGACATAGCCATGCAACATGACCCCCAAAAAAAAAACAAGACCGTGATTGACTAAATTATATCACCAACTAAATAGCAATCGTAAAAACCCAATGGCTTAACGATCAGCAGGAGAATCATATTGACAGCATCATAGACGATAAAAATTAGTTGGAATTAACCAATTGTTGTTCTTATAGGGAAAAAAAAGAAAGCGAAAAGTCATGTCTGTTATGACAGTAAGATTTGCAAGATCTAGGACAACATTGACGATTAAAGTCAGAAAAAATGCCACACTAACAGGAGGACCAAGCTTCGATTAGGAGTAGGTGAACAGGAAGTAGGATGAAAAAAGGGAGTTGATCGTAATGTGGTTGTAATGTGGTCACTATCAGAGGGCAACAGGAGTAGGTGAACATGAAGTAGGAGAGGAGAGGATGAAACATGAATTTTGATACTTAATGGCTCAAGTAAAGTCTATGTATATATAGACACAAAATTCCTTCGACTGACAGTTGTTTGGCCTAGTGGTAAGCGAGCTAAATCCAGAGAGGCTTTGGTAAAAAATCTAGGGTTCCAATCTGTATGATAGTAATATTGGGAACTGTTACATGTAATTCTATCCCATTCACTAATCAGATACGAGGGAGCAGAGTGGAAAATGTGGGTAATCTGTCAAAACAAACAAATTCTAGGATGTAAAAGAGATGCTTCAAGAACTGAGCAACTACAATCGTACAACAATTTGTGAGGACGATAGAACCAATTCAACTCAGCCACTAAGCACCTAAGCCAATACCTTCGAAGTATCTGCCCCAAGGCTCCGATGAATGCCGCTGCATTTCAGGCATAGAAAAACTCCAATGTTAGTAGACCTGTGACAACAAGTGAGTTTTACATCAGAAAACTCAAATTTTAAAGCAAGCCATTAACAAAGCATGATCTCATGGATTTGAAATAGAAAAGTTAAAGTGAATGCCATCCATGATCTTCTAGAACAGAACTAACAATCTTGACATTACGGCACATTTGTGCAAATTAATCATTCTGTCATCATTTTGGGTTAGAGGACATTGCATGATCACTTTAATATCTAAAAAATTAGTCTCAATGATGATACTAGACAATTTTCATATTCCCTAAATGCATAAAATAGACTAAGTTTTTGTTGTAAATTTTCTACTGATAATAACTCTACATAATTGCTTAATATGTAATATTTTGTCTTACCAACAATGCTTGGCCTACAAGTTTACTAGCATCACATGCATAATACAAGACCTAACCTCCAAATAAATGAAGCAAAAACAGTTTTCAAAAAAAAAGTAAAAACAACAATAACAACCAACCCTTAATCCTACTAAGCGAGATCAACTATATGAATCCTCCTACGCCATTGTGCTCAATCCCCTACGATATCTTCATTTATATTTAAATGAAACCTTATTATATTTTATTATTGCTAACTAAGTCTTTTTTATATCTCTGTTCCTCTATTAATGTATCTATTTGTCATGGTCTCACTATTTTCTTAAAAAAAAAGTGAAAATAAAAAGATAATTACAGCTTGGTGATAAGTAATATTTAGTATATTTAGTACAATGTAACTTTCAGTCATGTCAACGCACATAAGCAACTAGAGGACCATTTTACACTTACACCCATTTTGGATCTGAACCACTACAATCTGCGCAAATTCGATTATCAGATTTCATACTAAGTTCCCGTATTTTCTTCCATTTACCTGTTTACATGAATAAAAAACAACAATTAGCTAAGACACTAAATGATGTCGGTAGCTTTCAATTGACATATAGCATAACATGTAAAGGTTGAAACATATCATCGATAAACACTTCATCTATAGTATGTGTTCGGTGCATGCATAAACGAAAATAATCAAACTAAGTGGTGTTTTATGTCCCTTATCAGGCAATTCCATTAGTTTGGCAACATGTATTGGAAAGTTAATGAATACAATTAGAAAATTTTTTAGATACATAAATTGTAAAAATTAAAAAGAACATATTCGATAAATTATATTAAAAAGCAATTATATTTGTCAGTCCTCAGCACAAGAGATAGCAGAGATTTTTTTTTGCCTTGCTCTTATTAATTAATAGACACATAGAGTAGTTAAAATCGGGATTTCCAAGTCCTCATCACAATTGTTAAGTATTTGGATGACTGATAGTATCCAACTTATGATTTTATATAATCTCTGATGATATATACTACGCTATCAAAATTATCATTAGCAATGATAATTAAGTACACATTTTGAAAGTCGTCGATGCAAAAGTTAAAATAGGATAGAAATGTATCATTATTGAAAAGTTTGGTTAATTTGGTCGAAAGTTAAATTAATCAATATTTTATTAGTTCGGTTTGTTCAATTTTTGTTGGAAAATTAGGTTGGTTCAGTTAGTTCAAATTTTTTTTATTTATTCGATTTTAGTTAAATTGGTTTAGCCGATTTGATTTTTAATCGATTTTTCAGTCCTATTCTTTAGTCAGCATTCTCTAACGACTAAATTTGTGCCTTGAATTATTGTGACCTTTAAATTTCCAATGAATTCGCCAACCTCCACTTGCGAGCTTCAAAATCTTGATTATTAATGTACCATGGAAATAGCAATCGTTGCCCTAAAAACTAACATGGAAAGTCATTGATCCTGCCCTATCTTTGGCACCGTACGGACAGCCAACGTGGCAAACGGCCTGGCCAACTTCAGGGTCCACGTCATTGTACGGGTAGCCAGCTTGACAAACACCCTAGCCGGTCCCAGGGTCTCTGCCGGCCGGTCGGACTCAAGGCGGCCGGTCAGAATAAATGTAGCGGTTCATCCGGCCGGTCAATCCCGGCCTGCCATCATAAGGTTATTATACCTCGTTTATCAGGGTACTTCCGCCCGGTTTCTACGCCCTCTTTCCCGGGTACTGCCGCCCGGCCACATAAGGGCCACACGCCTAATCGTTCGGGTGCATCCGCCCGGCAACCCTTCACATACATAGTCCCCCAGGCTTGCACGCCCGGCGCCCACTCGGGCACTCTCTCCCGGAATCACCCAGGGATAACGACAAATTATCCTGCACCACCTGCAGATAACAGGCTGTCACCACTCGTGAACTGACACTCTCTGGCACGCCGCCCTGTCGCGCCGTTGGTGCCAGGCGGCGCCGGTCGGAGGTGTACGGAAACCGTTCTTTGTCCTCACATAAGACAAATAGCATACGACAAGGAATGTTGGCTAGCAGTCGACATAATCATACAATATTCCCCGACCAGTTCAGAGAATCCTGACACAGGTCAGACTTGGTCCTTTTCCTCGGCTATATAAGCCCCTCCCCTCCTCATTATCAGGTACGCGCGAAGCCACTTGTCTACAGTGCTCATTATTTTTCCTGTTCACCGGAGTACTGACTTGACCGTCGGAGTGCCTGGCCGGGGCGTTTCCCGGCTAGGTTGCTAACGGTCATCTTCCCCAGCAGGTCTACTTCCATTCGGTCGGCGGTTCACCAGGCGACATCTACTTACGTCCGGTCGGAGGACACCCCCCACTCGCTGAGTCATTCTGAGCGAGGGCATCCAGTCAGCATTCACGTCATTCATCTCTACACCGTCATCCGGTTGCGGCCCCACTCCGCTCGGCGACAGGATCAAATTTGGCGCTAGAAGGAGGGCCACTCTGCCTGATCGAGAGCGAAGAATGGAAAACCCCAATCCACTGACGGTTACTCTTTCGCCAGAAGAATACGAAATGCTGATGGCTGTCCGGACACAGAAGGCACAACAATCGCATCCGCCGACCGGTAGTCAAGGGGCCGGCCCCCTGGGCCCTCTATACGGGGAAACTCAGAAGGTATGGCTGCTCAGCCCGACCCCTTCATTCCTAATTTTCCCCGAGCACTTTTTCGGAACGAGGCCCACTCGGCCCCGACCGAAGCTTCAGCGTCCAGCCTGGCGCATCAGGCGCGCCCAGATAAAGGGAAAGGTTTAGCCGACCCTGCCGCGGCCTATCCGACTCACAGCCCTTTCTCTTCACAAATTCTTGGGGATCCCGTTCCCAAGCATCTACGATTCTTCACCATGCCTGAGTACTCGGGGGCCAGTGACCCCGAGGAACACGTCATGAAATTTGAAAGCGCCGCCCTGTTGCACCAATACCCGGAGGGCGTCAAATGCCGCGCTTTCCTGACAACCCTCTCCGGGCAGGCTCAACGATGGTTCGACGGACTCCCGGGCGGATCAGTCGGGAGTTTCGCAGAAGTGAAGCGGCTGTTTCTGCAACATTTTGCAAGCAGTCGGAGGCATCATAAGACCAGCCTCAATTTGTTCGCTCTGAAGCAAGGTCCGAAAGAATCACTCCGGGCCTACATCAAGAGGTTCAATGGAGTAGCTATAGAGGTGCCCAATACCACGCCAGAAGTATTGGTCACCGCCTTCTCGCAAGGGCTCCAAGAGGGTGACTTCTTCCGATCCCTGATCAGGAAGCCACCGAAGGATTTCGACAGCCTGCTCGGGAAGGCTGTTAAGTATATCAATGTAGAGGAAGCGCAAGCCGCCCGGAGGAAGGAAGTTATAGTTAGCCCACAGCCCGCACCTCAACACAACAGATCACCAGGAGGACCGATTCGCAGTCCCCGACCGGCCGATCAGCCGGGAATGAGGCCCCAACAAGTGCAGGTGGCGCAGGGGAATTGGCCCAACAGATGGGCACCGTATTGTGCGTTTCACCAGTGTAATACGCACAACACTGAAGACTGCCGAGCGGGCGGCAGAGCTCGGACCCCACTCGGCAGGGGTCAAGGACGACAAACCCCGCAGGGGCGCGGGCGTGGTTATGGAGCCACAGCCCAACAAGGACAAAGGCGGGATACCCCCGCCGCCCGGCAATTGTTTCCTCAGCCCGAGCAGGAAGAGGCGGAGGAATTTGACGAAGATCAAGCGAATCACCAGAACGCCGTCCGAGGAGGCGTCAATGTGATTTCCGGCGGTCCGACCGGAGGCGACTCCAACCGAGCCAGAAAGACACAGGTACGCCGACTGGAAATTCACCAAGTCGGAGTTAGCACCTCACAAGCTCAAGGGCCCCAAATCAGCTGGGGGCCGCAGGACTTACAAGGATTGGAGGTGCCGCACGACGACCCACTGGTCATCACGGCTGTCATCGCCAACTACGAAGTCCACCGCACCATTGTGGACACCGGCAGCTCGGTAAACATCTTATATAAACGAGCTTTCGATCAATTACAAATTGAAATGTCACAGCTGGAGTTGGTGGCTACGCCCCTGTTCGGATTTACGGGGAACGAAGTACAGCCGATCGGACAGATACGGCTGGCCGTCTCACTTGGAGAGGAGCCACTCAAGAGAACCCGATGGACCACGTTTCTGATTGTGGATGCGCCAGCTGCCTACAACGCCATTCTCGGTCGACCGGCTCTCAACGAATTTAAAGCGGTAGTCTCCACCTACTACCTCAAGGTGAAGTTTCCGGTCGGCGACAGGGTCGGCGAGGTGAAGGGCAACCAGATCGTGGCCCGGCGCTGCTATGCTGATGATGTCCGCTCGGGAGGTCAGAAGGCAAGGCGGGCAGATAGCAGCTGCAACATGGTGCAAGCCTCCCCTTGGGCAGAATTGCGGGAGGACAAAGAAGAGGTACAACTTTTGCCCGGTCGGGAAGATACCAAAATACAAATTGCTGCAGGACTCTCCGAGGAGCTGAAGCAATCCCTAGTCGACTCCCTCGCCCGGAATCAAGACGTATTTGCCTGGTCGGCGAAAGACTTGAAGGGAGTCCGACCGGAAGTAGCGGAACACCAATTGCACGTGTACCCGGGTGCGCGGCCAGTAAAGCAGCGGAAAAGGGACCACAGCGCCGCCCAGAATCAAGTCATCCGGGCGGAAGTAGAAAGACTGTTGGAGGCAGGACACATCCGGGAGGTCCAGTTCCCGGCCTGGCTGGCCAATGTGGTGCTGGTGGCCAAACCCAACGACAAGTGGCGGGTATGCATTGATTTCCGAGACCTCAATCGTGCATGCCCGAAAGATTGCTACCCACTTCCACGGATCGATCAAATGGTAGACTCGACGGCCGGCAGCGAGTTCATATCGATGCTGGATGCGTACCAGGGATACCACCAAGTCCCACTGGCTGCTGCCGATCAGGAGAAGGTTAGCTTTGTCACGGCTGACGGCACCTACTGCTACACCGTCATGCCGTTCGGCCTCAAGAATGCGGGCGCCACCTACCAAAGAATGATGAACAAGGTGTTCCGGTCGCAAATGGGGCGTAACGTCGAAGTATACGTCGACGATATTCTGATCAAGACTGCCCGGGCGGAAGAACTAATCCCCGACATTGAAGAAACTTGCCGAACTCTACGGCGGTTTGGCCTGAAGCTTAATCCGGCCAAATGTCTATTCGGGGCTCGAAGCGGGAAGTTCCTCGGCTATATAGTCACCGAGCGGGGAATCGAAGCAAATCCGGGCAAAGTAAAGGCCATCATGGAGATGCCGGCTCCAAGGAATCTCAGAGAAGCTCAACGGCTGATCGGACGGATAACGGCCTTGTCAAGATTCATTTCCCGGTCAGCCGAACGGGGTCTGCCATTCTTCAAGACATTACGCCGGGCCACCAAATTTCAGTGGGACGCAGAATGTGACAGGGCCTTCGAAGAGCTGAAAGCTTATCTGTCTGAACTACCGACACTCGCCCGGCCGGATCCGAATGAGAGTTTATATGTATACCTAGCAGCTTCCTCCGACTCGGGCAGCATGGTGTTGGCCCGGCAAGAAAAAACTGAGCAAAGGCCGGTGTACTTCTTTGCCCACTTATTTAAAGGAGCCGAGTGTCGGTACACGACACTCGAAAAATTGGGCTACATACTATTCTTAGCCGCCCGGCGACTCAGACCATACTTCTTATCTCACCCAATTACTGTATTGACTAACAGTAACTTGGGTCGGGTGCTCACTAACCCAGAAGCCTCAGGGCGGCTAGTCAAATGGACAACCGAGCTGAGTGAGTATGACATACAATATCAACCCCGACCGGCTATCAAGGCTCAAGCCTTAGCCGATTTTCTCACGGAATGGCATTCCGATGAAGCCGAGGGCGTATGGAAGGTGTACGTTGATGGGGCATCCGCTCGGCAAGGAAGCGGAATCGGCGTTCTCATGGTTTCACCCGAAGAAGAACGGCTACACTTGTCCGTGCGGCTAGAACACCGGGCGACTAATAATGAAGCTGAATATGAAGCACTTATAGCCGGTCTGCAAGCCGCCCGGCATGTCGGCGCCACCCGGGTGTGGCTATACTCAGATTCGCAACTTGCCATACAGCAACTGGCCGGTAATTTCGAAGTCAATAGCAGCCGGCTGCAAGAGTACATCGATGCCTATGAACAGCTGAAGGCGGGTTTCCGTGAGGTACTCTTACAGAAGATCCCTCGGGAAAGCAACTTGCAAGCGGATGAGCTAGCCAAATTAGCTAGCGCAGTCGGAGCTTGGGTGGTCCCCCGGCCGGCCAGCCATGCCTTATTCGTCATGCAAATCGAGCAGCAAGCGGAGATCGAATTGGAGACTGATTGGAGAACGCCATTGATCGCATTCTTGACCAGGGGAGAAGTGCCATCCGACCGGGAGCAGGCTCGGCTGCTCAGAAAGAGAGCCGTGCAATATACCATGGTCGGAGATGCCCTCTATAAACGAGCTCACGCCCGGCCATTACTCAAATGTCTGGGCGGCGAGGATGCAGATTACGTGCTCCGCGAAGTCCATATGGGGGTCTGCAGTAACCATTCGGGGGGCAGAGCCACCGCCCGGAAGGCTCTGTTGGCCGGGTATTATTGGCCAACTTTACAGAAGGATGCCGACCGGCTGGCCGCAACATGCATCTCATGTCAAAAGCACCAGTGCCTGCCGCACCGGCCGACCGAAGTAATGAAGACATCTGCTGTCTCTTGCCCGTTTGACCAATGGGGCATGGATATCGTAGGTCCCTTTCCGCTCGCCCCCGCCCAGAAGAGGTTCTTGTTGGTCGCGGTGGATTACTTCTCTAAGTGGGTGGAAGCAGAGGCGCTGGCCCGGATCACCGAGCAGGCGGTGATTAAGTTCTTGTGGCAAAACATTTTATGCAGATACGGGATCCCCCACAAGTTGGTTTCTGACAACGGTCGGCAGTTTCAAGGGAAGAAAATCAAAGAGTGGTGCTCGGCATACGGCATCCAGCAGGCCTTTACATCTGTGGCGTATCCACAGAGCAACGGCCAGGCAGAAGTCGCCAACCGGGAAATCTTGAGAGGACTCAAAACAAAGCTGGATCATGCAGGAACCAACTGGGTAGAGCAGCTGCCCGGGGTCCTTTGGGCAAACAGAACCACACCCAGAGAAGCGACCGGGCAGACGCCTTTCCACCTCGTCTACGGCAGCGAGGCGGTGGTGCCGGTCGAGGTCGGTTGTGAATCTGACCGGCGGTTAAGCTATGACGAAGGGAATGATGAAAGAAGGCGCTTAGAGCTTGACCTCATAGAGGAAGTCCGGGACAAAGCAGCCGCCCGGATGTTCGCGTACCGTCAGCGTATGAAACAAAGGTACAACCAGAAGGTGTTGCCGCGCTCGTTTCGAGCCGGGGACCTAGTCTGGAAACGTATAAAGCCGGTCGGTGATGTTAACAAATTACAACCACAGTGGGGCGGACCCTTCAAGGTAGTGCAGAAATTGCATTCAGGCGCTTACTACTTGGAGGATGAACATGGAAAAAGACTTGACCGACCGTGGAGTGCCCTACACTTGCAAATGTACAGAGAGCCCTAGAGTGATGTAATCTTGTAAAGCGCAGCATTCTAGCTATAACGAAAGGCTCTCCCGACCGAAATTGCCGGTCGGCCACACAAGGCAAGTCATACCTGGACGGGACGCAGGCTGACGCGTCATACCCTCCAGAAGCCTGAGTCGGCGACTGACTGGAAGCATCAGCCCACTCGGAAGCCTGGATTGGTTCCCGATCGGAAGCGTGGCGGCCCACGTGGAAGATAGGTCCATCCGGAAGCCTGAAGAGGTGCCCGGTCGGATGCGTGGCGTTCCACGCAGAAGATTGGCTCCCTTCGGAAGCCTGAGTTGGTGACTGATTGGAAACATCAGCCCACTCGGAAGCCTGGATTGGTTCCCGGTCGGAAGCGTGGCGGCCCACGTGGAAGATTGGCCCATCCGGAAGCCTGAAGAGGTGCCCGGTCGGATGCGTGGCGTTCCACGCAGAAGATTGGCTCCCTTCGGAAGCCTGAGTTGGTGACTGATTGGAAACATCAGCCCACTCGGAAGCCTGGATGGTTCCCGGTCGGAAGCGTGGCGGCCCACGTGGAAGATTGGCCCATCCGGAAGCCTGAAGAGGTGCCGGTCGGATGCGTGGCGTCCACGCAGAAGATTGGTCCCTTGGAAGCCTGAGTGGGACTGATTGGAACATCAGCCCACTCGGAAGCCTGGATTGGTTCCCGGTCGGAAGCGTGGCGGCCCACGTGGAAGATTGGCCCATCCGGAAGCCTGAAGAGGTGCCCGGTCGGATGCGTGGCGTTCCACGCAGAAGATTGGCTCCCTTCGGAAGCCTGAGTTGGTGACTGATTGGAAACATCAGCCCACTCGGAAGCCTGGATTGGTTCCCGGTCGGAAGCGTGGCGGCCCACGTGGAAGATAGGCCATCCGGAAGCCTGAAGAGGTGCCCGGTCGGATGCGTGGCGTTCCACGCAGAAGATTGGTCCCTTCGGAAGCCTGAGTTGGTGACTGATTGGAAACATCAGCCCACTCGGAAGCCTGGATTGGTTCCCGGTCGGAAGCGTGGCGGCCCACGTGGAAGATTGGCCCATCCGGAAGCCTAAAGCGGTGCCGGTCGGATGCGTGGCGTTCCACGCAGAAGATTGGCTCCCTTGGAAGCCTGAGTGGGACTGATTGGAACATCAGCCCACTCGGAAGCCTGGATTGGTTCCCGGTCGGAAGCGTGGCGGCCCACGTGGAAGATAGGTCCATCCGGAAGCCTGAAGAGGTGCCCGGTCGGATGCGTGGCGTTCCACGCAGAAGATTGGCTCCCTTCGGAAGCCTGAGTTGGTGACTGATTGGAAACATCAGCCCACTCGGAAGCCTGGATTGGTTCCCGGTCGGAAGCGTGGCGGCCCACGTGGAAGATTGGCCCATCCGGAAGCCTGAAGAGGTGTCCGGTCGGATGCGTGGCGTTCCACGCAGAAGATTGGCTCCCTTCGGAAGCCTGAGTTGGTGACTGATTGGAAACATCAGCCCACTCGGAAGCCTGGATTGGTTCCCGGTCGGAAGCGTGGCGGCCCACGTGGAAGATAGGTCCATCCGGAAGCCTGAAGAGGTGCCCGGTCGGATGCGTGGCGTTCCACGCAGAAGATTGGCTCCCTTCGGAAGCCTGAGTTGGTGACTGATTGGAAACATCAGCCCACTCGGAAGCCTGGATTGGTTCCCGGTCGGAAGCGTGGCGGCCCACGTGGAAGATAGGTCCATCCGGAAGCCTGAAGAGGTGCCCGGTCGGATGCGTGGCGTTCCACGCAGAAGATTGGCTCCCTTCGGAAGCCTGAGTTGGTGACTGATTGGAAACATCAGCCCACTCGGAAGCCTGGATTGGTTCCCGATCGGAAGCGTGGCGGCCCACGTGGAAGATAGGTCCATCCGAAAGCCTGAAGAGGTGCCCGGTCGGATGCGTGGCGTTCCACGCGGAAGATTGATTTCCTTCAGAAGCCTGGGTCGGCGACTGATTAAAACAACAGCCCACCCAGAAACCTGAATCTGAATCCGGTCGGACGTGTGGTGACTCACCTTAGTCAGATCAACCAGTCGTCTACCTTACACAACCATTTTTCCTGCGCTTAATTCGGCTCTCTGGTCGGGCTTAAGGCGATCCATATCCCCCACCCGGCTAGCCGATCAGCAACATCTGCTTAGTCGCTATCTAAAGTGACACGTAGAAGGAAAAGGCTTTTCATTGATGCTTACTCGGAAGCATTACAAAAAAGAGAGCCCCAACCGGCGGCTCAAGATTACATGATTAAAATTTAGGTAAAGGGCTGGAAGAAGTCTTTAGGGAGTAGCTCCTTGACCCGGGTCACTTGGACGGCATTGGCAGGAAGGTCGGCAGGCAGATGGCCGCTCTCTTGGAGCTGCAGAACAACGCTGTTAAGGCCCATCTTGAACATATCAGATGTCCGCTTGCCCAGCTGCTGGCCGAACTCTTTGGAGTTGATGTAAGCCAGGCGATGTGCGTCCATCCGGGCGGGCTCGCCTGCTTGGTACAGCTTCAGGCTGTCAATTTCCGCCCGGAGGTTAGCTAACTCCTTGTCCTTCTCCTCCAAGGCAACGGCTTGAGAAGCCAGCAGTCCTTCAGACAAACGGAGCTCGTCTCCTCGTAAGTCTAAAGCCTTCTCCTTGGCATTCAAGTCCGACTCCCGAGTCGCCAGCTCCTGCTCTTTTTCGTTCAAGGTCGTCCGGAGCTCCTCCGAAGACTTCATCAGTGTATCTAATTCCGCCTTCAAGGCTTGGGCCTCGACAGTCTTCTTGTCGAGGTCCGATCGGGCACGGCGCTGCCTATCCAGAGCCTTCTTCCTCTCCTGCTTAAGGGTCTCGTGCAGGGATGAAGACTGGGCATACGCCCGCTCGGCTGCCTCCGCTCGGGTGGTTTCCTCCATCAGTAGCGCTTCGGCGGAACGGAGTTTCTCCTTAAGGTCCAGTATCTCCGAACGGAGAATAGCGGTGCCCTCCTCGCCGGCCGGTAAGTTCGCGTGTGCCTGGCGGAGCTCCCATTCCTCAATCCGCCGCTCGGCCGCTCGGCGTCCCCTGGTGTTGGTAACAAGGCATAGGCGACGCTCGAGCAGGAGGCCCAAAACTACAATAAGAATGTTAGAAAAAAGCAAGTTAGTTAAGCATTGAAGCATCGGACTTACATGCGTAGCGTCCTGATGAATTGGTCGGCCAGTCGGATCGGGGGTCTGGAAGTCCCCTCCCTCATACCCTGCTCCCAGCAGTCCGCCAATTCCCCATAAAGGGTAAGCCGCTGCTGGACTTCGAAGGGGGCCACTGGGTCGACCGAGGGGAGATATACGCCATAGCCACCCGTCTGTGAACGTTGTCCCCCCGAGCGCGACGAACCCGGTGCGTCAGCTGACCGGCTCGCTCTAGCCGGGCTGGCAGCTGCCTCTGCAGGCTGGGAGCGAGAGCCCGACGCAGAAGTCCTCGGGCGCCTCTGCAAAGGTTGCGGGTCAGGAGAATCAGAAGAGGATAGGTCCACCTCCGCCGGTTCCTCAATACGGATAGAAGCACTGGCCTTCCGCTTGGAAGGCAGGGACTTCTGCAGGGAAGGCAGAGCCTTCTGCTTGCCGGAGGATCTTGCAGGGGCAGGAGATTTCGATGAGCCGACCGGCTCCACAGAACCGGTCGCCGCTGGTTGGGCAGAAGGAGCCGGAGAGGCGGGCTCCGCGCTCTCAGGAATCGGAGGTTGGTCGGGCAGACCGGCCTGGCGCAGACGCAGTTGTTCGGCCGCCCGGGCGTTTACTTCTTCGTCTTCCATGCCCAGGGCCGCATCGAGGGCCGCTTCCCACATCATCTTGGCTGCAAAATCAGAAGATATTGAGTTAGGGAGAAAGAAGTACGAAACAAAAAATGACTTACAGAAGGTGTCGGGCAGGGCGGCAGGCACTCGGCTTAGCCCAAATATATACAAGACGGCGTCGTTAAGAAGTTTCATGCCGTCGAAGCGGAGGCCCCCGAGTCGAGAAACAGCCATTATAAATAAGGGGTCGGACTTAAAATTTCTTAAGGGAGTTATAGGGGGCATGTCTTCAACCCATCCGATCGGGAACCCAGGGCTGGTCGGAGGGCTTATGAAGAAAAAATGGGTTTTCCACCCCTTATTCGAGGAGGAATATTCTCCACTATGGATAATTTGGCCCGGGCTTGGAGAAAGAAATTCCCGGCCTCCTGTTTCTTCGGATAATAAAAGAAATAAAGAACCTCCGGTCGGAGGGGGACTCGGTAAAGGGTAAAGAGAACTATTAGGTTACATAGTATACGAACGACATTGGGAGAAAGCTGGAAGATAGGCACATGGAAAAAGTTACAGAACTTACAATAAAGGGATGAAGAGGGTAGCGCAGGCCAGACGTATGCTGGTCCCGGAAAAAACACAAAGAAGCCGGCCGGGGGCTTGTGTGGTCTGTCAGCCTTTGTAGGAACGACGATGCGATAGTTTTCAGGGATATCGTAGGCCAGTCGGAGATCGGAGACGGTCTCGTCGTTAAGGGTAGACTCGACGGAAGTATACCACGTAGAGGCAGCCATGGAGCAGAAAGAAAGGGAAGAAAAGGGGAGAATCTGACCGTAGGTGGTGGCGAAAAGGATTAGGAAACAGGCGGAGAAGCACGAGAGCGGCGGCGACACGCGAAGACGGCGGCAAGGAGCGAGAAGCACCGAGTTAGAGAGAGAACAGTGAAGAGCAAATGAGGGTTTCGGTGAATATGGAGGCCTATTTATAGCTAGGCCGAAAGAAGGGAGACCGTCCGATGGCGATCCACGTGTACGGCGA
>JAGFNQ010003366.1:326779-347429 GCA_024364735.1 Boesenbergia rotunda | reverse complement strand
ATCCATTTCAAAGTCAACACAGAGGAAATAAATCGCGGAAACTACTAACTTAGAGAGGATAGATATCTGATTTCGTCAATATTTGATTAACAAATCTGATGATAATAACATTTCATGTGTTAATCATCAACTCATCCCGTAAAAAACTCAACAGTTATTTATATCATGGATATTAATCGGTTGGTTGATATCCAATGAAACTTCATTCTATTTATGTTTAAGTTGATTATCTGATTGACGATGATCCTGCCCTATCTTTGGCACCGTACGGACAGCCAACGTGGCAAACGGCCTGGCCAACTTCAGGGTCCACGTCATTGTACGGGTAGCCAGCTTGACAAACACCCTAGCCGGTCCCAGGGTCTCTGCCGGCCGGTCGGACTCAAGGCGGCCGGTCAGAATAAATGTAGCGGTTCATCCGGCCGGTCAATCCCGGCCTGCCATCATAAGGTTATTATACCTCGTTTATCAGGGTACTTCCGCCCGGTTTCTACGCCCTCTTTCCCGGGTACTGCCGCCCGGCCACATAAGGGCCACACGCCTAATCGTTCGGGTGCATCCGCCCGGCAACCCTTCACATACATAGTCCCCAGGCTTGCACGCCCGGCGCCCACTCGGGCACTCTCTCCCGGAATCACCCGGGAATAACGACAAAATATATCTGCACCAGCTGCAGATAACAGGCTGTCACCACTCGTGTGAACTGACACTGACACTTCCTGGCACGCCGCCCTGTCGCGCCGTTGGCGCCAGGTGGCTCCGGCCGGAGGCTTACAGAAACTGTCTTTTCCCTCACATAAGACAATCAGTATAAGACAAGGAATGTTGGCTACAAATCGACATAATCATACAATATTCCCTGACCAGGTCAGAGAATCCTGACAATGTCAGACTTGGTCCTTTTCCCCGGCTATATAAGCCCCTCTCCTCCTCATTATCAGGTACGCGCGAAGCCACTTGTCTACAGTGCTCCATTATTTTTCCTGTTCACCGGAGTACTGACTTGACCGTCGGAGTGCCTGGCCGGGACGTTTCCCGGCTAGGTTGCTAACGGTCATCTTCCCCAGCAGGTCTACTTCCATTCGGTCGGCGGTTCACCAGGCGACATCTACTTACGTCCGGTCGGAGGACACCCCCCACTCGCTGAGTCATTCTGAGCGAGGGCATCCAGTCAGCATTCACGTCATTCATCTCTACACCGTCATCCGGTTGCGGCCCCACTCCGCTCGGCGACAGGATCAAATTTGGCGCTAGAAGGAGGGCATCCCTGCCTGATCGAGAGCGAAGAATGGAAAACCCCAATCCACTGACGGTTACTCTTTCGCCAGAAGAATACGAAATGCTGATGGCTGTCCGGACACAGAAGGCACAACAATCGCATCCGCCGACCGGTAGTCAAGGGGCCCGGCCCCCTGGGCCCTCTATACGGGGAAACTCAGAAGGTATGGCTGCTCAGCCCGACCCCTTCATTCCTAATTTTCCCCGAGCACTTTTTCGGAACGAGGCCCACTCGGCCCCGACCGAAGCTTCAGCGTCCAGCCTGGCGCATCAGGCGCGCCCAGATAAAGGGAAAGGTTTAGCCGACCCTGCCGCGGCCTATCCGACTCACAGCCCTTTCTCTTCACAAATTCTTGGGGATCCCGTTCCCAAGCATCTACGATTCTTCACCATGCCTGAGTACTCGGGGGCCAGTGACCCCGAGGAACACGTCATGAAATTTGAAAGCGCCGCCCTGTTGCACCAATACCCGGAGGGCGTCAAATGCCGCGCTTTCCTGACAACCCTCTCCGGGCAGGCTCAACGATGGTTCGACGGACTCCCGGGCGGATCAGTCGGGAGTTTCGCAGAAGTGAAGCGGCTGTTTCTGCAACATTTTGCAAGCAGTCGGAGGCATCATAAGACCAGCCTCAATTTGTTCGCTCTGAAGCAAGGTCCGAAAGAATCACTCCGGGCCTACATCAAGAGGTTCAATGGAGTAGCTATAGAGGTGCCCAATACCACGCCAGAAGTATTGGTCACCGCCTTCTCGCAAGGGCTCCAAGAGGGTGACTTCTTCCGATCCCTGATCAGGAAGCCACCGAAGGATTTCGACAGCCTGCTCGGGAAGGCTGTTAAGTATATCAATGTAGAGGAAGCGCAAGCCGCCCGGAGGAAGGAAGTTATAGTTAGCCCACAGCCCGCACCTCAACACAACAGATCACCAGGAGGACCGATTCGCAGTCCCCGACCGGCCGATCAGCCGGGAATGAGGCCCCAACAAGTGCAGGTGGCGCAGGGGAATTGGCCCAACAGATGGGCACCGTATTGTGCGTTTCACCAGTGTAATACGCACAACACTGAAGACTGCCGAGCGGGCGGCAGAGCTCGGACCCCACTCGGCAGGGGTCAAGGACGACAAACCCCGCAGGGGCGCGGGCGTGGTTATGGAGCCACAGCCCAACAAGGACAAAGGCGGGATACCCCCGCCGCCCGGCAATTGTTTCCTCAGCCCGAGCAGGAAGAGGCGGAGGAATTTGACGAAGATCAAGCGAATCACCAGAACGCCGTCCGAGGAGGCGTCAATGTGATTTCCGGCGGTCCGACCGGAGGCGACTCCAACCGAGCCAGAAAGACACAGGTACGCCGACTGGAAATTCACCAAGTCGGAGTTAGCACCTCACAAGCTCAAGGGCCCCAAATCAGCTGGGGGCCGCAGGACTTACAAGGATTGGAGGTGCCGCACGACGACCCACTGGTCATCACGGCTGTCATCGCCAACTACGAAGTCCACCGCACCATTGTGGACACCGGCAGCTCGGTAAACATCTTATATAAACGAGCTTTCGATCAATTACAAATTGAAATGTCACAGCTGGAGTTGGTGGCTACGCCCCTGTTCGGATTTACGGGGAACGAAGTACAGCCGATCGGACAGATACGGCTGGCCGTCTCACTTGGAGAGGAGCCACTCAAGAGAACCCGATGGACCACGTTTCTGATTGTGGATGCGCCAGCTGCCTACAACGCCATTCTCGGTCGACCGGCTCTCAACGAATTTAAAGCGGTAGTCTCCACCTACTACCTCAAGGTGAAGTTTCCGGTCGGCGACAGGGTCGGCGAGGTGAAGGGCAACCAGATCGTGGCCCGGCGCTGCTATGCTGATGATGTCCGCTCGGGAGGTCAGAAGGCAAGGCGGGCAGATAGCAGCTGCAACATGGTGCAAGCCTCCCCTTGGGCAGAATTGCGGGAGGACAAAGAAGAGGTACAACTTTTGCCCGGTCGGGAAGATACCAAAATACAAATTGCTGCAGGACTCTCCGAGGAGCTGAAGCAATCCCTAGTCGACTCCCTCGCCCGGAATCAAGACGTATTTGCCTGGTCGGCGAAAGACTTGAAGGGAGTCCGACCGGAAGTAGCGGAACACCAATTGCACGTGTACCCGGGTGCGCGGCCAGTAAAGCAGCGGAAAAGGGACCACAGCGCCGCCCAGAATCAAGTCATCCGGGCGGAAGTAGAAAGACTGTTGGAGGCAGGACACATCCGGGAGGTCCAGTTCCCGGCCTGGCTGGCCAATGTGGTGCTGGTGGCCAAACCCAACGACAAGTGGCGGGTATGCATTGATTTCCGAGACCTCAATCGTGCATGCCCGAAAGATTGCTACCCACTTCCACGGATCGATCAAATGGTAGACTCGACGGCCGGCAGCGAGTTCATATCGATGCTGGATGCGTACCAGGGATACCACCAAGTCCCACTGGCTGCTGCCGATCAGGAGAAGGTTAGCTTTGTCACGGCTGACGGCACCTACTGCTACACCGTCATGCCGTTCGGCCTCAAGAATGCGGGCGCCACCTACCAAAGAATGATGAACAAGGTGTTCCGGTCGCAAATGGGGCGTAACGTCGAAGTATACGTCGACGATATTCTGATCAAGACTGCCCGGGCGGAAGAACTAATCCCCGACATTGAAGAAACTTGCCGAACTCTACGGCGGTTTGGCCTGAAGCTTAATCCGGCCAAATGTCTATTCGGGGCTCGAAGCGGGAAGTTCCTCGGCTATATAGTCACCGAGCGGGGAATCGAAGCAAATCCGGGCAAAGTAAAGGCCATCATGGAGATGCCGGCTCCAAGGAATCTCAGAGAAGCTCAACGGCTGATCGGACGGATAACGGCCTTGTCAAGATTCATTTCCCGGTCAGCCGAACGGGGTCTGCCATTCTTCAAGACATTACGCCGGGCCACCAAATTTCAGTGGGACGCAGAATGTGACAGGGCCTTCGAAGAGCTGAAAGCTTATCTGTCTGAACTACCGACACTCGCCCGGCCGGATCCGAATGAGAGTTTATATGTATACCTAGCAGCTTCCTCCGACTCGGGCAGCATGGTGTTGGCCCGGCAAGAAAAAACTGAGCAAAGGCCGGTGTACTTCTTTGCCCACTTATTTAAAGGAGCCGAGTGTCGGTACACGACACTCGAAAAATTGGGCTACATACTATTCTTAGCCGCCCGGCGACTCAGACCATACTTCTTATCTCACCCAATTACTGTATTGACTAACAGTAACTTGGGTCGGGTGCTCACTAACCCAGAAGCCTCAGGGCGGCTAGTCAAATGGACAACCGAGCTGAGTGAGTATGACATACAATATCAACCCCGACCGGCTATCAAGGCTCAAGCCTTAGCCGATTTTCTCACGGAATGGCATTCCGATGAAGCCGAGGGCGTATGGAAGGTGTACGTTGATGGGGCATCCGCTCGGCAAGGAAGCGGAATCGGCGTTCTCATGGTTTCACCCGAAGAAGAACGGCTACACTTGTCCGTGCGGCTAGAACACCGGGCGACTAATAATGAAGCTGAATATGAAGCACTTATAGCCGGTCTGCAAGCCGCCCGGCATGTCGGCGCCACCCGGGTGTGGCTATACTCAGATTCGCAACTTGCCATACAGCAACTGGCCGGTAATTTCGAAGTCAATAGCAGCCGGCTGCAAGAGTACATCGATGCCTATGAACAGCTGAAGGCGGGTTTCCGTGAGGTACTCTTACAGAAGATCCCTCGGGAAAGCAACTTGCAAGCGGATGAGCTAGCCAAATTAGCTAGCGCAGTCGGATCTTGGGTGGTCCCCCGGCCGGCCAGCCATGCCTTATTCGTCATGCAAATCGAGCAGCAAGCGGAGATCGAATTGGAGACTGATTGGAGAACGCCATTGATCGCATTCTTGACCAGGGGAGAAATGCCATCCGACCGGGAGCAGGCTCGGCTGCTCAGAAAGAGAGCCGTGCAATATACCATGGTCGGAGATGCCCTCTATAAACGAGCTCACGCCCGACCATTACTCAAATGTCTGGGCGGCGAGGATGCAGATTACGTGCTCCGCGAAGTCCATATGGGGGTCTGCAGTAACCATTCGGGGGGCAGAGCCACCGCCCGGAAGGCTCTGTTGGCCGGGTATTATTGGCCAACTTTACAGAAGGATGCCGACCGGCTGGCCGCAACATGCATCTCATGTCAAAAGCACCAGTGCCTGCCGCACCGGCCGACCGAAGTAATGAAGACATCTGCTGTCTCTTGCCCGTTTGACCAATGGGGCATGGATATCGTAGGTCCCTTTCCGCTCGCCCCCGCCCAGAAGAGGTTCTTGTTGGTCGCGGTGGATTACTTCTCTAAGTGGGTGGAAGCAGAGGCGCTGGCCCGGATCACCGAGCAGGCGGTGATTAAGTTCTTGTGGCAAAACATTTTATGCAGATACGGGATCCCCCACAAGTTGGTTTCTGACAACGGTCGGCAGTTTCAAGGGAAGAAAATCAAAGAGTGGTGCTCGGCATACGGCATCCAGCAGGCCTTTACATCTGTGGCGTATCCACAGAGCAACGGCCAGGCAGAAGTCGCCAACCGGGAAATCTTGAGAGGACTCAAAACAAAGCTGGATCATGCAGGAACCAACTGGGTAGAGCAGCTGCCCGGGGTCCTTTGGGCAAACAGAACCACACCCAGAGAAGCGACCGGGCAGACGCCTTTCCACCTCGTCTACGGCAGCGAGGCGGTGGTGCCGGTCGAGGTCGGTTGTGAATCTGACCGGCGGTTAAGCTATGACGAAGGGAATGATGAAAGAAGGCGCTTAGAGCTTGACCTCATAGAGGAAGTCCGGGACAAAGCAGCCGCCCGGATGTTCGCGTACCGTCAGCGTATGAAACAAAGGTACAACCAGAAGGTGTTGCCGCGCTCGTTTCGAGCCGGGGACCTAGTCTGGAAACGTATAAAGCCGGTCGGTGATGTTAACAAATTACAACCACAGTGGGGCGGACCCTTCAAGGTAGTGCAGAAATTGCATTCAGGCGCTTACTACTTGGAGGATGAACATGGAAAAAGACTTGACCGACCGTGGAGTGCCCTACACTTGCAAATGTACAGAGAGCCCTAGAGTGATGTAATCTTGTAAAACGCAGCATTCTAGCTATAACGAAAGGCTCTCCCGACCGAAATTGCCGGTCGGCCACACAAGGCAAGTCATACCTGGACGGGACGCAGGCTGACGCGTCATACCCTCCAGAAGCCTGAGTCGGCGACTGACTGGAAGCGTCAGCCCACTCGGAAGCCTGGATTGGTTCCCGGTCGGAAGCGTGGCGGCCCACGTGGAAGATTGGCCCATCCGGAAGCCTAAAGCGGTGTCCGGTCGGATGCGTGGCGTCCCACGCAGAAGATTGGTTCCCTTTGGAAGCCTGAGTCGGCGACTGACTGGAAGCGTCAGCCCACTCGGAAGCCTGGACTGGTTCCCGGTCGGAAGCGTGGCGGCCCACGTGGAAGATTGGCCCATCCGGAAGCCTAAAGCGGTGTCCGGTCGGATGCGTGGCGTCCCACGCAGAAGATTGGTTCCCTTTGGAAGCCTGAGTCGGCGACTGACTGGAAGCGTCAGCCCACTCGGAAGCCTGGATTGGTTCCCGGTCGGAAGCGTGGCGGCCCACGTGGAAGATTGGCCCATCCGGAAGCCTAAAGCGGTGTCCGGTCGGATGCGTGGCGTCCCACGCAGAAGATTGGTTCCCTTTGGAAGCCTGAGTCGGCGACTGACTGGAAGCGTCAGCCCACTCGGAAGCCTGGATGGTTCCCGGTCGGAAGCGTGGCGGCCCACGTGGAAGATTGGCCCATCCGGAAGCCTAAAGCGGTGTCCGGTCGGATGCGTGGCGTCCCACGCAGAAGATTGGTTCCCTTTGGAAGCCTGAGTCGGCGACTGACTGGAAGCGTCAGCCCACTCGGAAGCCTGGATTGGTTCCCGGTCGGAAGCGTGGCGGCCCACGTGGAAGATTGGCCCATCCGGAAGCCTAAAGCGGTGTCCGGTCGGATGCGTGGCGTCCCACGCAGAAGATTGGTTCCCTTTGGAAGCCTGAGTCGGCGACTGACTGGAAGCGTCAGCCCACTCGGAAGCCTGGACTGGTTCCCGGTCGGAAGCGTGGCGGCCCACGTGGAAGATTGGCCCATCCGGAAGCCTAAAGCGGTGTCCGGTCGGATGCGTGGCGTCCCACGCAGAAGATTGGTTCCCTTTGGAAGCCTGAGTCGGCGACTGACTGGAAGCGTCAGCCCACTCGGAAGCCTGGACTGGTTCCCGGTCGGAAGCGTGGCGTTCCACGCGGAAGATTGATTTCCTTCAGAAGCCTGGGTCGGCGACTGATTAAAACAACAGCCCACCCAGAAGCCTGAATCTGAATCCGGTCGGACATGTGGTGACTCACCTTAGTCAGATCAACCAGTCGTCTACCTTACACAACCATTTTTCCTGCGCTTAATTCGGCTCTGGTCGGGCTTAAGGCGATCCATATCCCCCACCCGGCTAGCCGATCAGCAACATCTGCTTAGTCGCTATCTAAAGTGACGTAGAAGGAAAAAGCTTTTCATTGAGGCTTACTCGGAAGCATTACAAAAAAGAGAGCCCCAACCGGCGGCTCAAGATTACATGATTAAAATTTAGGTAAAGGGCTGGAAGAAGTCTTTAGGGAGTAGCTCCTTGACCCGGCTCACTTGACGGCATTGGCAGGAAGGTCGGCAGGCAGATGGCCGCTCTCTTGGAGCTGCAGAACAGCGCTGTTAAGGCCCATCTTGAACATATCAGATGTCCGCTTGCCCAGCTGCTGGCCGAACTCTTTGGAGTTGATGTAAGCCAGGCGATGTGCGTCCATCCGGGCGGGCTCGCCTGCTTGGTACAGCTTCAGGCTGTCAATTTCCGCCCGGAGGTTAGCTAACTCCTTGTCCTTCTCCTCCAAGGCAACGGCTTGAGAAGCCAGCAGTCCTTCAGACAAACGGAGCTCGTCTCCTCGTAAGTCTAAAGCCTTCTCCTTGGCATTCAAGTCCGACTCCCGAGTCGCCAGCTCCTGCTCTTTTTCGTTCAAGGTCGTCCGGAGCTCCTCCGAAGACTTCATCAGCGTATCTAATTCCGCCTTCAAGGCTTGGGCCTCGACAGTCTTCTTGTCGAGGTCCGATCGGGCACGGCGCTGCCTATCCAGAGCCTTCTTCCTCCCTGCTTAAGGGTCCGTGCAGGGATGAAGACCGGGCATACGCCCGCTCGGCTGCCTCCGCTCGGGTGATTTCCTCCGTCAGTAGCGCTTCGGCGGAACGGAGTTTCTCCTTAAGGTCCAGTATCTCCGAACGGAGAATAGCGGTGCCCTCCTCGCCGGCCGGTAAGTTCGCATGTGCCTGGCGGAGCTCCCATTCCTCAATCCGCCGCTCGGCCGCTCGGCGTCCCCTGGTGTTGGTAACCAAGGCATAGGCGACGCTCGAGCAGGAGGCCCAAAACTACAATAAGAATGTTAGAAAAAAGCAAGTTAGTTAAGCAGTGAAGCATCGGACTTACATGCGTAGCGTCCTGAATGAATTGGTCGGCCAGTCGGATCGGGGGTCTGGAAGTCCCCTCCCTCATACCCTGCTCCCAGCAGTCCGCCAGTTCCCCATAAAGGGTAAGCCGCTGCTGGACTTCGAAGGGGGCCACTGGGTCGACCGAGGGGAGATATACGCCATAGCCACCCGTCTGGGAACGTTGTCCCCCCGAGCGCGACGAACCCGGTGCGTCAGCTGACCGGCTTGCTCTAGCCGGGCTGGCAGCTGCCTCTGCAGGCTGGGAGCGAGAGCCCGACGCAGAAGTCCTCGGGCGCCTCTGCAAAGGTTGCGGGTCAGGAGAATCAGAAGAGGATAGGTCCACCTCCGCCGGTTCCTCAATACGGATAGAAGCACTGGCCTTCCGCTTGGAAGGCAGGGACTTCTGCAGGGAAGGCAGAGCCTTCTGCTTGCCGGAGGATCTTGCAGGGGCAGGAGATTTCGATGAGCCGACCGGCTCCACAGAACCGGTCGCCGCTGGTTGGGCAGAAGGAGCCGGAGAGGCGGGCTCCGCGCTCTCAGGAATCGGAGGTTGGTCGGGCAGACCGGCCTGGCGCAGACGCAGTTGTTCGGCCGCCCGGGCGTTTACTTCTTCGTCTTCCATGCCCAGGGCCGCATCGAGGGCCGCTTCCCACATCATCTTGGCTGCAAAATCAGAAGATATTGAGTTAGGGAGAAAGAAGTACGAAACAAAAAATGACTTACAGAAGGTGTCGGGCAGGGCGGCAGGCACTCGGCTTAGCCCAAATATATACAAGACGGCGTCGTTAAGAAGTTTCATGCCGTCGAAGCGGAGGCCCCCGAGTCGAGAAACAGCCATTATAAATAAGGGGTCGGACTTAAAATTTCTTAAGGGAGTTATAGGGGGCATGTCTTCAACCCATCCGATCGGGAACCCAGGGCTGGTCGGAGGGCTTATGAAGAAAAAATGGGTTTTCCACCCCTTATTCGAGGAGGGAATATTCTCCACTATGGATAATTTGGCCCGGGCTTGGAGAAAGAAATTCCCGGCCTCCTGTTTCTTCGGATAATAAAAGAAATAAAGAACCTCCGGTCGGAGGGGGACTCGGTAAAGGGTAAAGAGAACTATTAGGTTACATAGTATACGAACGGCATTGGGAGAAAGCTGGAAGATAGGCACATGGAAAAAGTTACAGAACTTTACAATAAAGGGATGAAGAGGGTAGCGCAGGCCAGACGTATGCTGGTCCCGGAAAAACACAAAGAAGCCGGCCGGGGGCTTGTGTGGTCTGTCAGCCTTTGTAGGAACGACGATGCGATAGTTTTCAGGGATATCGTAGGCCAGTCGGAGATCGGAGACGGTCTCGTCGTTAAGGGTAGACTCGACGGAAGTATACCACGTAGAGGCAGCCATGGAGCAGAAAGAAAGGGAAGAAAAGGGGAGAATCTGACCGTAGGTGGTGGCGAAAAGGATTAGGAAACAGGCGGAGAAGCACGAGAGCGGCGGCGACACGCGAAGACGGCGGCAAGGAGCGAGAAGCACCGAGTTAGAGAGAGAACAGTGAAGAGCAAATGAGGGTTTCGGTGAATATGGAGGCCTATTTATAGCTAGGCCGAAAGAAGGGAGACCGTCCGATGGCGATCCACGTGTACGGCGATCGCCTCATCCATGCCGTTGAGGCGTCCCACGATCAGCCTCGAAAAAGACGCGCCGCAGGCGCTGACGTCGCCTGCAGCGGCGACAGGGCGCGCCGTCCGGTCGGCCAGCCGGAAGCTGCCGCGTGGCGGAAAGAATTACGCGCGTTAATGGCCATTAAAAGCTCGTAATCATGGGGATAAATCGCATCCCGGTCGGCCAACCAGCGTGCGCCACGTGGCCCGGATCATTAAAGCGGATGTGATGCCGTTAAGGCGCCGGTCGCATCGGGCATATCACATCACCTCATTCGACTTAGAATGTCACGTCTCCATTAATTGACTGACTCGGGCGATCACGGGAAAATCGTCTTGGGGCACGTGGCACTCCATGTGCCTTGCGACTCAAGACAAACGTTCACTCGACCAAGTGTCATCAAAGTACAGCCAATAATTCGACGACACGGGGCAAGCCACTCTCCTGCCCACCAACAACACTCGTCCGGTCGGACGCATTCACAATGTACGGACGCGTGGCGACCCACGCTCCCTTCAGTCGGGAATAGTTATTCTGCTTACGCAGGACAATGTACGAGGGCATGGCGGCCCACGTTCCTCCCGGACAAAATTTTTATCTGCTCAGAATTCTTCTTCGTGTCAGTGATTAGTCGGGAATGCGTGGCGGCCCACGCTCCCCTATTACTCCTCGTCCGGTCGGACGTCTTCACTAAACAAGATGGCGCGTGGCGACTCACGTCCCTCTTGATCAACAATCTTATTCCACCCAGGCGGCTCGCGCAATACACCGCACACGGATGCGTGGCTACCCACGTTCCGGTCAGCGGCAAGGAACTGTTTGCCCACTCAGACCTTATCAACATCAGCTGTTGAGCATCATGTTAAGCCGGCCGGATATTAAACGGGCAAAAGTAGCTCGGCCGCAAAATGGTTGTACACAAACAGTCCAGTCAGTCGGACTGATCGCCTCCTTCGACTAGACTCGAGGGGAAGGCTATTGATCCTGCCCTATCTTTGGCACCGTACGGACAGCCAACGTGGCAAACGGCCTGGCCAACTTCAGGGTCCACGTCATTGTACGGGTAGCCAGCTTGACAAACACCCTAGCCGGTCCCAGGGTCTCTGCCGGCCGGTCGGACTCAAGGCGGCCGGTCAGAATAAATGTAGCGGTTCATCCGGCCGGTCAATCCCGGCCTGCCATCATAAGGTTATTATACCTCGTTTATCAGGGTACTTCCGCCCGGTTTCTACGCCCTCTTTCCCGGGTACTGCCGCCCGGCCACATAAGGGCCACACGCCTAATCGTTCGGGTGCATCCGCCCGGCAACCCTTCACATACATAGTCCCCCAGGCTTGCACGCCCGGCGCCCACTCGGGCACTCTCTCCCGGAATCACCCAGGGATAACGACAAAATATATCTGCACCAGCTGCAGATAACAGGCTGTCACCACTCGTGTGAACTGACACTGACACTTCCTGGCACGCCGCCCTGTCGCGCCGTTGGCGCCAGGTGGCTCCGGCCGGAGGCTTACAGAAACTGTCTTTTCCCTCACATAAGACAATCAGTATAAGACAAGGAATGTTGGCTACAAATCGACATAATCATACAATATTCCCTGACCAGGTCAGAGAATCCTGACAATGTCAGACTTGGTCCTTTTCCCCGGCTATATAAGCCCCTCTCCTCCTCATTATCAGGTACGCGCGAAGCCACTTGTCTACAGTGCTCCATTATTTTTTCCTGTTCACCGGAGTACTGACTTGACCGTCGGAGTGCCTGGCCGGGGCATTTCCCGGCTAGGTTGCTAACGGTCATCTTCCCCAGCAGGTCTACTTCCATTCGGTCGGCGGTTCATCAGGCGACATCTACTTACGTCCGGTCGGAGGACACCCCCCACTCGCTGAGTCATTCTGAGCGAGGGCATCCAGTCAGCATTCACGTCATTCATCTCTACACCGTCATCCGGTTGCGGCCCCACTCCGCTCGGCGACAGGATCAGTAAATATAGGCTTGTGATGTTTTAACATGTGCATTAATGCTTACATTAGAACTTTATATGACAGATATACTTGTGATAGAGATCCATAATTTCTGGGTCCCTAATATTTCCTAGCTATACACGAAGGTATAGTTCCTATGATCATGATTCATAATAGTCAAAGCTATGTATTGTATGGTTTGTTAAAAAAAAAAAGGAAAATGAGAGCTTTAAAACTTTGATCTCATTTATTCCAACCTGTCTTTCATTTGGTGCAAACTAAATCTATTCGTATGTTCAACGTGTTCTTAGTGGAAGCAAGATGAAATGGAGACCACAAAAATCTTTATAAGGACTCAAGTTCTTTGACGAGTCTGTACGACAAGATATTAGTCATGCACCTCATAGCAGGACCATATTTTTGGCATTCTTTCATAGAAACAAGAACGTCAAGCCCAAAAGAGTTCCAGTCTCTTAATGGTGTCCACTAACAAGTTGCCCCATTTCCATGGTTGGTTGGCGCAGTTGTGTCCTAAAAGCCAAGGAACATCTAATTTGTTGAGTTACTGATGAGTGTATTTGTCTGTCAATGGGAATTTTTGTGATTGCTTCCTCATTTGTATGTCTGCATCGTTTTAGAGGGTCTATTTTGTTCAAAGGTGTTTGTTCAAAAAAATTCTCACCTCTTTATATGAGAACAAAGTAAATGCTCTAATATGAGAATTTTTTTTAGCTATCTCGGTTCACCTTTGTTCTCTAGTTTTGCAATTACACATAGAAGATTTCTTTACTCTTTCTCTCCGTTGCTTAAAGGATTATATCTGTCTTTCTTCACTTGTAAATCAGTATCGTAATAACTCATGATAGAAGGATAGGTATAGCCTCTTCTAATTATGGAGTTTTCTTCTTTTAATAAAAAGTTTCTATTGTTGATAGAATTTCATATAGAAGTGCATAACTTTTTGGCTAATGAAAGTTTTTGAGTTTCAAACAGAAGTGCATAACTTTTTGCAAATCACACGCAAGAAAATATAAATGACAACCCACTATCAGTAGCATAATATCTCACCTAGAAAGAAAGAAGATGATAATGAAGATATGATGGAGAAAAAAGAGCAATGAGAGTCGAAAATTTACATCCAATGAGAGTAGAACTTTTATCCATCCATAAACAAAAAAAACTAAATATCGTCATCATCCATAATTACATTTATTTATCATATTACAACACTAGCACTACTTAACCATACCAACTAACAAACAAAACCAGCCAAAAGAATTAAGTTTACTATCACTAATATCCAGACCATGAGCGGTACATTCCAATTTCCCATATTATGTCTAGGATAAGTAAGGACTCCACTCTTGGCAACATTCTAAAATATATATCATTAGTGTCTTCATTTAGTCCAGTATCAGACCTCACAGACTTTAACCATCCATACTACTTATATCCATAGTATATTCTTCCTGGATTCTTGATTAAGCTAGAAACTAGCACCAATGCTCTTAGTCTGCATTTTTTGCATCGTACAGTTTCAAATTTGGTATGGTTAATGTTGCTGCTACTTGAAGATCTCATTCAATAGCAACCTAATACTCAAAAAAATAAAATTGGACAAAATTAAGCTAAACAATAACAATTTGCATAAGTAATGGAAAATCACATATTTTTATGAAAAATTTGACAAACAGTCGAAACAAAAGCAACTACAACTTGCATAAATAATTCTTGAGCTTGAGTTAGGCAATAACACTTTCATATGTTACTATATATAATTCTTGCGCCCAACCAATTGAACCGTTTGGATTTCACTAAACTGGATTCTTTCACCCATCAATGATCAAATATTGAAGATGCTGACATAACCAACATGCTGCCCCTTAGATAAAAAAAAAAGTAAAAATAAGTAAGTTTGCGTAAAAATGACTAGATAGTCTAGATCATGAAGTAGGAATCTTGTGTTTTGTGGAATAAAATTTAAGTTGGTGTGACACTTTGAATCTCAATCTTTGAAATTGTTTTCATGTGAAAAATGAAATCAAGCGTCCATCACAAGGAAAACATTGCCCCAAAACAATCCTATACCTGCTTCTTGTTGCGACGGAGCTGCGACAACAGTGGACCTCGGAGACGCTATCGTCGACGAAAGGAGGGGACGGAGCTTTAGGAATTTGGCAATCGACAACAAAGGGAGGGAGTCGTCAATTTTGCCAAAACAATTTTAGTGTAAGAGAAGGGCGAGGGCTCCATCTTCATCGTCACTGCGAGGTTGAATTTTAGGCTAAGATAAGGGCAAGGGAAAGTAGCTTCGTTGTCATTGCGAGGTTGAGTTTTAGGGCAAGAGAAGGGCATAGAATTTAGGGCAAGAGAAGAGAAGCATCTGCTTTTGTTTCAACTTGACGCACTCACACGTTTTGCACATCTCATTGACTAGTCAAATTTTTTTTGTCGCTTAATGAATGGGACATAGGGACAGAGGATTTTGGAGACAGAGAATGGGATAAGGGGATAGGGGATTTTAGGGACAACATCCGAACGAGACCCGACCAAGGCCGGGTTCAGCTCGGACCTTGCCCGGACCCAGTTTGCCAGGTCGAACCGGATGCCAGGTCGGTTCCAGTTCCAACTAAGTGGAACCAACAGTTTAGAGTCGTTGGTTTTTTTTATTTTCTTCAACGGTTAAGAGCATTTGACCGTTTTTTGATCAATGACTATGATTTAGTGATCGTTATGATCCAAACTCTATAAATAGGGAGTTCATTTTATCATTTTCACACACATCTTCTCTACTCTCGTTCTTAACTTCATATTCTCTACGCGTTTTCAATTCCATCTTTCGACGACAATGAAAGGAGGTTATGGAGCTTCATCATCTCGATCTCGGAGGGGAAAAGAAATAACGCACGAGGGTCCTAACATTCAAATTCAATCCACCGATGATGAGATTGAGGCTCAACCCCAGCACCTTCCTTCGCCCAAAATACAAGGAAGTACCAATGCAATTACTTCTAAAGTTTGGAAAAATCTTCCTCTAAAATATTTTATTTGCACTAAATATTTTGAGAAGGTCACACTTCCATCGGGAGAATTGTATGCAAAATGTAAGCATAGTAATGCTTCCTATAAATTCCAAGCCAGCGGCGGCTATGGGTCGTTGAAACGACATGTAGAAACGAAGTACCCGACGGAATATGGACTCGACCTCTCTCAAGCACAATTATCAAGATTTTCTAGTGTAGTAGTACTGATTCTGGTTTATTTTTATATTCTGATAATAAATTAAAAGAATCATTAGCTAAATTTATTTTCGTAGAACATCTTTCTTTTAGTTTTGGATTTAAATGCATATTTGAAGATTTTTGTAAAGAATCCGTTAATTCATATGATAAACGTGTTCCTAAGACTACACATACTCGTATAGTTAAAAGATTAGTAAAACAAGAAAAAAATTAAATGATGAATTTAGTAAATTAAATAATAAAGTTTCTTTATGCTCCGATATTTAGAGTGATCATTGACAAACTCATTCTTATATAAGTATGACTTGTCATTAGATCGATAACTTTTGGATCCTCCAAAAAAGATTAATAGCTTATAGAGTTTTTGATAATCACATATTGCCCATAACATTGCACAATTATTATGTTTAATTTTAGAAGAATATGGATTGACTCATAAAATATTTCCAATATTATTAGATAATGTTAGTTCTAATAGCGCTTCTATAGATGAATTAAAATTTGTTCGTCAACCTGTTATTGGTGGTTTATTTTTTCATATTCGTTGTGTATTCCATGTTTCAAATTTATGTGTTCAAGATGTTGGTGCAATCTTGGTTAGGTCAGGGTTGACCTAGTTTGACAAAGCTCAGGTGAGCTGGAGTCTGGTAAGCTCGGCTGAGCTTGAGGTCGTATGTTTCGATATTTGATAATGATGTTTGAGTGGTCATGATGTGTGAGTCAAGTGGGTCAAGATTGACTGGAGGCTTGACTGGGGAAAGACCTAGTGGGACTAGGCACACCTAGTGGGACTAGGTGAAGTCCAGGTAGATCGGGGAGATCGTACGCTGGCATGGCAAAAGACCTAGTGGGACTAGGCACACCTAGTGGGACTAGGTGAAGTCCAGGTAGATCGGGGAGATCGTACGCTGGCATGGCAAAAGACCTAGTGGGACTAGGCATACCTAGTGGGACTAGGTGAAGTCCAGATGGATCGGGGAGATCGTAGGCTGGCAAGGTGGAAGTCTATCGAGAGACTAGACCTAACTCGAGGGTTAGGTGAATCTGGTTGGGAACCAGGTCAAGTCTGAGCTGGGAGCTAGGCAGTAGAAATCCAGGTTGGTCAAAGGGGTTGACCGGACACTTGGTAGGGGAACCTAGGCTTGTGGAAACGAGTTAGGTTGGACCCAATCGATTGGGTAATCGATTGGGTCAATCGATCAGGTGATCGATTAGAGCAGTTTACGCGAGAGGACATAAGGTGGCTGAATCGATTGGGTAATCGATTCAGCCTTCCCTTAATCGATTGACCAATCGATTAAGGTGTCTCTTGATCTATTGGGGTAATCGATCACGGAGGTTTGCGCGAGAGAACAGAGAAGCTCTGAATCGATTGGGTAATCGATTCAGGGAACTGGTAATCGATTGGCTAATCGATTACGGTTCGAAAACTAGCCGTTGAACGGCTAAATCCTACGTGGTAATCGATTGGCTAATCGATTCAGAAACCCTAGGTGTCGGGTATAAGGGCTTTCGCGCAGGTTTGTGGCAAATAGTTCTTCTCCTCTTCTTCTCCAACTTCATTGCCATTTCAAGGGAAGCCTTGGAGCTTAGTGCTGCTGCATTTCCAAGGTCCAAGAGGCAATCACAAGCTTGAAGATAGCAAGGAAAGCAAATAGAGCTCATTTATTGTAAATCTTGTAAGATTTCCTTTGTATTTGCTTTGTTCTTGTTGTATCTTTGTAACAAGCTTGTAAGAGGTTTCTCCACCTCAAGAAGGAGACTTTCATAGTGCATGAGAGTGTGAGGAGAGTGGATCCTTGGATTAGTCACCCGGCCGGGGTGGATACCAAGTACATTCCAAGTGTTAGCGATTGCTTGAAGTCTTCCGCCGCGACAAATCATCTACAAGCGAATCGAAGCTAATCACCCCCCCTCTAGCTCGTCTACCCGTCCCAACAAGTGGTATCAGAGCAAGGTTGCTCTGCTTTGGACTCATCGCCAAGAGGGCAAGAGCTAGAGGAAGAAGAAGAAGTTGGAAGTAACCCTAATTTCAAGAAGTCATCATCAAGAGGGTTCAACTTCAAAATGGTGTTTGGCTATGACACCCGGGCACCTCCACCATTCGACAAGGCGAATTTCGATCTTTGGAAGTCAAAGATTGAAAATTTCTTCATGATGGAGATAGAGCAATGGTTTGCTCTAATGGAGGGTTTTGAAGCTCCAACAAGCACTAAAGGAAAGCTCCTCAAGAAAAGCAAATGGAATGAGGAGCAAATCAAGAGATGCGAGGCCAACAACAAAGTGACCAAGTTATTGGTTAATCTATTGCCAAGCACAATCTTGAGCCAAATTGGAGAATTTCTGTAGGATCGATGCACGTGAGAGGGGGGTGAATCACGTGACTTTTTTAAAAAAAATTAGAGCGCTTTAAAAAGCATGCACAGCGGAAAAGATAAAACACGAACGAAAAACCAATACAAACGACACAGGTAGTTTTACTTCGTTCGGAGCCTTCGGCGACTCCTACTCGAAGGCTCAGGTCCCTCGGACCTTTCCGTTGGGCAATCCACTAAAACTCTCTACCGGTAAACTCCGATAGAGTAGGCGAGTATAAAAGAATTGAAAGTGTGACAACCCCACACTTTCAAGTAATTAAATGCAATAAAATATATTAAAAAAAATTACGCTCTTCTTTTTACCGACGTCCGGAGTAGGTCGACTCTTTCGGGGCAGTAGGACGTCGTCGGCTCGATGTGAAGCGTTTCCGGAGCAAGGCGCGAGCGTAGAAGAACTTTGAGGCGTTGGAGGAATTGTTGTCCGAAGCATGGGGTCGAGGGCCCTTTATATAGGGCCTGGGGGCGCCCGGGACGTCGGGGGCGCCCCCCACGTGGCCTCTGATCCGCAGAGCTCTCGGTCGCGTCTGATCCTCTGGATCCGCTTTGACCGGGGCGCCCGGAGCGCTCGGGGCGCCCGGATTGACCGGGTCAACGTCCTATCTCCTTGGCTTCGAGGGGTTCGGTTTGAGGTATGCGCATGGGGGCGCCCGCAGAGCAGGGGGCGCCCGGGAGCAGCGGGGGCGCCCGGAAGCACCGGGGCGCCCGACCCAGCATGTATTCGAACCCTCTTTTGCTTTACCTGTTTTGTATGGCCCTTGGGGGCGCCCGGGACACTCCGGGCGCCCTACTCAGCTACTACCTCACTCCTTTGAGGCTATCTGAGCTGCAGACACTCCTTCCTTTGGTCCTGCATCCAGGGTTAATCCAAAACACAATAAAACACAGTGTTAGATTATACAGCCTTAGCTGTCTTGGTTCTGACTTTGGTCTCCGAAATGGAGCCCTAGGTCGAACCGACGCCTACTGTTCCCTCGACGGGGAACGCGTCCTCACTGGTTCGCTCCTCCAGTGACTTACCTCACTTACCCTTTGTGCAGCTTTACTTGACTTCTTGACCCACCAGGACTTCCTGCCAAGGCTCAACCACCCTGGTCTTCCTGCCAAGTCTCAACCAACTTGGTCTTCAGCCAGTTGTTAGGTCCGCGGACCCAACTGGACTTCCCGCCAGGACTCAACCATCCTGGACTTCAGCCTGGTGTCTGGTCCTAAGTCTTTCAACCCTGCACCACTTAGTAAAGAGGTTAAACACCAACAACCCTAACTTTAACCACTTTGTCATACATCAAAACCCGAGTTTGACCGTTAGTGCAAACTGCACCAACAATCTCCCCCTTTTTGATGTATTGACAACTCAGGTTAAAGTTAGAAAAAAACAACAGATATGAACTTGCCATAAACATGCAAACAATATAACACAAGCATAGGTATGAAATTTTCAGCACACAAGAAAGCAGAAATAAATGTGAAATAAGCATGCTGTTTGCAATTTTCTAACCCTTTTACCCCTACTCTCCCCCTTTGTCATTCATCAAAAAAATGTAAGCATAACAAGTTTAAGGGAGTAGAAATATAGGCTAAGTGTTAGAAATAAACTAGTCTTAAATCTATTTACTTAGCTTCACAACAAAAATTTTCTTTCAAAAGATTTTTTTTTTCAGAAAAATTAATATATCAATCTTAATCAAAAAAATGTTTTTAGGGATTAGCTGGAACTCCCTCTCAATCTTTATCAACTTTTATCAAAATTTTCAAATGTGGTTTTTGGTCAAAAATGACATTTTTGGAAAAAAAGTATTTTGACCTCAGCTCCCCCTGGACCAAGTAATGATTGTGGTCCCCTTTTCATGTGTCTAACTCTAGTTACTGACTAACTATCTAGATGATAGTAGTGTTCACTGGGTTAGTCAAGTCAAGTAATAATGTCTAGCTCAGATTTTAGTGCAAGACTACTTGACTTGATCACTGTAATGTTGGTATTTTACGCCCAGACTTACTGGTGATGCACTGACTTAAGCATTCGGAAGTCCAGGCAGTGTCCTATGCATCTCACAAACCGTTCTATTGGTTTTTGCAAACACAACAAGTTAATCTTAATGTGTTTTGTGAGATGCGGCTACCTAAATCTATAGGTTCATGCAATTCTAGGGGTCAAGCTTAGGCTAAGTCTGCCAGGTTTTGAAAATTAAATTTTGGAAAGACAATAAAGTTCTTGAAAACCAAGTTTTTAAAAGTCCGTGTTTAAGTTAAATTTTGAAAGACAATAAACTTTGAAAACAAGTTTTGAAAAATCCATGTTTTTAAACTCACAAGCTTAATTAGTTTAAACCAAAAGTCAACTTAAGCTTTTCAGGTCAGTCCTAGTCTATAACACACATTCCTATTAACCTTCTTAAGTTGCTAAATTCAGATTCAGGAAGTGGTTTGGTAAATATATCAGCTAGGTTAGACTTAGATTCAACATGGTTAAGTTCAATTTCTCCTTTATTTACATGATCTCTGACAAAATGGTGTTTGATTTCTATATGTTTGGTCCTAGAGTGGTGGATTGGGTTTTTGGTTAAATTGATTGAACTTAGGTTATCTATAAAAATTTTGAC
>JAGFNQ010003366.1:193604-325414 GCA_024364735.1 Boesenbergia rotunda | reverse complement strand
ACAGTGCTCCATTATTTTTCCTGTTCACCGGAGTACTGACTTGACCGTCGGAGTGCCTGGCCGGGGCGTTTCCCGGCTAGGTTGCTAACGGTCATCTTCCCCAGCAGGTCTACATCCATTCGGTCGGCGGTTCACCAGGCGACATCTACTTACGTCCGGTCGGAGGACACCCCCCACTCGCTGAGTCATTCTGAGCGAGGGCATCCAGTCAGCATTCACGTCATTCATCTCTACACCGTCATCCGGTTGCGGCCCCACTCCGTTCGGCGACAGGATCAAATTTGGCGCTAGAAGGAGGGCAACTCTGCCTGATCGAGAGCGAAGAATGGAAAACCCCAATCCACTGACGGTTACTCTTTCGCCAGAAGAATACGAAATGTTGATGGCTGTCCGGACACAGAAGGCACAACAATCGCATCCGCCGACAGGTAGTCAAGGGGTCCGGCCCCCTGGGCCCTCTATACGGGGAAACTCAGAAGGTATGGCTGCTTAGCCCGACCCCTTCATTCCTAATTTTCCCCGAGCACTTTTTCGGAACGAGGCCCACTCGGCCCCGACCGAAGCTTCAGCGTCCAGCCTGGCGCATCAGGCGCGCCCAGATAAAGGGAAAGGTTTAGCCGACCCTGTCGCGGCCTATCCGACTCACAGCCCTTTCTCTTCACAAATTCTTGGGGATCCCGTTCCCAAGCATCTACGATTCTTCACCATGCCTGAGTACTCGGGGGCCAGTGACCTCGAGGAACACGTCATGAAATTTGAAAGCGCCGCCCTGTTGCACCAATACCCGGAGGGCGTCAAATGCCGCGCTTTCCTGACAACCCTCTCCGGGCAGGCTCAACGATGGTTCGACGGACTCCCGGGCGGATCAGTCGGGAGTTTCGCAGAAGTGAAGCGGCTGTTTCTGCAACATTTTGCAAGTAGTCGGAGGCATCATAAAACCAGCCTCAATTTGTTCGCTCTGAAGCAAGGTCCGAAAGAATCACTCCGGGCCTACATCAAGAGGTTCAATGGAGTAGCTATAGAGGTGCCCAAAACCACGCCAGAAGTATTGGTCACCGCCTTCTCGCAAGGGCTCCAAGAGGGTGACTTCTTCCGATCCCTTATCAGGAAGTCACCGAAGGATTTCGACAGCCTGCTCGGGAAGGCTGTTAAGTATATCAATGTAAAGGAAGCGCAAGCCGCCCGGAGGAAGGAAGTTATAGTTAGCCCACAGCCCGCACCTCAACACAACAGATCACCAGGAGGACCGATTCGCAGTCCCCGACCGGCCGATCAGCCGGGAATGAGGCCCCAACAAGTGCAGGTGGCGTAGGGGAATTGGCCCAACAGATGGGCACCGTATTGTGCGTTTCACCAGTGTAATACGCACAACACTGAAGACTGCCGAGCGGGCGGCAGAGCTCGGACCCCACTCGGCAGGGGTCAAGGACGACAAACCCCGCAGGGGCGCGGGCGTGGTTATGGAGCCACAGCCCAACAAGAACAAAGGCGGGATACCCCCGCCGCCCGGCAATTGTTTCCTCAGCCCGAGCAGGAAGAGGCGGAGGAATTTGACGAAGATCAAGCGAATCACCAGAACGACGTCCGAGGAGGCGTCAATGTGATTTCCGGCGGTCCGACCGGAGGCGACTCCAACCGAGCCAGAAAGACACAGGTACGCCGACTGGAAATTCACCAAGTCGGAGTTAGCACCTCACAAGCTCAAGGGCCCCAAATCAGCTGGGGGCCGCAGGACTTACAAGGATTGGAGGTGCCGCACGACGACCCACTGGTCATCACGGCTGTCATCGCCAACTACGAAGTCCACCGCACCATTGTGGACACCGGCAGCTCGGTAAACATCTTATATAAACGAGCTTTCGATCAATTACAAATTGAAATGTCACAGCTGGAGTTGGTGGCTACGCCCCTGTTCGGATTTACGGGGAACGAAGTGCAGCCGATCGGACAGATACGGCTGGCCGTCTCACTTGGAGAGGAGCCACTCAAGAGAACCCGATGGACCACGTTTCTGATTGTGGATGCGCCAGCTGCCTACAACGCCATTCTCGGTCGACCGGCTCTCAACGAATTTAAAGCGGTAGTCTCCACCTACTACCTCAAGGTGAAGTTTCCGGTCGGCGACAGGGTCGGCGAGGTGAAGGGCAATCAGATCGTGGCCCGGCGCTGCTATGCTGATGATGTCCGCTCGGGAGGTCAGAAGGCAAGGCGGGCAGATAGCAGCTGCAACATGGTGCAAGCCTCCCCTTGGGCAGAATTGCGGGAGGACAAAGAAGAGGTACAACTTTTGCCCGGTCGGGAAGATACCAAAATACAAATTGCTGCAGGACTCTCCGAGGAGCTGAAGCAATCCCTAGTCGACTCCCTCGCCCGGAATCAAGACGTATTTGCCTGGTCGGCGAAAGACTTGAAGGGAGTCCGACCGGAAGTAGCGGAACACCAATTGCACGTGTACCCGGGTGCGCGACCAGTAAAGCAGCGGAAAAGGGACCACAGCGCCGCCCAGAATCAAGTCATCCGGGCGGAAGTAGAAAGACTGTTGGAGGCAGGACACATCCGGGAGGTCCAGTTCCCGGCCTGGCTGGCCAATGTGGTGCTGGTGGCCAAACCCAACGACAAGTGGCGGGTATGCATTGATTTCCGAGACCTCAATCGTGCATGCCCGAAAGATTGCTACCCACTTCCATGGATCGATCAAATGGTAGACTCGACGGCCGGCAGCGAGTTCATATCGATGCTGGATGCGTACCAGGGATACCACCAAGTCCCACTGGCTGCTGCCGATCAGGAGAAGGTTAGCTTTGTCACGGCTGACGGCACCTACTGCTACACCGTCATGCCGTTCGGCCTCAAGAATGCGGGCGCCACCTACCAAAGAATGATGAACAAGGTGTTCCGGTCGCAAATGGGGCGTAACGTCGAAGTATACGTCGACGATATTCTGATCAAGACTGCCCGGGCGGAAGAACTAATCCCCGACATTGAAGAAACTTGCCGAACTCTACGGCGGTTTGGCGTGAAGCTTAATCCGGCCAAATGTCTATTCGGGGCTCGAAGCGGGAAGTTCCTCGGTTATATAGTCACCGAGCGGGGAATCGAAGCAAATCCGGGCAAAGTAAAGGCCATCATGGAGATGCCGGCTCCAAGGAATCTCAGAGAAGCTCAACGGCTGATCGGACGGATAACGGCCTTGTCAAGATTCATTTCCCGGTCAGCCGAACGGGGTCTGCCATTCTTCAAGACATTACGCCGGGCCACCAAATTTCAGTGGGACGCAGAATGTGACAGGGCCTTCGAAGAGCTGAAAGCTTATCTGTCTGAACTACCGACACTCGCCCGGCCGGATCCGAATGAGAGTTTATATGTATACCTAGCAGCTTCCTCCGACTCGGGCAGCATGGTGTTGGCCCGGCAAGAAAAAACTGAGCAAAGGCCGGTGTACTTCTTTGCCCACTTATTTAAAGGAGCCGAGTGTCGGTACACGACACTCGAAAAATTGGGCTACATACTATTCTTAGCCGCCCGGCGACTCAGACCATACTTCTTATCTCACCCAATTACTGTATTGACTAACAGTAACTTGGGTCGGGTGCTCACTAACCCAGAAGCCTCAGGGCGGCTAGTCAAATGGACAACCGAGCTGAGTGAGTATGACATACAATATCAACCCCGACCGGCTATCAAGGCTCAAGCCTTAGCCGATTTTCTCACGGAATGGCATTCCGATGAAGCCGAGGGCGTATGGAAGGTGTACGTTGATGGGGCATCCGCTCGGCAAGGAAGCGGAATCGGTGTTCTCATGGTTTCACCCGAAGAAGAACGGCTACACTTGTCCGTGCGGCTAGAACACCGGGCGACTAATAATGAAGCTGAATATGAAGCACTTATAGCCGGTCTGCAAGCCGCCCGGCATGTCGGCGCCACCCGGGTGTGGCTATACTCAGATTCGCAACTTGCCATACAGCAACTGGCCGGTAATTTCGAAGTCAATAGCAGCCGGCTGTAAGAGTACATCGATGCCTATGAACAGCTGAAGGCGGGTTTCCGTGAGGTACTCTTACAGAAGATCCCTCGGGAAAGCAACTTGCAAGCGGATGAGCTAGCCAAATTAGCTAGCGCAGTCGAAGCTTGGGTGGTCCCCCGGCCGGCCAGCCATGCCTTATTCGTCATGCAAATCGAGCAGCAAGCGGAGATCGAATTGGAGACTGATTGGAGAACGCCATTGATCGCATTCTTGACCAGGGGAGAAGTGCCATCCGACCGGGAGCAGGCTCGGCTGCTCAGAAAGAGAGCCGTGCAATATACCATGGTCGGAGATGCCCTCTATAAACGAACTCACGCCCGGCCATTACTCAAATGTCTGGGCGGCGAGGATGCAGATTACGTGCTCCGCGAAGTCCATATGGGGGTCTGCAGTAACCATTCGGGGGGCAGAGCCACCGCCCGGAAGGCTCTGTTGGCCGGGTATTATTGGCCAACTTTACAGAAGGATGCCGACCGGCTGGCCGCAACATGCATCTCATGTCAAAAGCACCAGTGCCTGCCGCACCGGCCGACCGAAGTAATGAAGACATCTGCTGTCTCTTGCCCGTTTGACCAATGGGGCATGGATATCGTAGGTCCCTTTCCGCTCGCCCCCGCCCAGAAGAGGTTCTTGTTGGTCGCGGTGGATTACTTCTCTAAGTGGGTGGAAGCAGAGGCGCTAGCCCGGATCACCGAGCAGGCGGTGATTAAGTTCTTGTGGCAAAACATTTTATGCAGATACGGGATCCCCCACAAGTTGGTTTCTGACAACGGTCGGCAGTTTCAAGGAAAGAAAATCAAAGAGTGGTGCTCGGCATACGGCATCCAGCAGGCCTTTACATCTGTGGCGTATCCACAGAGCAACGGCCAGGCAGAAGTCGCCAACCGGGAAATCTTGAGAGGACTCAAAACAAAGCTGGATCATGCAGGAACCAACTGGGTAGAGCAGCTGCCCGGGGTCCTTTGGGCAAACAGAACCACACCCAGAGAAGTGACCGGGCAGACGCCTTTCCACCTCGTCTACGGCAGCGAGGCGGTGGTGCCGGTCGAGGTCGGTTGTGAATCTGACCGGCGGTTAAGCTATGACGAAGGGAATGATGAAAGAAGGCGCTTAGAGCTTGACCTCATAGAGGAAGTCCGGGACAAAGCAGCCGCCCGGATGTTCGCGTACCGTCAGCGTATGAAACAAAGGTACAACCAGAAGGTGTTGCCGCGCTCGTTTCGAGCCGGGGACCTAGTCTGGAAACGTATAAAGCCGGTCGGTGATGTTAACAAATTACAACCACAGTGGGGCGGACCCTTCAAGGTAGTGCAGAAATTGCATTCAGGCGCTTACTACTTGGAGGATGAACATGGAAAAAGACTTGACCGGCCGTGGAGTGCCCTACACTTGCAAATATACAGAGAGCCCTAGAGTGATGTAATCTTGTAAAACGCAGCATTCTAGCTATAACGAAAGGCTCTCCCGACCGAAATTGCCGGTCGGCCACACAAGGCAAGTCATACCTGGACGGGACGCAGGCTGACGCGTCATACCCTCAAGAAGCCTGAGTCGGCGACTGACTGGAAGCGTCAACCCACTCGGAAGCCTGGATTGGTTCCCGGTCGGAAGCGTGGCAGCCCACGTGGAAGATAGGTCCATCCGGAAGCCTGAAGAGGTGCCCGGTCGGATGCGTGGCGTTCCACGCAGAAGATTGGTTCCCTTTGGAAGCCTGAGTCGGCGACTGACTGGAAGCGTCAGCCCACTCAGAAGCCTGGATTGGTTCCCGGTCGGAAGCGTGGCGACCCACGTGGAAGATAGGTCCATCCGGAAGCCTGAAGAGGTGCCCGGTCGGATGCGTGGCGTTCCACGCAGAAGATTGGTTCCCTTTGGAAGCCTGAGTCGGCGACTGACTGGAAGCGTCAGCCCACTCGGAAGCCTGGATTGGTTCCCGGTCGGAAGCGTGGCGGCCCACGTGGAAGATAGGTCCATCCGGAAGCTTGAAGAGGTGCCCGGTCGGATGCGTGGCGTTCCACGCAGAAGATGGGCTCCCTTCGGAAGCCTGAGTTGGTGACTGATTGGAAACATCAGCCCACTCGGAAGCCTGGATTGGTTCCCGGTCGGAAGCGTGGCGGCCCACGTGGAAGATAGGTCCATCCGGAAGCCTGAAGAGGTGCCCGGTCGGATGCGTGGCGTTCCACGCAGAAGATTGGTTCCCTTTGGAAGCCTGAGTCGGCGACTGACTGGAAGCGTCAGCCCACTCGGAAGCCTGGATTGGTTCCCGGTCGGAAGCGTGGCGGCCCACGTGGAAGATAGGTCCATCCGGAAGCCTAAAGAGGTGCCCGGTCGGATGCGTGGCGTTCCACGCAGAAGATTGGTTCCCTTCGGAAGCCTGAGTTGGTGACTGATTGGAAACATCAGCCCACTCGGAAGCCTGGATTGGTTCCCGATCGGAAGCGTGGCGGCCCACGTGGAAGATAGGTCCATCCGGAAGCCTGAAGAGGTGCCCGGTCGGATGCGTGGCGTTCCACGCAGAAGATTGGCTCCCTTCGGAAGCCTGAGTTGGTGACTGATTGGAAACATCAGCCCACTCGGAAGCCTGGATTGGTTCCCGGTCGGAAGCGTGGCGGCCCACGTGGAAGATAGGTCCATCCGGAAGCCTGAAGAGGTGCCCGGTCGGATGCGTGGCGTTCCACGCAGAAGATTGGCTCCCTTCGGAAGCCTGAGTTGGTGACTGATTGGAAACATCAGCCCACTCGGAAGCCTGGATTGGTTCCCGGTCGGAAGCGTGGCGGCCCACGTGGAAGATAGGTCCATCCGGAAGCCTGAACAGGTGCCCGGTCGGATGCGTGGCGTTCCACGCAGAAGATTGGCTCCCTTCGGAAGCCCCGGTCGGATGCGTGGCGTTCCACGCAGAAGATTGGCTCCCTTCGGAAGCCTGAGTTGGTGACTGATTGGAAACATCAGCCCACTCGGAAGCCTGGATTGGTTCCCGATCGGAAGCGTGGCGGACCACGTGGAAGATAGGTCCATCCGGAAGCCTGAAGAGGTGCCCGGTCGGATGCGTGGCGTTCCACGCAGAAGATTGGCTCCCTTCGGAAGCCTGAGTTGGTGACTGATTGGAAACATCAGCCCACTCGGAAGCCTGGATTGGTTCCCGGTCGGAAGCGTGGCGGCCCACGTGGAAGATAGGTCCATCCGGAAGCCTGAAGAGGTGCCCGGTCGGATGCGTGGCGTTCCACGCAGAAGATTGGCTCCCTTCGGAAGCCTGAGTTGGTGACTGATTGGAAACATCAGCCCACTCGGAAGCCTGGATTGGTTCCCGATCGGAAGCGTGGCGGCCCACGTAGAAGATAGGTCCATCCGAAAGCCTGAAGAGGTGCCCGGTCGAATGCGTGGCGGCCCACGCTCCCCTATTACTCCTCGTCCGGTCGGACGTCTTCACTAAACAAGATGGCGCGTGGCGACTCACGTCCCTCTTGATCAACAATCTTATTCCACCCAGGCGGCTCGCGCAATACACCGCACACGGATGCGTGGCTACCCACGTTCCGGTCAGCGGCAAGGAACTGTTTGCCCACTCAGACCTTATCAGCATCAGCTGTTGAGCATCATGTTAAGCCGGCCGGATATTAAACGGGCAAAAGTAGCTCGGCCGCAAAATGGTTGTACACAAACAGTCCAGTCAGTCGGACTGATCGCCTCCTTCGACTAGACTCGAGGGGAAGACTATTGATCCTGCCCTATCTTTGGCACCGTACGTACAGCCAACGTGGCAAACGACCTGGCCAACTTCAGGGTCCACGTCATTGTACGGGTAGCCAGCTTGACAAACACCCTAGCCGGTCCCAGGGTCTCTGCCGGCCGGTCGGACTCAAGGCGGCCGGTCAGAATAAATGTAGCGGTTCATCCGGTCGGTCAATCCCGGCCTGCCATCATAAGGTTATTATACCTCGTTTATCAGAGTACTTCCGCCCGGTTTCTACGCCCTCTTTCCCGGGTACTGTCGCCCGGCCACATAAGGGCCACACGCCTAATCGTTCGGGTGCATCCGCCCGGCAACCCTTCACATACATAGTCCCCCAGGCTTGCACGCCCGGCGCCCACTCGGGCACTCTCTCCCGGAATCACCCAGGGATAACGACAAATTATACCTGCACCACCTGCAGATAACAGGTTGTCACCACTCGTGAACTGACACTCTCTGGCACGCCGCCCTGCCGCGCCGTTGGTGCCAGGCGGCGCCGGTCGGAGGTGTACGGAAACCGTTCTTTGTCCTCACATAAGACAAATAGCATACGACAAGGAATGTTGGCTAGCAGTCGACATAATCATACAATATTCCCCGACCAGTTCAGAGAATCCTGACACAGGTCAGACTTGGTCCTTTTCCTCGGCTATATAAGCCTCTCCCCTCCTCATTATCAGGTACGCGCGAAGCCACTTGTCTACAGTGCTCCATTATTTTTCCTGTTCACCGGAGTACTGACTTGACCGTCGGAGTGCCTGGCCGGGGCGTTTCCCGGCTAGGTTGCTAACGGTCATCTTCCCCAGCAGGTCTACATCCATTCGGTCGGCGGTTCACCAGGCGACATCTACTTACGTCCGGTCGGAGGACACCCCCCACTCGCTGAGTCATTCTGAGCGAGGGCATCCAGTCAGCATTCACGTCATTCATCTCTACACCGTCATCCGGTTGCGGCCCCACTCCGCTCGGCGACAGGATCACTCGTTAATCATAATCTATCAATTCAGTCTGATGAGCTCGTCCAACCCACCAAGTTCATCCGCTTCAATTGGTGCATCCACTTCACCCATTATTTTTTACTTGACGTCAAATATCAACTTACGCATAGGAGACGATTAAGGATTTTAAAATAAGTTACTCATCATAACATTCAAATAAATAATTTGTACAATTTATTTTCTCTACGTTGACCTTAGATATATTGACAGGACGTTGAAAGGAGGGAATCACTATTTACCATCTCGATTAAGGATTTTAAATTTGAAAGGGAAACGTATATTAAGTAGTGACATGGATAATTATTAAATGTATAATATATTAATGATCTCTTTAAAGATAATTAATATATATTAAGTTAAAATGAGAAAAAAAAATTAAAATTTAATCGTTCAAAGGACAATGATGTGTGTTAAAAAAAATAAAATTTATCATTATACCAATTATATATATTCTATATACTAATAATATTATTATAAATTTTCACATACTAATAATTAGGAGTGTCAAAAATAAATCCGACCCGACGATCCAATCCGAATCGACCCAAAAAAATGAGATTCGGGTTGAAAATTTTCGGATTCGGGTCGAGTTCGAGTTGACATGAATTTAATGTTTAGTGGATTTTTTGGAGTTAAATCAAATTTTATTTTAAAAATTAAGATATTTTTATGTATATTAATATCAATATTAGTATAATCATGATGGAGTATTGAGATAAAAATAAAAAATTATAGGGAAAATAGTCAAAAAAGATATTTTGAATCGGGTTTTTCGGTTTATTCGGGTCGGATTTGGATTGGTCGGGTTCAGGTTCGAGTTTGGGAGTTTCGGGTTGAATTCAGGTTCTAGTCGGGTTCAGATTGAGAGTTTTAAAAAACAATTTAATCCGACCCAATCCACTCGAATTAACACCCCTACTAATAATGTTATTAAAAATTTGGGAGAAATTGTGACTCCTTCCGATCTTAATGTCAATCCGCTTTTGCTTGAGTCGATTAATCCTAGAGTGATCGATCCGGTCCGAAGTTTCTCATGGATTACTAGGGTCAATCGAGAAGCATTCACAATAAACGACCCATTAGGCTAACATTGTTAGGTTAACCGTCCGTTATGACATGGATTAATTTGTCTAAGTCCATTATACCTGGGAAATTCAGAAGCACCCTACCACTTCATCATTGCCTAAAGCACACGTCATCCTTTTTTTTAAGTAGACATCAACTACATTGACTAATCTTAAGAGTAATCGGACCGACCTGATTAAAAATTTTCATCGGTTACCAAAGTAAATTAAAAACCGCTACTAGAAGGTTGCTCATTAGTTTAACATTCTTATATCAACTATTCATTAAGTGAAATTCATCTGTTAATTTATCAAAATTGATACTCGATTTTAAGATATCCGAATACACCATTGCCTGGGGTACACTTCACCCTCTTTCAACCTATCTAATTTGAACGATGTGCCAACCTAGCTTAATTGGCTTCCAAGTTGTTCATATATATATACACCCCACTAACTTACTTACTTGAAGTTAAAATCTAACAAAGTTAGTGTGCCCTATCATCCCCACGTGTTAGCCATAACATGCTAGTCATAATATCCGGACTAGCAATCCTCCCTAATTTATTTGATTTGTGTTGACTTGAGACAGATTCATAGAGATACGAGTAAATTACCTTTTTACCACCATATTTGAGCGCCCGACTGTCCCATGAGGCACAGTACAACGGTAAGAGACGAGGCGTTTAAACCCCATAGCGAAAATTCGATTCTCACGCTGGGGACTTTTGAATACTTGCGGAACTCGAATTTATTTGGGAAATGATTTAAAGAGTGAATTTGGGAGAGTGAAAATTATAGTGAATGACGTGCAGTTAATGTGTACATGTTCGATCGTCGATCGGACACCACCGGCGGCCTCTGATTGTCGTCCCGAATCAAACTATACCTTGGGAGGACGGTGAACTCGTCAGGATCGCCGGCAACGGTGAACCCATCGAAATCGACGGTCAATGATCCGAGATCGCAATTGTGGCGATCCCCGACGGGTTCACCGTGTCCCCCAGGGTATAGTTTGGTTCGGGACGGCGGCCGAAGGCCGCCGGTAGTGTCCGATCGACGATCGGACGTCAGACGTGCCATCGATTGACGGTCAAAATTTTCACGGAGGTATTCACTTTCACTGTGCGTATCATTACTCTATTTATTTATGGTGTAGCAGAGAACCCACTCGCACTCTTATTGTCATTATTAGTTGAATATTGAATTGTGAAGTTTGTCCTTTCCATTATTTATCTTCCCAATTCTCTATTCAAACAAATACACCCTTCAACAACAACAACAAAAAAAGCAAAAGTTCTCTACAACTTTAGACACTCTCTGATAAAAACATAAATGGAATAAAGAATGTCAAAATCTCCTGTTTTCAGTCTTTGCATCTCCTTGTCCAACCATGGAAAGGAAACAAGAGTAAGAATATGACAAGAATCAACTCCCTCAATTTCATCGAATCTCAGTCTACATGAACAGCTACATTGTTTCTTTGATCGACAAGAACATATGGACGGACCATGTGAGCATTATCACTTTTTTGCTACGGAGGAACAAGAACAAGAATGCCCTACAACTCTGAATCAATTAACAAATCCAATGCTGCTGCAAGTGCGAAAGAGGAGAGGTGGAACAAACAGAGGAACTCCGAGGGAGAATTAACATGGAAAATTGAAAGACGTTCAACATCTACGGCATGAAACAACCTTTCTCCACCATCTTTTCCCCCAACCGCTTCGGCTCGCCTTTGCCATTTTTACAGGGCTAGTGTTCCACTCTCTTTGTAATCTGGAAATACACAAACTGATGTCATTAGCATTCTCCAAGGGAAAAGTAATACCTCAAACACACACATTCACACATACAAAAGGAAAATAATCGCTTATAATGTTTGTTAAATCTGAAGTTACACCATGATCAATTACATTTAAGCTGTAGTTTAAGCTCATGCTCGCTGTTAAACTTTAAAGAAACTTTTTGTAACTTTAAATTCACTGTGCGCGATGATTGCAATGATGATCGAAATAGAATCAATCATAGAGCTTCCAGATGAACAATTGGAGACTGAACAAACAAATCTAGCCATTATGTGACTAACCTGAAAATCTGCAAGTCAATATTCAAACAAAACTTACACTGGGAATGCAAAGGAACGGGTGCTGGTGGTGCTACTATCAGACCGAAGAGAAATGCTACCCGAATAAGGGAGGTGCCCAGAAGTTGCTCTGGGACCAGATACAGAACGGTCGGTGAAGTTCGAATGTCCATGGTCACTGTGATAAAACATTCTTTGATCAGAAGTGGCCGCGGCATCATAAAATGTGATTTCAGATACAGAATGTTTGCGAGCATTGTTAATAATTGCTTCATCCATTCCTGTTCCACTTATTACTTCTGCTTCTGCTCCAGGCTTAAGATCAGAAGTACTTGGTATTTCCAACTGATCGTTTGGAGCATTAGTAACTGATAAACATATGTAAACTGTAAAGATCAGTAAATACTAGAGAGAGACAATATGAAAACAAACAACTAGAAATGAGATACTGCTAGTGAGTGACTATTGGTCAACCAACTTAACAGGACAACCCATAAGATTCAATGGACATAATTATTTATAGTCGTTCGACTCATATCAATTAAGAACCAAAAAGATGACTCTAAAGGAAACTTAAGCTGGTAGGCAAATAAGTGGAATTTCACATATCATTTCTGTGAATGAATAACTCTAGGTAGTCTTCCACTACCTCATTTAAATCTTATTGATAGACTATGGTATTAGGAATATACCCTTGCGAGTAACATATTTACACATGAGTGTCAACGCTCGTCCTAAAGTCGGTTCAAATATATTGTTGAAGCCCAGCTTATTATAATTGTATTGAACCTCAGGCCCTCTTAATGATTTAGTGAGCAAATCTACTAAATGATCATTACAACTGATAAAGTGACAATATCAATTGATTGCACTTTCTCTAATAAAGTGACAATCAAGCACTATATGCTTTATCCTCTCTGGAATACGGGGTTCAAAGTAATGTGCATAGCAGTTTGATTATCACAATAAAGCTTCATTGGCTCTACAGGAGTAAATCTTAGCTCAGTCATAAAATGTTTTACCAAAATGAGTTCGCATGTTACTGTGGTCATACTTTTGTATTCTGCCTCCCTCTCAATCTTGTTTCTTTGTCTTCCAGGATATAACATTACCTCACAAGAGGATACAATAACCAAAAGTAGAACATTCGTAAGATCCCTGCCCAATCTCTATCGGAATACCTGAGACGACCTCTGTTCAGTCACAGACAAAAGACCTTTCTTAGAGCACTCTTTAAGTATCTTAGAATTATTGTAGTTGCCTCCTACTGACAATGATATGGATTCTCCAAAACCTGACTAATCACACTAACAAATGAGATATTAGTTTTCCTATTAGTTGATGTGAACCCAAGAAGAAGAAAGTCTCATGAATTCACAATTAATTGAAGGAAGAAACAAGAAAAGTCTAAATCGAGAAGATGGATGAAAAAAACCTGGACCCAATGCTTATGAAAGCACGAACCTTGGTATAGGAGATGGAAGACGCCCTAACCTTGGGATTGAGGTTGATAAGTCTTAGACTGCCAAAGGGGATGCCTTGATAAACTCTAATTCAAAAAAGAACTAACAAGTGAGAGTCTCACTCTACTTTAGATTGAAATAAGCCAAAAGTTACATGTGCGGCCGTCGCCGCCTTAATTATAGCTATAGTGTGACCTAAAACCCCTAAAAGGCCAAAATGAAGCCCATTTAGAAGAGGCCTATGTAGACTAAATAACTAGTTTGGATTTAAGTTACCATTACAACATAAATAAAGGTAGAAATTGAGCCTACAAATCAAAATTGTCCCTACTACATAGACATAGAACTTAAGAGACTAATTAACAACTCCCGGGGCTATAGTGCAGCGGAAGGGCGACTAGTTGTCATCCCAGGCATTTGCGATTCGATCCCCAGCTACAGCGTATTTTGGAAGAATCTTTCCTCCAAATGGGGCACAAACCCTGGGACGCTGGGCTTTTGGATCGTCCGCCGCAAGCACTTCCCGATTTACCCTAACGGGCGGTAGGAAACTTCCGTCGGTCCGAGGTTGAAAAACCTCGTTAATTATTTTTTTTAAGAGACTAATTAAGCCCTTGAGGTCTAGGGGTCAAAACCTAGCAAAGCCAATGTGTCCTCCCTCCTCACACGCTAGCCACAACATCTGGGCTACTAGCCCCCGTGATTTACCTCATCCGTGTTAGCCCTGGGACGGTTGGCGTGGCGCTGGGGGCGAGCAAATCGCCTTTTGCCACCTTGAGAGACTAATTAAGCTCATCCAAGGCTTGACTTAGGTTGACTAAGTCGCATAACTTATTCTTGGTCAAATCTGCTTCAATTGTAGCTTTGGCTTTAACATCTTCAAGTAGCACATTAGATGCTTCCTTCATCTTTTTAGCCTTAGCCCTTGTAATTTGGCCTCCATTGATGCACAATGGATCGTCAACAACATCTAGAGTGGGTGGGATGCTCCTTTTCTTCCATAGTCTTAGCTTAATCCCCATCATTAGCTTCTTGAACCACAACTTGATCTTTATCTTTAACTTCATCATTAGTCTTCTAAGTTTTCCTCTCAATCTTCTATATCTTCCCGGAACTCCCACTATCAAGGTACTGATATGACATTATGATCCATGGGAATATGGTTTATCCTCGAACATGCTAATCTCCACAAGCATATCTAGTATGCACTTGCATTGCGAAATGTAGATATCTCCTAAAGGAGCAATTTTATGCCCCAAAAGTACTTGAGGTCACCTAAATCCTTAAGTTGGAACTATTGATAAAGATAATCTTTCAATCATGTAATTCCACTAGTGTCATCACCATCAATAATAATATCATCCCTATATAAAATAAGAAAGATACATTTCCCTAAATGAGAGACAAGGTAGAATACCGACTATTTATAACACTCATGTTCATACTATATCGAAGAAGAGTAGAACTAAACTTTCTAAATCATGCTCTTAGAGATTACTTTGGTCCGTACAATAATTTCTTTAGTTTACACGCAAGGTAAAGGATACACTTCTCTGACTGAAAGACAAGGTATAAGTCTAACTATATGTAACACTCCTATTTATGCTATGTTAAAGAAGATTTGAACTAATCTTTTCAAACCACACTCTTAGAGATTTTTATGGTGATTTATACACAAGGCGAGTCTACCCCTTAGTAGCAAACCTAGTGGGTTGTTGCATATAAACTTTGCCAAAAAGATCACTATGAAGAAAGATATTTTTTATGTTAAATTGATGGTGGCTAGTGGAAAGGAACATCTAGGGAGAGGAAGATATGAATTGAAGTGATGCTGGGCATCACTTCAATTAGATCCTTTACTAAGAAACATCATGTTATTCAAGAGTAGCCATTAATAAAGGTATAAAATAAATGAAATGTAAAGTTGGATTGAAATGACTAGGACCCCAAACATCTGAATGAACCAAAGTAAATGGTATAGAAGTACGTTTATGAACACTCCTAGGGGAAAAAAAAAGACCTAACATGTTTACCAAATTGATAAAATTCACAATAAAGAGTTTGAAGATTGGAAAGGCTTGAAACCATTAGCTTCAAGTGTTGAAGACCAAGGTTACCAAGGCAATTGTGGATCTAGAGAGAAGAGGGTGTAGCCAAAAGAAATGACAATCTTGCAAAACTAATAAAGTCGATAAAACTCATCTCCTATGCTTTGTCAGTCCTCAAATTATGAACAAAAATAGAAGTGACTGTTAGGATCGAGGCGTCAAGCTGGAGGGGGGGGGGGGGGGGGGAGTGAATAGTTTTCTTTCGATTTTGTCTACAAAGATGGTTAGCTAAACACAAACAAAATCAATAAAAACAATAAAAGCAATGTTAACTCCCTGATTTACTTGGTATCTACCTCAACGAGGTGACAAGTCTAAGGATCCACACACACGCACGAGCTCCACTATGAATGTCTCCTTCAAGATGGAGAAACCTTCACAAATGACACTCTTCCTCTTTACAAAGATGAAATGAAAGTGAGAGGAAAAGCTGGAGATTTTGAGCACTTAGGACCTGATTCTACTCTCTAGAACCGCAACCTTGACCTGCTCAAAAGTCTACCTTTAAATAGAGTAGAGGATAGCTCCTTAAGCTGTCCAGCCCTATACCAGTCGACTGCCCTTGGTCCCAGCCAAATAGCTAGCCAACGGCTAGTTTTCAAACTTGATCAGTTGACTGGTTCTGTGAGGTTTGGCAGTCGACTGCCCCAACCGCAGTCGACTGCCCCGAGTACAATTCCACTCACACTCACTCCGAAGACCAACCTTCACGTATGCCTTCAAGTCCACTCCTTTGTCCCTCAGATGTGTACACAAGCCCTCGGCTTCCCTCCATGCCATCCTTCACGTATGCCCTTTGAAGTCCACTTTACCCGGCTTGCCCTTGGAGCCCTCTTCCCTCGGCTCTCGTCCCTCGGGTGCGTACTCCATGTGTGACTGACCAAGCCTTGCAAGACTCAATCACACATATCAAAACAACATAACATCCTGACTTAACCATATTGGCACACACACATCAAAACCATGATCCTTCCGATCATACTTGGGTCGATTGCCCCAACAATCTCCCCCTTTTTGATGTGTGACAATATGTTTAAGTTAGGTAAAACAACAATAATTGAAAATTATAGACATAACAAAAACAAGAGGCAACCTCTCCCTTAACCTATGCTCTCACACCCAATTTTCAATTTGCATAACTCATAAGTTAAGTTACAAACACTAACTTAAACCCTTAAACCACCCAATTCTCCCCCTTTGACACTATCAAAAGGATTGCCCAAAGCAACAATAACCAATGACATCAAACAAACACACTTTTCTATTTCTGAAAACTCCCAGAAATCAAAAATCAGAAATCAGAAGTATCAGTCGACTGGTCCAGGATCAGTCCCTTCTTTCAGCCAATTCACAGAAAGATCAGTCGACTGCCCCCAGGGGCAGTCGACTGATACCTTTCAATCTAAATTTTCCCAGATTCTGGGCCGAATTTCAGAAATGCACCATTAATTCCACAAAATTCGAAAAATCATGAAAATTTGCAAACATGTTTCATATGATGTATTTTAGCAAAGAAAAATATAAGTTCATGAAAAATCCAAACATGTTTGACTTTTTGACAAAAACTCAAAAACTTTGAAAAACTTCAATTTTATATCAAACTTCCTACATAGTTTTGAAATCATGTTTTCCCCAAACTTATGCCATAGCAAATAAACACAGAAATGTTTTTAAAATATTTAAAATGTTCAACTATGATCTTTGAGCAAGATGTCCATTAATTAAACATTTACTTTCCCCATAGTTGGTCTATTTTCAATAATGTGATACATCTAATAACCCAACAATACGCCATAAGCATAAGTGAATCATTTGTATCATCCTAATGTATCATGCACTACCTTCCTAACGTATTATTCCAAGGTCAATCCTACACTTCTACAAAACACATACCAAATCCTCTTCTTAAGGAAGTGAACTCCGCTTCGGGAAGAGGCTTGGTAAATATGTCGGCAAGGTTAGACTTTGATTCAACATAATGTAATTCTATGTCACCCCTTGCCACATGATCCCTAATGAAGTGATGCTTCACTTCAATGTGTTTTGTCCTAGAATATTGCACCGGATTCTTAGTCAAATTAATAGTACTCACATTGTCACATAAAACCTTGACCTTGGAGTAACGAAGCTCATAATCTTCTAAGGTATGCATGATCCAAAGTAATTGAGACACACATCTACCCATTGCTACATATTCGTCCTCGGTTGTTGATAAGGCAACACATAGTTGCTTCCTACTACTCCAACTAACTAAAAATGATCCAATAAATTGACATCCACCACTAGTACTCTTTCTATCTAATTTACAACCCGCATAATCCGAGTCGGTGTATCCAAATAGTTCAATGTTTGGAGTTCTAGAATACCAGAGACCGACATTAAGAGTACCCTTAATATACCTTAAGATCATCTTTACTACCACTAGGTGAGATTCTTTGGCACAAAATTGATACCTTGCACACATACCTACCGCAAATAATATATCCGGTCTACTAGCGGTTAGGTACAACAAGTTACCAATCATGCTTCTATATTGTTTTGGATCGACCACCTTCCCTTCAAGATCACTATCCATCTTTACATTCGTTCCAATGGGGGTAGATGCTACCTTAGCATTTTCTAATCCAAATTTCTTTATGATTTCTCTGGCATATTTTGTTTGATAAACATGAGTCCCTTCATTTATTTGTTTGACTTATAATCCTAAGAAGAAGGTCAATTCCCCAACAAGACTCATTTCAAACTCATTTTCCATGCACTTGATAAACTCATGAAGAAATTCACTATTTGTTGACCCAAAAATGATGTCATCAACATAAACTTAGGTCACAAAAATGTCCTTATCCTTAGATTTTAGAAATAAAGTTGGATCAATTGTTCCCCTTCTAAAACCCTTGGAAACTAAGAAAGATGAGAGTCTTTCATACCAAGCCCGAGGTGCTTGTTTTAATCCATATAAAGCTTTCCTTAGTTTATAGACATGATTAGGGTAGTTTGTATTTTCAAACCCGGGTGGTTGCTCTACATACATTTCCTCCTTAATGACCCCATTAAGAAATGTCGATTTCACATCCATTTGATGAAGTTTGAAACCCATGTGCGCGGCATATGCTAATAAAATCCGGATGACCTCTAATCTAGCTACGGGAGCATATGTCTCATCATAGTCAAAACCCTCAACTTGATTGAACCCCCTTGCTACCAACCTAGCATTGTTCCTAGTAATTTTCCCTTGATAATCCAATTTGTTCCTAAATACCCATCTTGTGGTGACAATGACACTATCATTGGGTCTAGGAACTAACTCCCACACTTCTCTTCTTTCAAATTGATTCAACTCCTCTTACATGGCTAGAATCCATTCCACATCACCTAAGGTTTCATCAATTGATTTTGGCTCTAGTTGTGAAATTAAAGCAATTTGACTACTGTGATCTCTAAAGTAGGATCTAGTCCTCACTCCTTGGGTAACATCTCCAACTATTTGGTCAATGGGATGATCTTGATGTTGTCTTAGAGTCCTAGAGGTTATAGGCTCATTTACCACATGACTATCATTGCCTCTTTCATTTCCAATCCACTTCTCCCTCCCCCTTGATCAATGCGCCATAAATGTAAGTCTTGCATTTCTTGGGTAATGTTTTGATTTTCTTCTATGTCCCTGTCAATGGAGGACTTCCTAGGGTAAGTGTTAGTAGACTCATCAAAATCCACATTGGAAGATTCCTCAATAACTCTAGTCCTCTTGTTATACACTCTATACCCCCTACTAGTGGATGAATATCCAACTAAGATCCCTTCATCCGCCTTAGACTCAAAATTTCTTAAATCATCTTTAGTGTTCAAAATATAAACCTTACACCCAAAAACTCTAAAGTAGTGAATTTGAGGAATTTTCTCATTCCACAATTCAAAAGGTGTTTTTCCTAAAAATCTATGAATTAAAACCTGGTTTTGGATGTAGCAAGCGGTATTTACCGCTTCCGCCCAAAAATAGCTAGATAGGGAGTAAACATTAAGCATAGTCCTAGCCGCTGCTTGCAACGCCCTATTCCTTCTTTCTACAACGTCATTTTGTTGTGGGGTTCTTGGACATGAAAATTCATGTTTGTACCCATTCTCTAGACAAAAATGAGAGAAGTTTGAATTTTCAAACTCTCCGCCATGATCACTTCTAATTCGGTTGATTTTGAGATGTTTCTCATTTTCAACTATTTTACTAAATCCTACAAATATCTCTAAAGTTTCATCCTTATGTTTCATGAAATACACCCAAGTATATCTAGAAAAATCATCGACAATTACAAGCAATATTTACTTCCTACTATTGAAGGAGTACTATGACAATCAAACAAGTCCAAATGTAATAATTCTAATGGTAAGGAAGTACTAGTGAGGGTTTTACCTTTATATGATGACTTTGATTGCTTACCCTCTTGGCATGCATCACACATTTTGTTCTTTTCATATTTGATCATTAGTAGTCCCTTCGCCAATTCCATCTTAGCCACTCTTGCTATGTTCTTCATGTTGATGTATCCAAGCCTTCGATGCCATAACCATCCTTCTTCTTCTTTTGATATGAAATACTTAGTAGAAATGTAGAAACATAAGAGAGATTAAGATAATAAAGATTTGCTTCCCTATATCCTTCTAACATGACATTTTCGGAGCTATTATGTCTAATCAAGCATTTCCTTGCATGAAACTCTACTCTATACCCGGCATCACATAGTTGACTCACACTAAGCAAATTAAATTCCATGTCCTTAATTAGAAGCACTTTATGAATTGTGATTGTAGAAGATACCTCAATTGTGCCTCTACCTATTATCTTGAGATTTCCACTATTCCCGAAAGACACCGTTCCTTCTCTTAGATAGCTAATGGTGGAGAATTTGCTTACATCACCGGTCATAGGCCTTGAGCACCCGCTATCCACTATCCACATTTTTGAGCCCTTCTCCTTTACCTAAACAACACGAAAAGCATAATCTTTTGGTACCCAAATGTTAGATCCACAAACATCATTCAAGTATTTCTTAGGTACCCATGCCTTCTTTACATTTCCTCTAACAATTTGCTTCCTAGGAGTACCCTTCCTTCCCATAAGAGAAACAAATGTCACTTCCTTGGTCTTGGGTCTATACCCTATTCCGGCCTTGTTATATACGGCTCTTTGACTATTAATTATCATATCAACATTTCTTGAGCCAATTTGAAACTTCCAAAGGGCCTTGGTGAGACTTTCTACCTTTTCCCTTAACTCCTTATTTTCCTTTTCTAGAAATAAATCATTTGACATGGAAGAAGAAACATGCACATTATCTTTAATTTTCATGGATTCTAACTTTAGCATGCAAATTTCATTTTTCAAATCCTTAATCTTCTTTCTAGCCTTAACCAAGACATCATTAGTGCTAGAAATTATTTTTACAAGAGTAAAAGTGGGTAAGTTGTATACCTCACTTACCGAGACGTCCGATTCCGAAGTTGAGCCTCCCCCTTCACTTGAGCTCCCTTCATCTTCGCTACTTGAGCTCCTCTCATCTTCGGATGGCTCTAGGTTGTCCACTCCCATCAATGCAAAATGAGACACATGGTTCTCCTCCTCCGATGATGACGATGGATCATCCCATGTTGCCTTTAAACTTGTGGCCTTCTTTCCTTTTTCCTTTGATTTCTTCTTCTCATCCTTCTTTTTCTCCTCCTTCTTCAGGAGTGGACACTCATTCCTCATGTGCCCTTCCTTTTGGCAATTGTAGCAAATGACCTCTCTTGCCTTGCCCTTCCCTTTTGAGCTTCTCCTACCATAAGATTTGTTAGAAAAACTTTTAAAGACTTTTCTCATTTTTCTTACCATGTATGTCTCTTGGTCGCTATCCATGGAGACCCTTGACTCCTCCAAGTCGGATGATGAGTAGACCACCTTTTTCTTTTCTTTCTTCTTCTTTCTTTCTTTCTCTACAACAAAAGCTACACCCTTCTCTTTAGTAGACAAGTTAGCTTGTTCATGTAAGTCAAATTCACAAAATAAATCATCTAATTTTACCAAAGAAAGATCCCTAGAAACTTTATAGGCATCAACCATTAAAGCCCATAAAATGATTCTAGGGAAGGATTGAAGTACATATCTCACAAGATCCCTATTTTCCACCTTCTCACCTATAACATAAAGTTCGTTGATGATCTCTTTGACCCTTCCATGTAATTGACTTATCGTTTCATTGGCTTTCATGGTGAGAGATTGGAGTTGTGCCACCAAGAGATCCTTCTTAGCCCTCCTTGATTCATTCGATCCTTCATTGAGCTCAATGAGCTTTTCCCAAAGCTCCTTTGCGGTTTTGAACGGTCCCACCTTGTTCAATTGTTCTTTTGAGAGTCCACATTGAAGAGTCGTTATAGCCTTTGCGTTCGCTTGTGCCTTCTTCAACATCTCTTTTGTCCAATTTTTGATAAGTAGAGGTTCTCCCCTCTCATTCATGGGTATTTCGAATCCATCTATAATGCTATATCAATTTTAAATGTCATTCATAAGATAATACTCCATCCTACCTTTTCAATACGCGAAATCGTTGCCGTCAAAGAAAGGTGGTCGTGCGATGCTATAACCCTCTTGAAACGCCATTTTGATGCTCCGGTCGACGGTGAGTTCTTCCGAAACGAACCGGCTCTGATACCACTTGTTAGGATCGAGGCGTCAAGCTAGAGGGGGTGAATAGCTTTCTTTCGATTTTGTCTACAAAGATGGTTAGCTAAACACAAACAAAATCAATAAAAACAATAAAAGCAATGTTAACCCCCTGATTTACTTGGTATCCACCTCAACGAGGTGACTAGTCCAAGGATCCACACACACGCACGAGCTCCACTATAAATGCCTCCTTCAAGGTGGAGAAACCTTCACAAATGGCACTCTTCCTCTTTACAAAGATGAAATGAAAGTGACAGGAAGAGCTGGAGATTTTGAGCACTTAGGACCTGATTCTACTCTCTAGAACCGCAACCTTGACCTGCTCAAAAGTCTACCTTTAAATAAAGTAGAGGACAACTCCTTAAGCTGTCCAGCCCGATACCAGTCGACTGCCCTTGGTCCCAGCCAAACAGCTAACCAACGGCTAGTTTTCAAACTTGATCAGCCGACTGGTCCAAGACCAGTCGACTGATCTTTCTGTGAGGTTTGACAGTCGACTGCCCCGAATACAATTCCACTCACACTCACTCCGAAGACCACCCTTCGCGTATGCCTTCAAGTCCACTCCTTTGTCTCTCAGATGCGCACACAAACCCTCGACTTGCCTCCATACCATCCTTCACGTATGCCCTTTGAAGTCCACTTCACCCAGTTTGCCCTTGGAGCCCTCTTCCCTCGGCTCTCATCCCTCGGGTGCGTACTCCATATGTGACTCACCAAGCCCTGCAAGACTTAATCACACATATCAAAATAACATAACATCCTAACTTAACCATATTGGCGCACACACATCAAAACCATGATCCTCCTGATCATACTTGGGCTGATTGCCCCAACAGTAACATTCAGTATAAGAACATAATTCAAAGATACAGTAAGTTTACTAATAAACAAACTTAGTGGGAATTCAAGAATATAAGGGGGTGTTTGGTTTGTTTGTTTTCCATTTTCATTTTCCGCAGAAAATGCGATTTTCCAGAAAACGTGTTTGGTTTGTATTTTCCAGACTTATTTTCCAGAAAAAGATATAATATTTTTGGAAAATTAGAGAATGAAATAAAGTCATTCTCCAGAAAATGCGATTTTCTGGAAAATGAAAATGGAAAATGGAACAAATCAAACGCACCCTAAAATATGGTAGAAATGAAATATATGAAAAAGAGCCACATCACCAATGTCCTTAATCAATGAATGAGACACATCAACTATTGTGACATTGGTAGGGAATTATGATGCTGTAAGATTAGAGAAAATGAATTCATTATCAGAAATATGCTTAGAGGCATTTGAGTCTAGAATCCAAGGAGAATCTTGAGAAGAATAGATTATGCAAGTAGTGGAAGTACCTCCATAGGCAAATGAGGTAGTTGACTGAAATGATCCACTAGTTGCTGCTTAAAGCTAGAGAACCCAAGAATATTCTTTTGCGGGGACTATAATAGTGGAACTTGTCTAAGCTAGCCAAGGAAAATTAAAGCGAGGAACATGGGTAATGTGAAACGAGCGACTAAAAGTGAAAGCATGGACTGATGAAGTAGCATGTATCATTGCTATGCCCCAAGATTCCACAGTGAATACACTTGGGTCTGTTCTATCCTCAAGAAGGATCGCCTCGACCTAGTTGTTAGCCCCAAAACCCATTATGTGATCCTCTAAAAGATGAGTCAACCACCAAAGCAGCTCAATCTATCGCAAGGTCATAAGAATGGAGCAAAAATTGAGGCACATAACATCCACATGTACACATTAAATGGAGGAGGAACGAAGGATCTTACAAAGATCTATGACCACAATAGTTCGGCGTGAAACATAGTGGTGAGTAATTAGTCAATATAATGGCTCACCAACTCCTCCAATCCAAGATAAGCAAAATGACACAGACATGGTGAATAATCAGCCAATGCGATCTTGTATCTCTAGGATATCTGAAGTGACCAAAAGAATGTCTCTGAAGTTAGTCATTATAGTGGGGAAACGATTAACGAGAGTAGTCAGCCCAAGAAATGTCCCCATATAAAGACCTCTAGTTTATATTCATGTTTCATAATAAAAGACAGCTACAGAAAATGATCATAGCATCAATTAACTACCACAGAATCAATCCACTCCCATGTAAAGTGAATAGACTTAGGGATCTCAACAACATGAATACTAAGGTGCTCTAGTTCGCCTCGACTCACAACCATACATGAACGATCATTGCCCAGGAAGTATAATTGCAATCATTGAACTTATATGATGTGATGGTCATGAATGCAATAGTGGGAACAATCTTAATGGGATGCATGAAGAAATAGCAAAAGATTATGATATTTTTGTAGCATACCGAAACTAACACTAGCAGTTGAAATAATCAAATGTGTGGCAATGCCCAACAACAATGTTATGATTGACAAAGATCGCATATTATGCAACAAAGGCCACGTAATCACACGGTGAGAAAGCGAAGGTCACACAGTCATGTGGAGGGCACACAATCATGCAGATGGGGAACAATTGGCAAATATGCATGGGTGCTATGGTGAAAAGGGTGCACGTCGAGGATGTGTGGTCATGCAGAGGGGGTCTGGTTAATAGATGCATAGAGGCATGCCAAAGGTAGGAGACACTATATCCAAATAAAATTCGAGATGAAGTCACGCATGAATAGATATGCAGACACAAAGGATGAACAATGAGGTGGCAAAAGGCGATTCGCTCGCCCTCAGTACCCCTGCCAACCAGTCCCAAGGCCAACACGGAGGAGGTAAATCAGGGGGCTACTAGCCAGGATGCTGTGGCTAGTGCATAGAGAGGGCGAGCACACTAGCTTTGCCAGATTTTGACCCCCAGACCTTAAGGTGGGAATACCCACGCACTAACCATCAATCCATCCCGTGAAGACACAAAGCATGAACAACTAGGGAGTATTAGGAGTGGCTTTAATGACATGTGATAGGAGATTATTCTCAATGAATAACCCTAGGTAGTCCCTCAATATCTTATATGGATATTATTAATAGAGTATGGTATTACAAACATACCCTCCTTTAATTACATATTTATACATGGGTTCTAACAATTTCATCTTTGACAAACAAATGCCACATGAGATTTATGGTCAAGAAATTGCAAAATATAATCTAAGTCATCAAGAGAAATTAGAATAAAGATTCACTAGCCTTTCAAAAAAAAAAACAAAGAAAGGATAAACTGTGTTTCTTACCACTTCTCAGTTCTCAATTTTCTTCTCGTTCCCTATGCATTTTTCTATTGTCTTTGTTCATAAATGATTCTTGCAATCCATTTTGTTTTCCTTTTATTCATGAGCCTTATGAACCTTGCTAGTGCAGCTTCTGCTGCTCTTCAAACTCAATTGCTCAGATTGGTTAAGAAAGGTAAAAAGTATCTATGATGAACTGCAATTTTCTTTATCTAAATTTTAAAATTTAGGGATAGGTTAGACAGCATTCTCCTTTATGCCAAGACTTAGAGAATGGCTTTAGTCTATAAAAATTATAAACAAGATAAAAACACTAAAAAAGCAATTTATTTAAAAGTTAAAAACTTAAAACACAAAATGCAAGGGAAAAACGTAGTTCATGACTATACCCCAGCTGTACTTTGACACCTGTTAAGTTTTCTTCTTGTATGGATTTTTTGTTTCAAACGAGCAAAAAAACTTTAAAGCAATTTATTTAAAATTCAAATACAGTAATAAAAAATATAGTTCAACACTATACCACAGCTGTAGTTTGATACCAGTTCAGTTTTCTTCTGATGTAGACTTTTTTTATCATCACTGATCCCACCTGGAGCAATGCCCTGGATATCTGTTTCAAGCTCACCGAGAGAAAACAACTGCTGCAAAGTGACCTTTCCATAGGATATCTTGTTGCTTTCATCCAGAATTTCTTTGATTTCAGTGAAGCCCCATGATAACTTTTCGTCCATGTCATGAGAATTAGAGACAGAAATAAGCTCTGTTTCTTCCTGAAGTTGTATAGAACCATCTGCCATCTTTTGACTCAGAGCATCATTTGAATTTGCTTCAGTACTTCCGGAGCCATGAGTTGTTTGTTCACTAACCTCAGTGTTTTCACACAAATTTTTCTCACAGGAATGTAAACCATCATCGACACATATATCTTTGATAACTTGGCAATCTCTGCCTTCTATGACTTCATGAAGATTTATATGAGTGATAGTTTTGTCTGAAAACAACTCAGAGCTGACTGCAACTGTTCCAGTATTTTCAGGAGTAACAGCATATAGAGATTCGATGCATCCTCCATCTTTATCTTGTGTATTAGTTGAAAATTCAAGTCCAGTAACTAGTGGTAAAGCTTTGCTTATCTTTTCGATCTTTTCTGTTGGATCAGTTCTTTCTTCACATGTGGTATCATTTCGATGCATAATTGTACTGAACTGATTCTCACCATCTGAAAGCAAGAATATAGATTATGGTCAAGTCGAGGACATACACATGCTTTGAAAAGGTAAATCTATGGAAAACCGAAAGGCACTAGAAACAAACTGTCACTGTTGGAGTAATCAACCATTGCCCAATATAACAAGCAAGTCAGCATAAAATATAGCGGATGAGAAACAGATGAATGCCAAGAGAAATTCTCCTACAAAGCACATTGACACACAATCAAAAGTGGAAGTGAGAAACTGACTAAAAGCAAGCAGATCTGATGCCAATTTGGACACAATTTATAGATTTATCGAGTATACTGTCTGCAGTTGTACTCATCAAGTCTATTCAAAATGAAAGCAAAAGAAACAGCTTCTACATGCCTTACATAGCATACAAATGTCCTCTGCACAGTTTAGCAGCACATCCTCTTCGAGCAACAGAAATGAGAATGGGCAAAAGAGACAAGTCTTGCATACCTAATTTCACCATCTACACCTTGGCGTTTCATAACAGAACCAGCTACAAGCGCGAAAAGTACACAATAGATTCTGCAACCAGTAATGTGAGATCATTAGGGAAATCATGAGAATCTGACAAGGATATAGAGTAACATATTTTAATTCTATCATCATCAACAACTGATGTAACTTCCAATAATTTGAGTCAACCACATTGTTCTTATCTACAAGGCTATGTCATTAGTAATATTTTTATTATGTTAAACTGAATATTTTCTTTCTTCCTGCATCTTCAACTCTAATCTACTCAACTTGTGGATAAAGCGCAATCAAACAAAAAGGTGGAACTCATGTATTGTATTTAAAAGTATTTACATTAAATATTTTTTCTGTAAATAAATGAGATAATTTGCTGCAATAATGCATAAACAACTAGGCATCTCATCTCATGAACAAAAAACAGTAAATACAATAAGGATACAATTTAGAGCAACATAATGATGAGGAGATTAAGGTGTGTACAACAGAACATTGCTATACAAAGTGCATCAGAGAAATCATATTGCAAAAGCAGGATACAGAGAATTGGATTGGAAACCTTTGAAAGTGGGAACAGATCGGTTACCAAACAACAACCGGGATATAGAAACAAGATTGCTAACTTACTCACTCATAGAAGAGTACCAAGAACATCTAGCATCACAAGAAACATGAAATGTAAATGCACATCTTTCAATCACCTGGAAGTACAATCATTAGGCAAAGTAGGAAAAGCTGCAGTCCCACGCTGAAATACCTCAGGTCAAAAGCAGAAATACAATATATTTATGTGCATTTAGATCACTTCAACACCATGGTCATCTAATACTCATTCCATCGAAGGAGAGAAATCAAAGGGCAACCACAACAAGTTCGACCTCCAATGGTACAAAGATAAGGAAACGAAAAAGGCAAGGGAACAGTTTGATGTTCCAAGTCATATTCTTTCTTGTTAGATTTCAAGTTTTAGGATGCTCTACGACAAGATTCTCAAAGACTCAAACCACTAAGAGGTCCTAATGCAGAAAACACAAGGATCTACCAAATCCAACCACAATCCAACAGAAAAGCAGAACTTTTAGATAGAAAGCATGAATGATTAAACTCTTCTTAAAAGGCGTATTGACATACCTCAACCCCTCAATTTCCCTGCTCTTCTTCTGACCACAAAGATCAAAGTTTCAGACTTAATTATTATGAATAGGACCAAAACATAATAACAATAACACGGAATTGAACTAACCGCAAAAACTGAAACCTTGGATCTCCTAAAGTGGTGGGGGATTAAAAAGAACACAGAAAAAAAAAGGCCTTTGTCTTTCTGATGAATTGCCTTAGGTTATGATAGAGGAATAAAAAAAAGAGGAGTGAGTTATCATCACGATCGAAAGTTAAAATGGAAGATGGCAGAGCTTCCCACCCACTAACTACTATACCAAAGGTGAGGCAGGTTGCCATCATTCAATGCTCAAAATTAATGCCCGCACCAGTCCCCAAATCTAACGGCCAAACCCTACTCATTTCCCCCTGGGAATGCTGAACTAGGGTTAGGGTTTACAAAACGAGACATACATTTCTTGGAATTTGGCTGGGGAAGAACAGGAGGAAAAAATCTAAACGCTCTGTTTCAGAAATCAGTCAGAAAATCTTCACAACTATTGATTCAAAATTGATTTTTTTTTTCTAATGCCTGTTGAATGCACGAAAATCTTACATAATTTAAATAATATATTTAATGATAATATATATATGTCAATTTTTATTATTAAATAAAAATTAAAATGAAAAATAACATACAAAGATCACATGTTCTATATAACATGGAAAGATCATATGTTCTATGTAACATATAAAGATCACATGTCCTATTTAGTTTAGGCGGGAATCGTAAACTCCTTGTGAATGTCACGTCTGCATGCGTATTATAGTAAAAATTATATTTTATAGATATTAATAGATAGATTTGAATCAGAAAATCCAGTCGAATCTAAAGCAATACTCCCCGCGCGTGCTTGGTTAAAATTCTATTTTTATTCGGAGATAAATAAAAAAAATTATAAGAGGATATTTCTCTAATTAATATGCTCGCCCTTACATCTTCGTCAATCTATTTTAGAATTTACATGGAGAAGATAAATCATAAAAATTACTAGTCCGATGTTATTATTAATACGTAAAAAAGATAAACATATTGACTTTATTAAATTTTAACTCTAAAATATAAGATGATAATATTTAAATATTAACTATCAGTTCATTTCACTGGGACTTATAACTCTATTTTACGCAACTTAATCTCGAGGCGGCGTGTTCAATTGAAAAGGAGTATAATGATTTGAAAACACAAAATCGACTTTAATGAATTACCATACGGCACATTGTCCTTTGATATCATCGGTTTTCTTAAATTCCCCATCGTTTAAATACTTTTGAAAAATAAAATAAAATCTGATGACTAATAATTAATGCGAATCTCAATCACATGTTGTCGCGAATTAGGTGGAATAGCTTGGATAACAAATGCGTCTTTTGATAAAATCATTAATGACATTTAGCAAATAAAAAGATGGGAAAATTTTCCTAAAAACCTAACTTCCTCTTCAATCCTTGCATTAGAAAAAATATATTTCAATTCCCTATATATAAAATTTTAGTTACTTCAACTACTGATTTACCTAATTATCCTCAATTTTTTTAAAGTACAAACAATCCGAAATAAGGTATAATTTCTATTAAATTCAGTATCATTTAACTAAAATCTAGTATATTTTTCTATCAAATTGAGTACAACCCAACTGATTCACCCTAAGCCAATTGATTGGTATGAACTCCTAATCAATTGATCAAATGAAAAAGAGTTATACTCAATTTGATAGAAAAAATACTAAATTCTAATTTAAATGTGCTAAATTTTAAAAAAATTATACTTACTTTTGAACTTTTTGTACCTATAAAAAAATAAGAGTGATATTTTCTCATGACAAATATAACTGATAGAGTTGAATAGTCCGTGCCTGACACGGACGATGAAGAAGCTGCGGGGCGCGACATGACGGATCGAAGCGACCTTCCTTCCCGGGCCCCGGGGCCCTCCTCAGGAAACGCGCCCAGGAAGGTTAGCCCGAAGACCTCTCTCGGGAGCACCCCGGGAGGTTAAGCCCCGAGAGCACCTCAGGAGTTATAGCGCCTGAAGACCCCGAGCTCACCTCGGGAGGTGGAGTCCTCATAATAACCAAACTCGGGTACTGACCCCCCTCTCGGTACGGATAATCATCCCCATTAGAAAAGGTCTGCACGACCCTTAAATATCGCAATGGGTGGAAGCGTGGTAACGGCGCAGACCGTTTCAAAGGATATCCAGTCATCACCGAAAGAGGGGGCGTGGCTTAAGTATCGGAGACGTGACACCGATCGAGGGGGCACGTCTAGTTTGTCGACGTCAATATAAAAGGTAGTTCAACCCCTCCAGTAAAGGAGTTACGCTCTCTCAACCCTACATACATTCTTTACTTCTCGCTACCTTTACTTTTCGGACAAGACACTGACTTGAGCGTCGGAGTGGACTCCGCCGGACCCTTGCCGGCGTGTCCCCTAACGCTCGTGTTAACCTTGTAGGGCCCTAAGTTCCTCCCCGCCGCAGCAACTTCCATAGGGGCAGAACTCCAGTGACTAGCCATCGTTGTCGACTCTTTCCGGAATAAATTTGGTATCATCTGTGGGAAACTAGCAAAACACCTGAAGGAGCACCGATGGCAGGATCGGAAGGACAACCCCTTGCCCTTACGAGAGAGGAACTTGATCGCCTAGTGGCTAACGCCATCAAGGAAGCGCTGGAGCAACACCAAGTCGAACAGGCTGTCCCGCGACAAGGGGACCCGGTGAGGGAGGAGATCCCCAGAGTCTCTGTCTCGCATTCACGGAGATCCGTTACCCCGGTGGGGCGACAGGATGGAGCAGTCCCGGACCCCCAGAGAGAATCTCCCGGAAACATTGAGAAGGCCCACTCGGTGGCCTCCAGCGCCCAAAGGCACGAAGAGGGACAGGGGAAGAAGGATGGACCTAAGACCTCCCATAAGGTTCCCTCTACACCTTTCTCTTCAGAGATAGTCGAGGACCCCATGACAAAGCAGTTCCATGGGCTGGGGATCCCCGATTATGATGGGAAGACGGATCCAGAAGATGACGTATGCAAATTCAAGAATGCTGCACTCCTACACCAGTATACAGACAGGGTAAAGTGTCGGGTGTTCTTAAACACCCTGTCCGGAGCGGCTCAGCGGTGGTTCCAGAGGCTGCCACAAGGTTCCATCAACTCCTTCCTGGAGTTTAGGACAACCTTCCTTCACCATTTTGCGAGCAACCGTCGCTACCAGAAGACGACACTTAATCTATTCGCCCTCAAGCAAAAGCCTAAGGAACCACTCAAGGAGTACATCCAGAGATTCAACCGAGTGGCGCAAGACGTGCCCAGCGTAACATCAGAGATATTCGTCAGTGCCTGCACCCAAGGGCTCGCTGAAGGGGACTTCTTCCGATCCTTGGTAAGAAAGCCCCCCGCCAGTTTCGATGATTTGCTAGGACGCTCCGTCAAGCATGTCAATGTGGAAGAAGTACAGTACGCCCGTCGCAAAGATCTAGCTGGAGCCCCCCCCCCCTCCAGTGGCTCCCCGATTAGACAGAAGGGAGCCCCCGGCCCCGGCGCGAGGAAAAGACTTTCATCCCGGGAAGGACCAGTGGACGGGTAGGCGCCGACTGGTGGAGACGGTAGACATTGAGCAGCCAGACCCATCGCTGAGGTACTACAATTACCATGGCAGCTCGACTCATTCCACAGAGGAGTGTCACGCGCGCCTTGAAGAAGAAGTTCAGCGAGGAGGCAGACACTAAACCTCGAAGAAGATGGAATAAGTCGGGGAATCGCAGAAGGTCGCCAAGGCGAAGCTTTTCCCCTCAGCGACAGCATGCCGGGGAAAACGAAGCCTGACATCGGTCTCGATCACGATCGCGAGGTAGGAGTCGGGGACCCGACCCCGAAAATCCATCTCCTTAGAGAGAGATCCCCAAAAAGGCAAAACCCCCATGCGTGGTCCGCCCTTGGGCCATGTGGGAGTCATCTCCGGAGGACCTACTGGAGGGGACTCCAACCGGGCAAGGAAGTCTTACACACGGCGATTGGAGAACTACTCCATCGGGACAAGCCGAAGGCGGGAGCTAGGCCCTACAATCTCTTTTGGGTCATCCGACCTTGAAGAAGTGGAAGCTCCCCATGAGGACGTCTTAGTGATCATAGCTCATATTGCCAACTATGAGGTGAAGCGCATCTTCGTAGATATGGGGAGTTCCGTGAACATCCTGTACAAGGCGGCTTGGGAGCAGATACAGATAGACAAGGATGAACTGCTCCCGGTTTCGACCCCACTATTTGGTTTCACGGGGTATCGAGTGCAGCCGGTAGGGCAAATCACCTTGTCACTCTCGTTGGGCAGCTATAAGCTCAAAAGAACCTGGAGGGCTCCTTTCTTGATCGTGGACGCGCCCTCCTCCTACAATGCCATCCTGGGCCGCCCAGCACTCAACACTTTTCAAGCGGTGGTTTCTGTTTACCACCAGAAGATAAAGTTCCCGGTAGGCGACCGGATAGTGGAAGTCCGAGGAGACCAGCTAGTGTCTCGCCCGTGCTACAGCGGAGAGGTCAAAATAGAGTCTCGGAAGAACCCGAGAGGCCTGGACGACTAGCTGTAGGAGAAAGGCAAAAACTCGGGAGGTCCAGGCCCGGCAACGATCTCGGACCCTTCTGGCCTCAATAATATTTGCGTTTTATTTAGAGTGTCTGTCTGTGTATCTCTGTGCCCTCGCAAAAAAATCAAGTAATAAAGATAGATGCTTTCCCCCAAAATAACAACGCACCACCGAAGAGTTAAAAACCCTAATACCTCGCTGTACAGTCGATGCCCGAGGTACTTAGGCTTGGTCTGGGACATATGCGCCCGACCAAGTACCCAAAACCCTAGTACCTCGCGGTGCAGCCGATGCCCGGGGTACTTAGGCTTGGTTTGGGACATACACGCCCGACCAAGTACCCAAAACCCTAATACATCACGGTGCAACCGATGCCCGGGGTACTTAGGCTTGGTCTGGGACATACACGCCCGACCAAGTACCCAAAACCATAATATCTCGCGGTGCAGATGATGCCCGGAGTACTTAGGCTTGGTCTGGGACATATGCGCCCGACCAAGTACCCAAACCCTAATACCTCGCGGTGCAGCCTGTTGGGGCAATCTATGGTCCGGAGTGACCATGTGTTTTGATGTTTGGGCAAAGGGTTTAAGTTAGGTTTACCCTTGTGTTCTAATATGTGTATTGGAGTGTGCAGGTCTTGCAGGTTACACATATTGACTTAGCTGGACGGCTTCGGTACGGTAAAGGGTGGCATGGAGTCAAGCCGCGGACTTGTATGCGCACCTGAGGGACTATGGATAGGAGGGACAATGAGCCGAGGGGCGCGGACTTTAAGGCATGCATGAAGGATGGCATGGAGGCAAGCTGGAGGCTTGTGTGCATCCGAGGGACGGGAGCCAAAGATGAAGAGGGTGCGAAGGCAATAGTCGAGGCTGCCGGTGAGGAGTCAGCTAAGTCGTGAGGGTACGAGTGCTGAGTGATTGTACTCGGGGAATCCTAGGGTTCGAGTGCTGAGAGAAGTGTACTCAGGAAGGAAAACCTTAGGTGTGAGGGTGAACTAGTCGACTGCCCTTGGGGCAGTCGACTGATAAAGGTCACAGAAACTCACAGAAGGAAGTCGACCCTGGACCAGTCGACTGCCCTGGGGGCAGTCGACTGGTAAAGTCGAAAACTAGCCATTACAGCTAGCCGTTGGCTTGCTGTTTGGCTGGGACCAGTCGACTGCCCTGGGAGCAGTCGACTGGTGGCGAGGGTTTCAGCTTAGAGTTCTATTTAAGAGAACCCAGTTTGGGCTGGGAGCTCTTGACCAAACAAGCTTGGTTAGGGCTTGTTAGTAATCTTTGGTGCTCAGAAGTGTATCCGAGTTTGTGGCGAGGTTTCTCCACCCACAAGGAGCTACACGAGCTAGCCAGAGGGCATCCGGGGAGTGATCCACCGAAGGATCGAGGGATCGTCCACCTTACGGACTGTCGTTGAGTAGGAACATCATCTTCGAACCACGTAAAAGGTTTGGTGTTAGCGTTTATTTATTTTTATTGTTATTGTTTTCGCTTGCGCATGCTAACCTTGTAGGAAGAAATCGAGAAATTGCTATTCACCCCCCCTCTAGCAAGACGTACATGATCTAACAAGTGGTATCAGAGCGAAGGACCGCTCTTGTTGGAATAACCGCCAAAGGAGCACAAGCTAGAGGAGAAAAATGATGGAAGACAAGTTGAGGGATAACATATACACTCCACCTCCCTACGATCATGAAGATTTCGACTATTGGAGGATGCGAATAAGGACTTGGCTTGAAATTCCAAGAGACAAGCACGGAAAGAAGCTTCGACCTAGATATTGGACTAAAGAGCAACAAAGTCAATCAAGGGCAAATGAGAAGGTAATTTCGATATTAGTTAACATTTTGCCTACTAATGTGTTAAGTGGTGTAGGAGAGTATCACAATGCATATGAGCTATGGAACAAGATAGGAGAATTTCATAAAAACCCTACACAAGCTCAAGAGCCCAAGGAGACAAGTCAAATGGTTCAAGAAGAAGAAAAAGGAAAAGAATCGTCAACCTCATCAAGTGAAGAAGCACAATTAAGTGAGAGATCATCTACCTCATCAAGAGAAGAAGAAGAGGTGTCAACTTCAAGAATTGAGGGGGAGAGGAGACCCTCATCAATACCGAAGCAAGAAGAAGCTCCTACCTCCACCAAAGCAAGAACAAAAGACCACATTATATGCTTTGGATGCAACAAGAGGGGACACTACAAGGATAAGTGTCCATTTGGTAAAAAGGAGATAATCCCTACACCCATTTCAATTTCTTCTAAATCTAACATGGGTTGTAGGAATGAAGAAGCCCAAGAGAAAAGAAGGAAAATTAGATGCTTCACGTGTTGTAAGCTAGGGCACTATCACATGAAATGTCCAAGAAAAGGAGAGCTCAAGAAATTGGGGCATTTGAAAAGATGGGAGAAAGAGGAAAAGAAGAAAAGAAGCTCACATCAAGGGGGAGCTACAAGGGTAAGAGAGGTAATCCCTAACTTTAAATTGAAATGCAATTCAAACTTAAGTTCCTCCATGCACAGAGATTTAAAGATGTCAGGCAAGAAAATCATTAGACAAATTGTTAACTATGTTGGTATGGGCATGGGTGCATGCTTAATTAAAAGTTATCAGTGGAAAGGGTTCTCTGCAGTAGCCTCCAAGTTAGGTTTTCAGGTTCGGTTAAAGGAGCTTAATACTATTACTTCAGTATTTTGGAAGAAGCCTATACTGGGATCATACAAGCTCAACACGGATGAATGTTCCAAAGGTAATCCTGGTCTGTCATCATATGGTTTTATCATCAGGGATGGTACTGGACAATTGATTCAAGCGAGGTATGGTGTGATAGGGGTTGGATCAAATATTAGAGCAGAACTGTTTGCAATATGGAAGGGGCTGGAAGTGTGTATAGAGAATAAGTTTGTCCCAGTTTGGTTGGAGTTTGATTCCCTAGTAACATTGAAAATAATCCAGGATCAGTCGGTTGGATGAGAATTGCGTCATCTGGTGCTTAGGATAAAAAGCATCTTATATAAGCATCAATTTCGGTGGTCACATGTGTATAGGGAGGCTAATGTGGCGGCAGATTGGCTTGCTAACAAAGCCCTCGTGACCGGGGGGGGGGGGGGGGGGGGGATAAGATTTGGAAGAAAGGGGAGGAACATAAGGAATTGGTTGGGATTTGTAAATTGGATAGGTTGGGGCTGCCGTATGTAAGGATGGCAACTAGGATGCGGCAAGACTCTTTTCCTATTAAGGGTATTGGCTAAGGGATGGGACTTGGAAGGGGCTGAAGGTGGTTTGGGCCTGCTGCAATGGTGGAACAGCTTGTAGACATGAGGTTCTGGGTGGTCATCCATCATTTAGCCTGTGAAATACGAGTAATTTCAGAAAAGAGGGCAGAGGCTCAGAATGAACTCTATAGAGGATGGGGTTTCTGTTTTTGAAGATGTAATGGTGAAGGAAACTCTTTGGGAGTGTTATAGAGAGAAACTGGTTCGTTTTTTGGGGCTATGATCAGATAAAGCTATGGTGTTTCAACCTATATGCGGCGTTTGGAGATTGGTCTTGACAGAATTTTTCAGTAACTGATGGGAATTACAGTTTTTATTTTATTGCTTGCAATTGATATGTTGTGAATGGTCAGCTCTTGGACTCCAGATCATGTAACTGAAGTTAAAGAATGCCAAATGTATCAAATGAGGAAGATGTTCCTTGGAGGCTGATGGTGTTCAAATATATTGGGTAATCTAACTGTATTGTGTGGTTATGTGCATGGGATGGCTATTGATTCTTCAAATATATGTGATATGGAGGCTGTTGTATTTAGCTAAGCCTGAGAGAATCGGATTTGTCAGCTGGAATTTTTGGTTATCAGTGAGAATTGTTCAGAAATTGCTAATGTAATTGCAGATTTTATTATATTGCTTTCATTTGATATGTTGTGACTGGTCAGCTCATGGAATCAGGATTCTGTAACTGAAGTTTAAGAATGCCAAATGTATCAAATGAGCAAGATGTTCCTTGGAGGTTGATGGTGTTCAAATATATTGCTTAATCTAACTATATTGTGTTGTTAGGTGCATGGGTTGGCTTTTGATCCTGCAAATATATGTTCAGTGATAGGGAGGCTGTTGTATTTAGTCAAGACTGAGAGAATCGGATATGTCAGCTGGAATTCTGTTTATCAGTGAGAATTGTTCAGAAATTGCTAATGTAATTGCAGTTATTACTTAGTGTTTTCAATTGATATGCTGTGACTAGCCAGCTCAGGGATTTCGAATACTGAATCTGTACTTTAAAGATTGTCAAATATGCCAAATGAGCAAGTTGCTCCTTGGAGGCTGTTGGGTTTCAACTGTATCGCTTAATCTGCTGGTATGTGTATGGGTTGGCTTCGGATCTTGCAAGATATTTTCAGAAATATGGAGGCTGTTTGTAGTTAGTCAAGCCTGAGAATTTTTGTTTATCAATGAGATGGTCCTAGTTGGATTTCAATTGACTGGTCTGTAATGAAGGTGTATTTGTATAAATGATGGTTTTGCTACTGTATAGAGTGAGCTGCGGTGCTAATTTGGTTACCAACAAAAATAGACCTGAGGGAAGCTGTAAAATGATGGATCCTGAGCTCTAAATATTTGATTGGCTTTAATATGCAAATGGGAGTTTAAATACGCAATTTCAGATGCAAGAAAAAGAGATGAAGATGGTGGTGCTATGGCACAAAACTTGAAACTTCAAAACTTACCAAAATCTGATGCAAATGAGTTGGGCGGACGGTGTCAAGAGACTCCAAGAATCTGCTATTTCCTGGAGTGCAACAAAGACAGAGAGGTTGCAATGTATTGATTATTACGAATGGGTGGTAGCTTCGAAGTTATCTTTGAGTTAATAATAAGCTGGTTGAAATACAGACAGCTATAGAAGTCTTGTAATTCTGGAAATTTTTGTAAATCTTTTTGAGTCCTGTAATTCTGTATTAGTAGGTCAGGCTTAGGCCCCCCTTCTAATATGGTTTTCTTTTTTCAGGAATAAAATATTCCTTTTCATTAAAAAAAAGTTCCTCCATGCATGCTAGAATTAATGAAAAATATTTACTTGTGCATAATCATGGATTCAAGTATAATAATAGGAATAGGGTTAATAAGGTAGATCAAAACCCTAAAAAGATCATGCATCATGATAAATCTAAGACCACTAGACCTAAGGATCAAGACAAAAATCCCAAGAAGGGGAGACACATGCCTAGAAAGATGGGTAGGTCTAGGAATGTCCAAGGTGGACATGTGGATTCTAGGTTTAGAAGCCTAGAGAGGGAAAATCAAGCTTTAAGGGAAAAACTTGATAGGTTAGAGAAAACCCTAGAGAGATTCACTATTGGATCTAAGGGGTTAGATATGATGTTGGGTAGTCTAAAACCCAACAATGATAGATCGGATTTAGGATACCGATCTAAGGTCTCCAATGCCAATGGGAAGAAGTATACTAGGGTAGCATATAACTATGGCAAGAAGGAGAAGTCCAAGAATGACAAGGGGATGTCATCAAAAGGAAAGAAAAAGGACTTAACCAAGGACAAGGTGTCTAAGGTTAAGAAGGTAAACTTTGTAGACCAAGAGTCACCGGGGGAACACCGGTGTGGTCTAGTATTTGTTGAGTCACCTAGGGAGGTGGCTAGGGCTAAGAGCTCAAGGGGGAGCTCTAGGAGTCTTTGGGATATATGGTGAATGGATCTTGGGAGGGTTACTCCTAGAGGTCTAGATGGATCATAGGATGTACCAAAAGAATTGGAGACGGACTTGAGTCTCAATTCTTGGGATTTGGCACGATGGTTTTGAGTTTCATGCGTGGAAATATGATATTGGGGTCATATAGCATGAGAATTGGTTTTTGATGTATAAATGTCATATAAATCAATGCTAGGGATGCATTGTGGATTGGTATGGGCAGAAACATCAAGAGGAAACCAAAACTAGGACTTTAGGTCAAAGTTTCATTGAACTAATTAGGTAGTTTTGAGTTTTGTGTCAAACTTAAGAATAATAATAGATACATTTTTGAATGTATTTTTCCCAAGTAGGTATGGGTACCACAAACCTCTCCACAAAATTTGAGAATTTTTGGAGATTTGTGAAATTTCTGGCACATTTCTGAATTTGGATTTAGAAAGCTGAAAAAACTATTTTTCAGCGTGACAGTCGACTGCCCCTGATCTGGGCTGAGTTGAGTTTCAGCAAGTAGAAAATATCCAAATGATGTAAAACAAGTGTATGAGGGGGGCTAGTACACTGTGTTTGTGATCATTAGGGGTTAAAAAATCCAATAATGGAGGAATTGTTGGAGTCTTTTTGATGTTAGGCAAAGGGGAGAAGTGTTCGGTTTAATTTGGGAAACCAAACACGCCTTTGCAAGAAACCCTAGGTTTAGGGGGAGCTTAGATAAAGGGGGAGCATTGTTGCTCCATTGATAGCATAAGGGGAACTTTGGAGAGATTCTTAAAAAGCCTTTGTAAGTCCAATGTAGGGGGAGCCTTGGGAGAGGTTTTAAAAAGCCCGTTTTGGTAAAAATTCCTAACTTGGGAAGGTTAGGTGAGGGGATGCCTTGGGATAGGATCTATGTTTGAATTGCATATGCATTGGCGGTGTAAGTCCAAGGTGGAGTCTTGGCAACGTAAGTCCAAATGGTTGTTTAGCATTGTTGTTGCTATTTATTGCTATTTGTTTTCCCTAACTTAAACGTATTGTCAAACATCAAAAAGGGGGAGATTATTGGAGCAATCTATGGTCCGGAGTGATCATGTGTTTTGATGTTTGGACAAAGGGTTTAAGTTAGGTTTATCCTTGTATTCTAATATGTGTATTGGAGTGTGCAGGTCTTGCAGGTTACACATATTGACTTAGCTGGACGGCTTCGGTACGGTGAAGGGTGGCATGGAGACAAGCCGCGGGCTTGTATGCGCACCTGAGGGACTATGGATAGCAGGGACGATGAGCCGAGGGGCGCGGACTTCGAGGCATACGTGAAGGATGGCATGGAGGCAAGCTGGAGGCTAGTGTGCATCCGAGGGACGGGAGCCAAAAAATGAAGAGGGCGCGAAGGCAATAGTTGAGACTGCTGGTGAGGAGTCAGCTAAGTCGTGAGGGTACGAGGCTGAGTGATTGTACTCGGGGAATCCTAGGGTTCGAGTGCTGAGAGAAGTGAACTCGGGAGGGGAAACCTTAGGTGTGAGGGTGAACCAGTCGACTGCCCTTGGGGTAGTCGACTGATAAAGGTCACAAAAACTCACAGAAGGGAGTCGACCCTGGACCAGTCGGCTGCCCTGGGGGCAGTTGATTGGTAAAGTCGAAAACTAGCCGTTACAGCTAGCCGTTGGCTTGTTGTTTGGCTGGGACCAGTCGACTGTCCTGGGAGCAGTCGACTGGTGGCGAGGGTTTCAGCTTAGAGTTCTATTTAAGAGAACTCGGTTTGGGCTGGGAGCTCTTGACGAAACAAACTTGGTTAGAGCTTGTTAGTAGTCTTTGGTGCTCAGAAGTGTGTCCGAGTTTGTGGCGAGGTTTCTCCACCCACAAGGAGCTACACGAGCTAGCCAGAAGGCGTCCGGGGAGTGATCCACCGAAGGATAGAGGGATCGTCCACCTTACAGACTGTCATGGAGTAGGAGCATCATCTCTGAACCACGTAAAAGGTTTGGTGTTAGCATTTGTTTGTTTTTATTGTTATTGTTTCCGCTTGCGCACGCTAACGTTGTAGAAAGAAATCGAGAAATTGCTATTCACCACCCCTCTGGCAAGACGTACACGATCTAACACAACCGATGCTCAGGGTACTTAGGCTTGGTCTGGGACATACGCGCCCGACCAAGTACCTAATACCTCGCGGTGCAGCCGATGCCCGGGGTACTTAGGCTTGGTCTAGGACATATGCGCCCGACCAAATACCCAAAACCCTAATACCTCGCGGTGCAACCGATGCCCAGGGTACTTAAGCTTGGTTTGAGACATACGTGCCCGACCAAGTACCCAAAACCCTAACACCTCGCGGTGCAGCCGATGCCCGGGGTACTTAGGCTTGGTCTGGGACATATGCACCCGACCAAGTACCTAAAACCCTAATACCTCGCGGTGCCACCGATGCCCGGGGTACTTAAGCTTGGTTTGAGACATACGCGCACGACCAAGTACCCAAAACCCTAATACCTCACGGTGCAGCTGATCCTAGGGTACTTAGGCTTGGTCTGGGATATACGCGCCTGACCAAGTACCCAAAACCCTAATACCTCGCGGTGTAGCCGATGCCCGGGGTACTTAGGCTTGGTCTGGGATATACGCGCCCAACCAAGTACCCAAAACCCTAATACCTCGCGGTGCAGCCGATGCCTGGGATACTTAGGCTTGGTTTGGGACATACGTGCCCTACCAAGTACCCAAAACCCTAATACCTCGCGTACAGCCAATGCCCGGGGTACTTAGGCTTGGTCTGGGATATACGTGCCTGACCAAGTACCCAAAACCCTAATACCTTGCAGTGCAGCCGATGTCCGGGGTACTTAGGCTTGGTCTGGGACATACGCGCCCGACCAAGTACCCAAAACCCTAATACTTGCAGTGCAGCCGATGCCCGGGGTACTTAGGCTTGGTCTGGGACATACACGCCCGACCAAGTAGCCAAAACCCTAACACCTCACGGTGCAGTCGATGCCCGGGGTGCTTTGGCTTGGTCTGGGCCATGCGCGCTCGACCAAGTATTCAGAACCCTGATACCTCGCGGTGCAGCCGATGCCCGGGGTACTTAAGCTTGGTCCGAGTTGTTCCAGACTCCCCACCGTGGATGCAAACCAGGATGCCCCATAATACCCCGAGCGCCCGGGATAGGTGGACTCTATGGAAGCAATGGTAAAGTAGCAGGCCCGACCAGGGGAACATAAGCAAAACGCTCCAAAGAGTAATCCGGGCATACACATACACAGGGTAACAAAAATATTCTTTTATTTATATGAAAAATATAGGAAGAACAACATCTCAGAGAATTATCAAGATACAATTGGATGAGAGAAAGCACTCTTCTACTTGGGCCTTTCTCCTCTACAGCTCCATTCCTGTAAGGTCTCTAGGCTCGGAAACACCTTTTGAGTACGCAAGGCACGGAAGCCCGTCGACAGGGTCCTTGAATCTTTTCCACCTTCCGGTTACTCCATGCGAGTAGTCAGCAACGGGTGAGGACGCCTGAGGTAACACATGGGTAGCTCAACCCCATCCGAAGGCCCCTTCTCTGCAAAGAGGCGACCGAGTACAACATTCAAAAGGCAGAAAAAAGAGGAGGGGAAATAGCAACCGCAATTTCTCTCCGGAGCGTGTAAAGACCCAGAGAAGAACTGCCTTAACAGAGGAGGGGGAACAACAACTGCAATTTCTCAACGAAAAGAAGAAAGAGAAAGAGAAAAGCCAGCGGCTGTAGCCCCTCCCCTCTTGGTGACGATGCATCCCATAAACACCTTCCTCTGCACGGAACTCGGGGAAAATGAGGATCCGGAAGAAGATGGCGCGTGGGGTACACCGCCACGGGCCAACCAGGGTTTGGTGATCAGCAGGATGAGTCATCTCCTCCATGCCCCCTAGCGGACCACATAAGGTCTTTTCTGGACTCCTCAGATAGCCCGGGAATCCCACATCCTCTAGGATCTTCAGCGAGACCTGGACCTCATCTCCACCATGCTTCCCGGTGAGGGTAATGATACAAAGGATTCTACTTCTGAGGGGTCCCTCAGCCAGAAACCCTATTGCCTCTCCGGTATTAGGCCGCTGGGACACCGACGAAGATAAAGGGAAGAGAGGTGGCATCACGCCATGATAACCACCATTTTTGCTGATTATTTTAGGCTCTAAAATCCATGTTTGATCCATATTTTATATGCTTAAGTTTGCATTTGTATTAGGTTTCATGTATTCCCTTCATTTTAGCTTCTAATTCTAATCTTTGTATATTTGGGATATTTTTGGCACTAAATTTGGATATTATTTTGTAGGCTTCAATTGATCATGGACCTAGATCAAAAGTGGGTCAGACTTGAGTCAGCATTGGATCCAGATTGAAAGGATCAAGCATCGGATTATTAGGAGCCATCCATTTCAGAGAACGGCTAGATCTGAGCCATCGGTCATCTTCTGGTCAATCCGAGTTCAAGATAGAATCAATCCTGACCATAGATCAATATCTGAAAATTTCAGCCAAATCAGAAGTCATCCGACCGTTGGATGAAGTCAAATTGATCTCAGCCGTCCGTTGCTTCCATCATTATATGGTTTGGTTGAGCTGTTTGATTGAATCAATTCAAGCTGTTTGGCTGAACCAAGACTGAACCGGATCCCTGACTGAACCGGGCGGCTGACTGAACTGATTCTCTGCTGGGCTGAGGCTGAGCTAACCAGAGCTGGACCGAACTCATTTGCTGGGTTGAATCCATTGAAGTTGCTTGGCCGAGCCAGAGCTGGACCGAGCCACGCGCAGCCACAAACAAGAGGGGGCCAGCCATTGCGAGCTAGGGCAGACGGGAGACGGGAGGCGACAACACAGAGACGAGGCTCGGGGGGTTCCCGACTTCTTCCTCTTCCTCTTCACCTTCTCCATCTCCTCCGGCCATTGCACGATCTAGGGCAAGGGGGTTCCGAACCCTAGCCAGCCGGAGTTCCATCATCGCCGTCTTCTTCACTGAGTTCCATCTCCACCTTTTCTCTGTCGGGGTTCGAAGAGAAGAGAGAAAGGAATTCTCTGTCGGGGTTCGAAGAGAGTTTCCTCCGTTTCATCACCGGCGACCAGAGGCTAGGGCTTTGGGGGTTCCGAGCTTTAGCCGAACATAGCCGAACGCCATCCACCGCACGCCAACACAAGCTAGGGTTTTGGGGGTTCCGAACCCTAGCTGACATCTCTTCCATCTTCATCGCCATCAGTTCTTCACAGATTTCCGGGTTTCAATTCCGGCAGTTCTTCTACTTCCAGCATCAAATTTTCTTCAGCAATTCCTTCCAGCAGATGTTTTCTTCACAGCATTTTCAGTAGCTAGCCTTCATCTTCGCTCCAGCAGTTTCTTCTTCCTCAAATTTTGTAGAATTCTTTCACAGCAATTCAAATTCTAGCAGTCCATCCGATTTCCAAGTTCTGTGTTCCAATTTCCAGAAGTTCTTCCTTTAATTGATGCTTGTGGATTGATTTTAATTGTGTTTGAATGGTTGAGATAGATTGTTTGTTGAACGTTTGTACTGGATAGAACTTCTCTAATTCAAATTGCATGTTTTGGAAGTCATTTAGAACATGCTCAATTTGTGTTCGATCAAATGCCTCTTAGACAGTTAATTTCAATTGTGATGTTTCCTAGTTGTTAAACTCTTGTTTTGTGTTGCTCTTCCTATTACTTTAGGTTTTACGTCTTCAATTACATGCAATTAAGCTAGGTTAGGGTAGATTTCTTCAATGCTGTAGTTCTGCTCTATGTTTAGTTTCGTTAATGTTTAATTTCTAGTTATCCTTTTCTTCGCTGCAATTGTAGTTAGGTTAAATTAGATTTTATTACTTGCAATGTCTTTCCTTAATTAGATTAGATTTCATACTTGCTCTGCTATTCATTTCATAGTCATAGCTCTCAAATCCAAAACCCAGTTTCATATCCAAAAACCCAAAAGCAATAAGATACGAACCATGAGAATTATCATGCATTAACTACATTCGTTGGGAGACGACTCGAGTTACTCTATGCTACATTAGTTTAGAGGAATTCGGTACTTAAATTGTATTTGAAACCGTAACACGACAAAAACGGTTATCAAATTTGGCGCCGTTGCCGGGGAATGTAGTGGTGCTTGATAATTCTATCTTTTGATTTTGTTCTGATTGCTTTATCTTTTATATACGGTTGCTGCCATTTTTCTTGGTTGTTTTGTGACAGGGGTGCAGGTTCAAAATGTTTTCATCCACTTATCAGCAGCCGTGTCCACAGTTTTAGCAGAACCAACCATTCAATCAGCAACCAAATCAGTTTTTTCAGCCACCACAACAACAATTTGAGCAACCACAACAATTCCAACAATTTCAGCCAAATTCCAGCAATTTCCAGAATTTCCAGAATTTTCAGAACGGGCAGCCAATTTTCCAGAATTTTCAGCCCAATTTTCAGCAACCTTATCCACAAGATCAACCATCATTTCAAAATTTTCAACCAAATCAGAATTTTCAGAACGGGCAGCCACCATTTCAGAGTTTTCAGCAGCCCAATCATAGTTTTCAACAAGGTCTATCAAATTTCCAAAGCAATTTCCAGCACCCTTTTGAAAATTTTCAGCATGGAAATAATCAATTTCAACCTCAATTCCAGCCATATCAACAGGGGCAACAAGTGTGTCAAACATTTCAGCAAGAACCGCCTCAAAACCAGCCATTTTATCAGCCCACACAGCCCTTGAATCAAAATTTTCAGCCTTACAACCAAGGGTTTCAAAATCAGAATTTTCAGCCCTTGCCACAGAATTTTCCACACCAAAATCAGAACTTTCAAGGCTACAACTCCTAGCAAAGTTTCCAAGAATATCTGCTCTCCATAACCTCTGATAGCTGCCAAGAATATCAGCCCTTTAATCAGCCTCAACAGCCATGTTTTCAACTAAATCAGCAAGCTCAAAATTTTCAGCCTACTTCATCCTTTCAAAATCAGTCAAGGAGCTATGCTAACCAAGGAGGTTTTGAGAATCTTAATGAGAATGAGGCACAACAACAAAGAATTGAGGAGATTTATCAACTAGTTGTACAATATCATCAAAGGCAGCAAAGACTTCAAGACATTGAAAGAGGCGTTGGACAAATTGCTAGTCAAATGAATCAAATGCAAGTTCAAGGTGACCCTAGTGCAGGGCCAAATCTTTCTTTAATGGATCTTGCAATTTTAGAAGAAGAAGAAGAAGAATACATTAAAGTCTGGGCACCTACAGCATGCATCCCTCCGGAGATTCCTACTCAAAATCCAATTCCAAATTTTTCAGCTCCAGAAGAAGAAATTGAAGCTCCACAGGACCCTTCTCATTTTCTATTTTGTGATGATAGCATTATTGATGGTCCTAATTTTGCTAATATTGTTGATGCAGATATTTTAGAAGAATGCATAGGAGATGATTCCATAGGTGTAGGGGATTGCACTAAGCCCCAGGGATCACCACAAGATTTAGATGATGAACCAGAAAGTGTAGGGACTTGCATGGTGGAAGCAAGCACCCAAGGATCACCAGTTGATTGTCCACCAGAGTCTGAGGCTGAAGAGGAGCATGTACTTGACCAGGAGGAAGCCATGGATACATCTACCCTTGTAGAACCTCCAGGTATTCTACAGCACGCTCAGGTAAGTATTTCTCCCCTTTCTTCAGAAAAATGCAGTAAGGTACCTAGTGCTGATGTTATTGATTCTGATGAGTTTATTGATATACCTTGTGTAGAGATTGTTTGTGAAAATCCAATAGAAGTACCAAACATTGATTTTATTGATCATCATGCATTACTTGACACATCCATTGTAAATATGAATTGCGAAATAATTTTAGAGGCACCTATAATTGATGTTGTTTGCTATGATGAATCACTTGATACATCTTTTGTAGATATGGATAGTGAAAATTTTTTAGAAGTGCCTGAAATGGATGTTATTTATTTTGATGAATCTCTTGCTATATCATATGCTGAGGTTGAATGTGAGAAACTTATGGAAATATCTGAGATTGATTTGATTGGCTGTGATACATTGCTTAATACACCCTTGATTGAAAATAATTGTGAAATTTCTATTGATGAGCCAGAAATTGATTTCTTTATTTGTGATGAGTATTTGGATGAAAATTTTATAGGAAATGATTTTGAAAATTTTATTGAGGCACCAGAATTTGATTTAATTGAATATGATGCAGTTTTGGATTCATTTAATGCAGAGACTGAATTTATATCATTTCTTTCTGACCCTGAACACTTGAGAGAGGTATTACATTATTTTGCAGGGTCCAGAAGACTCCAGGAGTGGGTGCTCCAACTGAACAGACTTCAGCCTCCTGGAAGGACTTCTGAAAGGCATAAAGAAGGAGGAGATTATTTTACTTTAATTCGAAGCACTCCAGTCCTTCAATGGCTCTTGAACCTAAATCGCCTTAGGCCACCAGAGAAATTTTTTGCAAAGTTCAAGTGTGGGGGAGTCCCAAATTTCTCAGCCACTCAGACACCTCCACTACCACAGTGGAGGCTACTTCTGGATAGGCTCCGTCCACCAGAATAAAGGGGAGTTTGTTCCTTTACTTTACTTTTCTTGTTTTTCTTTATGTTATACTCGCATGTTTGTTTACTTTTAGACTTTGCATTTATACTTTGTTTCCTCATTTTGCATTTTCTTTGGTCTTGAATAAACCTTGTTTGAATTCTAGTTTTATCTCCCTACATGTTCCTTTATTATGCTTTGAGAATCATAAAAGATAGTTAAGTCTGACTATCGAGTTTTGGTTTCCTTGGTATGCTTGGGGATATTAATTGCATTTAGTCATTTGTTGTGGTGATGGACTCTATCTTGTTGGATTAAGCATGACATTTTATTGATCACCTAGTGAGGATATTGCCATGTCTATCCTTAATCCTCTTATGTGTGATAGCATTTGTGATATTTGACACTCTAGAACTTGCTTTGATTCTTTTTGAAATTACAATAGCATAAGCTTACATGAATATGATAGAGGCAATCTTTCTTATTGAACTTTTAGTTTTCCCTCTCCTTTGTTATTGTCACTACTGGGCATTTCATCTATTACTTTCATATTTCATTGTCTCTACTTTATCAGATCTTTTCATTGTCATTACACTTTCACTGCCATATCTTTATTAGTTTATTCTTCCCTTGAGCATACGATGAGAGCATAAGGTGATTGTATGATGAGTTACATTTTTATTTCTCTATTATCAGCCTCTATTATTGTGAGTTTTAGATGTTATCATGCTTTACTACATTGCCCGAGACGGTCAAGTTTTAAGTGTGGGGGGGAGACAAGTGTATATGGACGAATGCTGGTGTGAAAAAAAAAATTCTCCCTACGTAAAAAAAAGGGGAAATCTCTCTATGTGAAAAAAAAAGAAAGAGAGATATAAAAAAAAGAAAAAAGAATAAAAAAAATCTCTCTATGTGAAAAAAAAAATCCTCAAGCATTCGAGTTGAATTAGTGATGAACAAAAAGGAATATTTTCTTGATGTGTACTCTTTTGATATTATTGTTTAGAAAAATTCAAGAGTTTTGTTGTTAATCCATACATACACTTTGAGAGATGTGGTAAATGGTTAATGTGTAGTGCATTGAGAATGTGAAAGGATAATTTTGAGTGTTGGAGGCTTGATTGAGTTGTTTATTTTGGCCTATTGTTTGAGTGTATACATCATGTTAATTACCCCAATGCTCTCATATTCTCTTTGATATTCTTTCATGCTCTCTATGATCTTATTTGTTATCTACCATTCTTGTTTTCTTGTAGCACTCGGTTTCATTATTATTCATTGAAAAACCCTCTTGATTTGTGTACTTATGTTATAGTAGTGGAGAAGTAGAAGATAAGCAAGCATATGGTAGTGCAATGTCATGAATGTTTTGAGAGAACTCCACTTCCATATCTGTTATTTTTTTTTTGTGAGCATCGTGCATATATACATCTTGTGAGGTTTTTGTCATGCTTAGTTTATTCAAGTTGATGAAATTACCATGCTTTTGACTTATGTGAGATTTGGAACCATAAATGCATGGATTTTTGAGACTTGATGATCCTAAGTAACTTTCTTTTATTATTTCTTTAAGTATTGATAGGGGATGTAATGTTTGGGAGATATGCTATTTTCTTTTAGTTTTATTTACTTGTGCGAGACGCCCAAGAATAAGTGTGGGGGAGTTGATAACCACCATTTTTGCTGATTATTTTAGGCTCTAAAATCCATGTTTGATCCATATTTTATATGCTTAAGTTTGTATTTGTATTAGGTTTCATGTATTCCCTTCATTTTAGCTTCTAATTCTAATCTTTGTATATTTGGGATATTTTTGGCACTAAATTTGGATATTATTTTGTAGGCTTCAATTGATCATGGACCTAGATCAAAAGTGGGTCAGACTTGAGTCAGCATTGGATCCAGATTGAAAGGATCAAGCATCGGATTATTAGGAGCCGTCCATTTCAGAGAACGGCTAGATCTGAGCCATCGGTCATCTTCTGGTCAATCCAAGTTCAAGATAGAATCAATCCTGACCATAGATCAATATCTGAAAATTTCAGCCAAATCAGAAGTCATCCGACCGTTGGATGAAGTCAAATTGATCTCAGCCGTCCGTTGCTTCCATCATTATATGGTTTGGCTGAGCTGTTTGATTGAATCAATTCAAGCTGTTTGGCTGAACCAAGACTGAACCGGGCGGCTGACTGAACTGATTCTCTGCTGGGCTGAGGCTGAGCTAACCAGAGCTGGACCGAACTCATTTGCTGGGTTGAATCCATTGAAGCTGCTTGGCCGAGCCAGAGCTGGACCGAGCCACGCGCAGCCACAAACAAAAGGGGGCCAGCCATTGCGAGCTAGGGCAGACGGGAGACGGGAGGCGACAACACAGAGACGAGGCTCGGGGGGTTCCCGACTTCTTCCTCTTCCTCTTCACCTTCTCCATCTCCTCCGGCCATTGCACGATCTAGGGCAAGGGGGTTCCGAACCCTAGCCGGCCGGAGTTCCATCATCGCCGTCTTCTTCACTAAGTTCCATCTCCACCTTTTCTCTGTCGGGGTTCGAAGAGAAGAGAGAAAGGAATTCTCTGTCGGGGTTCGAAGAGAGTTTCCTCCGTTTCATCACCGGCAACCAGAGGCTAGGGCTTTGGGGGTTCCGAGCTTTAGCCGAACGTAGCCGAACGCCATCCACCGCACGCCAACACAAGCTAGGGTTTTGGGGGTTCCGAACCCTAGCTGACATCTCTTCCATCTTCATCGCCATCAGTTCTTCACAGATTTCCGGGTTTCAATTCCGGCAGTTCTTCTACTTCCAGCATCAAATTTTCTTCAGCAATTCCTTCCAGCAGATGTTTTCTTCACAGCATTTTCAGTAGCTAGCCTTCATCTTCGCTCCAGCAGTTTCTTCTTCCTCAAATTTTGCAGAATTCTTTCACAGCAATTCAAATTCCAGCAGTCCATCCGATTTCCAAGTTCTGTGTTCCAATTTCCAGAAGTTCTTCCTTTAATTGATGCTTGTGGATTGATTTTAATTGTGTTTGAATGGTTGAGATAGATTGTTTGTTGAACGTTTGTACTGGATAGAACTTCTCTAATTCAAATTGCACGTTTTGGAAGTCATTTAGAACATGCTCAATTTGTGTTCGATCAAATGCCTCTTAGACAGTTAATTTCAATTGTGATGTTTCCTAGTTGTTAAACTCTTGTTTTGTGTTGCTCTTCCTATTACTTTAGGTTTTACGTCTTCAATTACATGCAATTAAGCTAGGTTAGGGTAGATTTCTTCAATGCTGTAGTTCTGCTCTATGTTTAGTTTCGTTAATGTTTAATTTCTAGTTATCCTTTTCTTCGCTGCAATTGTAGTTAGGTTAAATTAGATTTTATTACTTGCAATGTCTTTCCTTAATTAGATTAGATTTCATACTTGCTCTGCTATTCATTTCATAGTCATAGCTCTCAAATCCAAAACCCAGTTTCATATCCAAAAACCCAAAAGCAATAAGATACGAACCATGAGAATTATCATGCATTAACTACATTCGTTGGGAGACGACTCGAGTTACTCTATGCTACATTAGTTTAGAGGAATTCGGTACTTAAATTATATTTGAAACCGTAACACGACAAAAACGGTTATCACGCCACAAAGAAGCAAGAAGACAAAAGGGATGAAGGAGACGATACACCCCTCCCCCCTATTTATAGTGATGGATGCCTCTCCATGCAGTTAATGCAGGGAGAACACAATAACAGCAACAGGCGTCGAAGCGTCATTTCGACTAACGCGCCCCTGCCGCACCTAGGAACCCGTGACTCTTTATGAGTTCATTCAATAAGATTGCAAATATTGTGGAGGCGACGGTTCGGGAGTCGCCCACATACTCCAGAAGGAAATGTCGATGGGGACCCCTCCCCCCCATGGACATAAATGCAGGTGTGGAGCTTCGACCTGTAGAATTGTCAAGGGTTCCACAACCCAAATCGGCCTCGAAACAAACAAGTACCTTTCCATTCAATTAATCTGTAAAGCGAAGACGTGGGACACATTGGGCAAAAGCACATACACCAAGAATAGTAAAAGTGATCGCATTAACCCAAAATTGCTACAATAAGGCCCGATCCCCCGATGAATGTGGGGCTCCGTCAGCTCGGGCCCTCGGAAAAAGACCTCTCTTTAACTCGAGGGACGCTCACAATCGCGGGTTGGCATCATGAGGTAAGAGTTGATCCTCCTTCAACTTATCGATAGCCCCATGGAAGCCCTGCTGTAGGCGCTGTATTACCTGGTTGGCTACAAGGGTACGGAACTCAGCCGACCCCAGAAACTTCGCCTTGAAGCTCGCCTCAACCTCCTTGGAGCTAGAAGCCTTAGTAGCCCGAAGAGCAAGGAGTTCGGCCTCAGCAGCCTCAAAGGAACGCCTCAACCACCCTAGCTCAGCAGACATCTCGCCTTGCTCAGCTAAGGCCTCCCTGAGCCTCTTCGACGCGGCCCGCTCATCCACCCAAGCCTGAGCCAGGTCATCCTCTAGGACGGATGCACGGTCAGTGGCCATCAGGAGATCAGACTCCTTCTGGATGAGCTGTTGCGCCTGATCCTGACTACGCAAGTTCAAGCCTTTAGCCGAGGCTACCATGAGCCGAATGTCGCCTAACAACTCCTTCTCTCTCGCTTGGAGCTGGTCCCTCTCCTACGTCACCTGGAGCAGGTCCTTGGTGATACTCACAGCCTTCTCGGACGCTAGACGTTCTCTGTGCCGGAAATTTTGAAGAGCCTACTCCTTGACTTGCAAGAGGTTCATCAGGTGCTTGACCTTCGCCCGGAGACCCCTGCTGACCCCCGCCTACATCAATCCTACCCGATGCTCATGGTCAGCTGTAGCCTCCGCCCTCAATGCCCGACGGAGCAAGGCTTCAACTCGGGGCCAGGAATACAGACCCCGACCGGCTGTCACGCAATCCTCAGCGGCCTGCCATTGCCCCAAGAAGTTAGGTAATGGGCAAGAGAACATCCAATGCAACAGTGATTTGTACCTTCAGGAGAGTCTCCCGAAGAGTGGTGAGTGGGCCCGCTGAAACGTGTACGGCCACCCCTCCAGAGGTACTCCCTCGCCCGTCAGGCCGCGGCGAACCCGGACGAGGAGGAAGTCGCTCGATGGTAGGGGCTTCAGGTGGCAGACTGGAGGGGCCGAAATCATCTTCCTCGGAGCTAGAAGTCGCCTTGGACACGACCCCCTCGACCGGAACCTCTTTGAACTGCACTGGGGGGAAGGATTACATGGAGGCCTCCAACGCTGCATCCAGCTTCTTCCTTAGGCGGTCCAGTCTCATCCGGTATTGGTTACGTAACACCTCCTTACCCTTGGAAGACGTAGATGGGTCAATGCAGAAGGCTGGAGGCGCTGGGACGACCACCTTCGGAGCAGGGACCGGTAGAGCAGGTACAGAGGCTACTACCTCAGTAGGTAGAGCCTCTTCCTCGGGCACCGAGGGAAGAGGAGAGGAACGTGCAGAGCGTCGCTTTTTCCATGAAGGGTCCAAGCCCTTGGGGAGCCGCGTCTTCTACCGCCCAGCATACCGGACTACTGAAGAAACTGTTAGTGATATGAGAGAAGTGTCATAAGGCAATCGCCTTATGATTGTAATCATTTATTCTAATAAATGAATATTCACTATTTGAGTATACATGTTTGTGTATTTGATTGAGATCTTAATCTCATTTACTGAATGTCCGTAATACAATTCACAGCATGAGAGAATTTGTGATGAATTCACAACTAGTAATTATCTCTACATGTGCAATTGTGAAGTATTGAAATTGTCTCTAGTCGATGAATTGATAAATACAGACACTATCAATTCTGTTGAGACTAACATGGGTTATTCTCTAATCAGCTGATTCTCACTGGCTGGTGATATTGAGATGTCCGGAGATAAACATGAATGCTAGTTAAGGGAACTAGTTCATTGGAGTGACTGGCTGTAAAATTTCATATGGTAGTCTACATATAGATATGTCAGTGAAGTTCTTACTGCAGCTTAAGTGCGATGTTCCTTTGACTTGTGGTGTTCAAGTCATCTTGGTCATGGAGACTTATACTTTGACATCTTAAGCAAGCATCTCCAAGGAGGTGTGGACCCAGGATGATTGGGTATAAGCCGAAGTGCCCGAAGATGTTTGAATAACCTATAAAGGATTCACCACTCCTTGCGAGGAGATGTATACCCGAGGCCTATCGTCGGATTGTTACTCGAAGCCTCTGGCCAGAGCATGACATGTTCAAAATATGAATCTCTTAAATACATGAGAGTAATTAGAATCCGTAGGACGAGAAAACGTTACTTGGGCTAGGTGTGACGTAGTCAGCCTAGTGGGGACTGACACACATAGACCATGTCCTGAACCAAGTGAGTATTAGATGGTGAAGGGAATGGGGCACGATTCATTATAGTTGCTGAAGGGTTTCAGAATTATTTCTGAGGTCAACCATTGATCTTTCGATTAATTGGGGATCATGATGTACTACTAGGTGCCACTCATGATCGTTCTATAATTGATTAATTATAGACGGCCAACATAAATCGAAAGCCTATTTAGTCACACACACTACGAATAATCCGAGGGATTTAAAACGAGTTGAAAATTAGATTTTTCAATCAAGAGAGATTAAGTTTGGTCGAGCCAAACGATAAGTCGAATCTGAATTTTTCAGAGACGCATCGGAAGCGTAAAATGGCTAAGTCTTTTGAAGACTTAATAGATGAATTAAATAAGTTTAATTTATTGGGGCTTGGCTTGGATGGGCCGGCCAAAGAGGGCCTCCATCCTCTTTGCTTGGCCGACCACAACAAAGGGAGAGAACCAAGTTTTTGGTTCAATTTATAAAATAAACCAAGTGTGGTTTGTTTTATAAAATTATGGATGATATAAATTTTTATATAATAAACCAAGGTTTGGTTTATTTTTCATGGAAATTAAAATGAACCATGGATTGGTTTATTTTATAAAATCAATCATGGATTGATTTAACATGATAAGGAAATTTATTCCATAGGAGAGAAGATTTTTATCATGAATTAAAATATGATTTTAACCATGATATAAAATTAAACTTGGCATGATGGAATAAGTTATTCCATATTTGAGAGGCTTGATGGTTGAGAGGCCACTATATAAAGGACCCAAGGCAAGGCTTGGGTGTAAAAATCATAGAGATGAAGGCATAGACTCTCTCCCTCTCTTTCTCTCCTTCTCTTCTCCCCTTCTTGCCGTGCGCCAACCAGCCCCAAGAAGGAGCACCAGCCGGCCGCCCCTGCCCTTTCCCTGCTGACCACCACCTGCTGCCAGAGAAGGAAGCTCCGACCATCTCTTGGCCGGAAGAAGGTGCTGCCGGAATTAGAGTTTGCCGCAAGGATCTTTTTGCCGCAAGCCTCTTTTTTTGCTTCGCCGGAATTTTGATTCCGACCATCCTTTTGTCGTTAGTCTTCCGACATCTCTCTTGGTTTTTCTTGTCGCGTTCTCGGAGAATCTAGTAGTTCTCGAGAACACGAAACTCGTGGCTTTGCGAAGTCATCCCGAAGATACTCGGCGTGGATGCGAATAGAGGCGGAGCTTCTAAGGGACGCTTACGGTTGGATCTCATCCCTTCCTTCGAGTTACGCGAGGTAATACGTAAATTAGTTTATGTTTCTGCAAAATTTTAAATATATGATCATGTCTACACAAGATAAAATTGCATGCTTAGATGTGTGGTTAAATGATTTAGAGAAATTATTTATGCTAAACCTTCCGCTGCACGTAATTAATTTTGAAATTACGAACCCGCATCCATGTCAACATGCACCCGGTCCCAACAGTGGTATCAGAGCCAGGTTTGTGTTGACATAATCATATAATTGTTTTGCGGAAAGCTTTATCATGATCTCAATTTTGAAAAATTTTCAATTATGGAAACTTTCCAATTATGGTAAATTTTCGATTTAGGAATTTCAAAGTTTGGAAATCCTCATGAAATTTTGCAAACTTTTGAAATATCTCTGTTTCTGAAATTTTATGATAATTGTGAAAACTTTCCATTTTTGGAAACTTTTCAATTTTGGAAATTTCCTATTTTGGAAAATTTTCAATTTTGGAAAAACGTAAGTTTTCTTTGTACCAGAAACTTACAATTATTCTGAAAACCTTTTATTTTTGGAAACTTTCCATTTATGGAAAGCCCGCAATTTTGGGCACTTTATTTCAAGAAAGTCTAGACAAATTATGGGAATATTAATTGGCATTTAAATTTATAATTGAAAATTAAATTATTTACAAAATTCTTTATTTTGGATTGAGCCTCGGGGAGTCGTCCAATTTAAAGTTAGTTGTTATAATTAAATTTCCTAAATTGAATTTAAATTGTCAAATGTTTAATTTGTATTAAGCCTCGGGGAGCCATCCAAATGAAGTTATTGATATTAATTTTCCATAAATAAAATATGTGATCAAATCTTGGAAATTTTTGAGGTGATTCTCAAACGATAATTTCCTTATTTGATTTATGAGGTGATGCTCTTACATATTATTGTCTCCAAAATTAATTAGGAAAATTGTTTCCTATAGAGTATATTTTCTTAAATAAGATTTTCATGAAAATAATATGTGGTTGAATTAAGGGAATCTGTCTCTTAATTTAATAAGATTTGATTTAGAGAAATCAAAGTTTTAAACATATTATTTCCGAAATTGATTATGATAATTCAGGAAATTGTTTCCCAAAACAATTCCTTGAATAAAGTATGAAATTAGAATTAGGAAATCCGGTTCCTAATTCAATTAATGAGACTTGATAAATTAAGTCACATACATACTTTATTAAGGAACTCGTTAGAACATGACATAATTATATGTCATGAATGTGCATAAAAGAAAAGGATGAGGCCCAAAACCCCTTACAAAATATTAAGGCCAACACCTTCCATTAATATGGTTAGAACCGGAGTTTTGTTTCTCATTTGGGTTGGTGGACACATCTGAACCTCAACATGTTCAAACCATGGAATTAGTTTATAATTAATATAGTTGGAGTCAGAGGTCAATCCTTAGTTTTGGTTGTTGGACACATCCAAGCCTAACTAAACGATTGAATGAGCTCCAACCATATTAAAACTATTTCATGATTAATGGGTCAGCCTTAAGCTTGGAGCATCGGTTTGTTGTGCCACAGCCAAGGTCGATGTAAAGAGAGGTGCAGTTGGGTGCTATGTATATTGTTGCATACTTGTTAATGAGTTAACAACCCAATGATTTATGCAAACATTCAATTAGTTGATAGCATAATGTGATAGTTACATATGTATAATATGTAATCGGTATAATTACCTATCTTCAAAGCAAAGAATAACTTGATGGACTCTAGCCATGGTTGTTCTTATCTATGGTTGGATATCAACCTATTTGGAGATGTTCCTACGATCTCCCGAATTGATAAAAAGGGTTATTAAATTCGAAAAATAAATAGGATTTAATTAATGTATATTGATGCATTCTTTATCATTCTCATCACATAACCTCAATTTGTATTTCTAGGATAATCACCTGATCATGTCTTCTCTGAATTTGCGTTCCATTTTGGACACCAATAAGCTGACTAGGCCAAACTTCATGGACTGGCTTCGAAACCTGAGGATAGTCCTCAAGGCAGAAAAGCTTGCTTATGTCCTTGAAGAACAACTTCCCAACCATCCTCCTGAAGATGCAACTCCAGACCAGTTAGTGGCCTATCAGAAACATGTGGCCGATTCTGAACTTGCGAGTTGCATCATGCTGGCCGCTATGGTACCTGAGCTACAAAAGCAGCATGAGCATATGTATGCTCATACCATCGTCTTCCATCTTCATGAGCTGTTTGACGAGCAGGCGAGATCCGAAAGGTTTGAGGTCTCCAGACTCCTCTTCACCTCTAAGATGCAGGAAGGCACTTCTGTTTCACAGTTTGTGTTGAAGATGTTGGGGTACATTGAGCGACTAGGCACACTCGGATTTGCAATGGATCACGAACTAAGTATTGACTTAATTCTGCATTGTTTGCCCAAGAGTTACTCACAGTTTGTGATGAACTATCGGATGAACAAACTTGAGACTACCATTCCTGAGTTGCTTAACCTGCTGAAGATTGTAGAGCCTTCTGTAAAGCAGGATCAGAAGACGGTACTGTTAGTTGGTTCCTCAAAGAAAGGCTCTAAGAGGAAGCCCAAAGAACAAAATAAGGGAAGGAAGAAAAAGGCCAAAAAGATTGAAAATGCACCAAAAGGCACTTGCCATCACTGCGGCAAGGGCCACTGGCGAAGAAACTGCAAGGTTTATCTTGAGTCCTTGAAGAAGAAGGCATCCGATGCCCCATCCTCTTCAGGTATCTTCGTTATTGAATGTCACTTTATTTCCTCGGACACCTGGGTACTTGATACTAGGTGTAGCTCACATATATGTAATGACATACAGGGGCTAAGGAATAGAAGAAGACTCGTCAAGGGAGAAGCGAATTTGCGAGTTGGAAATGGAGCAAAGATTGCTGCTATTGCCATCGGAACATATTTGCTAAAGCTCCCTACTGGACTTGTCGTAGAATTGGATAATTGTTATTTTGCTCCTTTGTTAATAAAGAACATTGTATCTATTTCATGCTTGAATGAAAAGGGTTATCATTTAACTTTTAGTAACAATTGTTGTTACATAACTTTAAATGGTGTTCTTTATGAGACCGGAACTTTATGCAATGGTATCTACACGTTAAATTTATCCGGTGACGTTTTCAATATCGAAGTTAGCAACAAACGTGCTTGAATAGATAATCAAATAGACTCCTATATGTGGCATTGTCGTCTTGGCCATGTAAGTAAGAAACGCATGACCAAATTACACCGATGTGGAATTCTGGAATCATTTGAACCGGGTTCATTTGATACATGCGAATCATGCTTAAAAGGCAAGATGACCAAATTACTCTTTTCCAGAAAAGGTAAACCAGTGGGAGAATTGCTTGGTCTAATATATACTGATGTATGTGGACCAATGTTGACTCTTACACAAGGAGGCTATAGCTACTTCATTACCTTTATCGATGATCACTCATGATTCGGGTATGTGTTCTTAATAAAACACAAATCTGAAGCTTTTGAGAAATTCAAAGAGTTCAGAAGTAAAGTAGAGAAACAGCTTGGCAAAAGTATTAAGATACTTCGATCCGATCGGGGTGGTGAATACTTAAGTCAAGAGTTTCAAGATTATCTTAGGGACAATAGGATATTGTCTCAATGGACTCCGCCATATACACCACAGCATAATGGTGTATCTGAGAGGCGTAACTGAACCTTGATGGACATGGTTAGATCTATGATGAATCATGCAACTCTTCCAAAATCCTTTTGGGGCTATGCGCTTAAGACAGCTGTTTACTTACTAAACAGAGTCCCGACCAAGGTAGTCTCTACTACTCCATATGAGACGTGGAATAGTAAGAAATCTCATTTATCTCACCTAAAGATATGGGGTTGTCCTGCTTATGTAAAGCGGACTGTATCAGACAAATTGGATGCTAAGTCTAATAAATGTCTATTTATTGGATACCCTAAGGAAACGAAAGGTTACCAATTCTATCATCCCTTGGAACAAAAGGTGTTTGTTTCAAGGCATGTTGTATTTCTAGAAAAAGAATTTCTTTTACAAGAAAACAGTGGGAGTAGCATTGAACTTGAAGAAGTTCAAGAAACTCCAATAGACATTACAGAGACACCTAGTCTAGACCCACAACCAATAACTCATAATGATGAGCTATCAGTTGAACCTAAAATAACACCACTTCTTCGTAGGTCTGATAGGACACGCAATATTCCAGAGAGATACGGATTTCTCATAAGTGAATTGAACGACGTGTTACTCATTAACGATGACGAACCTATCAGTTATGAAGATGTTCTGAAAAATTCAAAAAGGGATAAATGACTTGAAGCCATGAAGTCAGAAATGGATTCCATGTACAAAAATCAAGTATGGGACTTGGTTAACCCACCTGAAGGGATTAAGCCCATAAGGTGCAAGTGGGTTTTCAAGAAGAAAACCAACATGGAAGGTAATGTTGTTACCTTTAAGGCTAGATTAGTGGCAAAAGGATATCGTCAGAAACAAGGAATTGATTATGACGAAACCTATTCGCCAGTAGCTATGCTTAAATCCATTCGGATGCTCCTGGCCATAGCAGCTCATTATGATTATGAGATATGACAAATGAATGTGAAAACAACTTTCCTTAATGGAAACCTGCTTGAGGATATATACATGATACAACCTGAAGGTTTCACATCGGTTAATAAAACCAAAGTATGCAAGCTTCGACGATCCATATATGGACTAAAGCAAGCATCCAGGAGCTGGAACATCCGTTTTGATGAGACAATCAAAGAGTTTGATTTCTCACAAAATCCTGACGAACCTTGTGTGTACAAGAAGGTTAGTGGGAGTGCAGTCGTATTCCTAGTGTTATATGTCGATGACATATTACTTATAGGAAACAATATATCAGTCTTACAATCAGTTAAAATTTGGTTGTCCAAAACTTTCTCCATGAAAGACTTGGGAGAAGCAACCTATATCCTTGGGATTAGAATCTATAGAGATAGATCAAAATGGTTGCTTGGTCTTTTGCAGTCTACATATATAGACCGAGTGCTAGAAAGGTTTAGCATGTCGGAATCCAAGAAAGTTTACCTTCCCATCAGGCATAGGATCAACCTTTCGAAGTCTGTGTCCGCGCATAGAAGACGAGAGGATTTGCATGAATAAGATTCCTTATACATCCGCGATAGGATCTATCATGTATGCTATGTTATGTACTAGGCCCGATGTATCGTATGCTCTGAGCGTCACAAGCAGATACCAGTCTGATCCAGGAATGGATCATTGGGCGGCTGTCAAGACAATCCTTAAGTACTTAAGAAGCACTAAGGATGTGTTCCTGATATATGGAGAAGGTGATATGGTAATACGTGGGTATACAGATGCCAGTTTCCAGACAGATAAGGATGACTCCAAATCTCAGTCCGGATACGTATTTATTTTGAATGGAGGCGCAATAAGTTGGAAGAGTTCCAAGCAAGACACCGTAGCGGATTCTACCATGGAAGCGGAATATATTGCAGCTTCGAAAGCAGCAAAGGAAGCAGTCTGGATCAAAAAGTTTGTCTCAGAACTTGGTGTGGTTCCAACCATTGATGAAGCAATACCGGTTTACTACGACAACAATGGAGCTATTGCACAACCAAAGGAACCAAGGTCTCATCAGCGATCCAAACATGTGCATCGCCGCTATCATCTGATTAGAGAGATTATAAGTAGGAATGATATACAAATTGAGAAAATTCCCACTGAAAGGAATTTAGCGGATCCTTTAACTAAGGCCTTGGCTCAAAGCAAGTTTGAGGGACATGTTAGAGCCTGTGGTATTGGGTACCGTAGCGATTGGCATTAGGCCAAGTGGGAGTTTGTTAGTGACATGAGAGAAGTGTCCTAAGACAATCGCCTTATGATTATAATCATTTATTCTAATAAATGAATATTCACTATTTGAGTATACATGTTTGTGTATTTGATTGAGATCTTAAACTCATTTACTGAATGCCCGCAATACAATTCACAGCATGAGAGAATTTGTGATGAATTCACAACTAGTGATTATCTCTACATGTGCAATTGTGAAGTATTGAAATTGTCCCTAGTCGATGAATTAATAAATACGGACACTATCAATTCTGTTGAGACTAGCATGGGTTATTCTCTAATCAACTGATTCTCACTGGCTGGTGACATTGAGATGTCCGGAGATAAACATGAATGCTAGTTAAGGGAACTAGTTCATTGGAGTGACTGGCTGTAAAACTTCATATGGTAGTCTACATATAGATATGTCAGTGAAGTTCTTATTGCAGCTTAAGTGCGATGTTCCTTTGACTTGCGGTGTTCAAGTCATCTTGGTCATGGAGACTTATGCTTTGACATCTTAAGCAAGCATCTCCAAGGAGGTGTGGACCCAGGATGATTGGGTATAAGCCGAAGTGCCCGAAGATGTTTGAACAGCCTACAAAGGATTCACCACTCCTTGCGAGGAGATGTATACCCGAGACCTATCGTCGGATTGTTACTTAAAGCCTCTGGCCAGAGCATGACATGTTCAGAATATGAATCTCTTAAATACATGAGAGTAATTAGAATCCGTAGGACGAGAAAACGTTACTTGGGCTAGGTGTGACGTAGTCAGCCTAGTGGGGACTGACACACATAAACCATGTCCTGAACCAAGTGGGTATAAGATGGTGAAGGGAATGGGGCACGATTCATTATAGCTGCTGAAGGGTTTCAGAATTATTTCTGAGGTCAACTGTTGATCTTTCGATTAATTGGGGATCATGATGTACTATTGGGTGCCACTCATGATCGTTCTATAATTGATTAATTATAGACGGGCAACATAAATCGAAAACCTATTTAGTCACACGCACTACGAGTAATCCGAGGGATTTAAAACGAGTTGAAAATTGGATTTTCCAATCAAGAGAGATTAAGTTTGGTTAAGCCAAACGATAAGTCGAATCTGAATTTTTCAGAGACGCATCGGAAGCGTAAAATGGCTAAGTCTTTTGAAGACTTAATAGATGAATTAAATAAGTTTAATTCATTGGGGCTTGGCTTGGATGGGCCGGCCAAAGAGGGCCTCCATCCTCTTTGCTTGGCCGACCACAACAAAGGGAGAGAACCAAGTTTTTGGTTCAATTTATAAAATAAACCAAGTGTGATTTGTTTTATAAAATTATGGATGATATAAATTTTTATATAATAAACCAAGGTTTGGTTTATTTTTCATGGAAATTAAAATGAACCATGGATTGGTTTATTTTATAAAATCAATCATGGATTGATTTAACATGATAAGGAAATTTATTCCATAGGAGAGAAGATTTTTATCATGAATTAAAATATGATTTTAACCATGATATAAAATCAAACTTGGCATGATGGAATAAGTTATTCCATATTTGAGAGGCTTGATGGTTGAGAGACCACTATATAAAGGACCCAAGGCAAGGCTTGTGTGTGAAAATCATAGAGATGAAGGCATAGGCTCTCTCCCTCTCTTTCTCTCCTTCTCTTCTCCCCTTCTTGCCGTGCGCTAACCAGCCCCAAGAAGGAGCACCAGCCGGCCGCCCCTGCCCTTTCCCTGCCGACCACCACCTGCTGTCGGAGAAGGAAGCTCCGGCCATCTCTTGGCCGGAAGAAGGTGCTGCCGGAATTAGAGTTTGCCGCAAGGATATTTTTGCCGTAAGCCTCTTCTTTTGCTTCGCCGGAATTTTGATTCCGACCATCCTTTTGTCGTTAGTCTTCCGACTTCTCTCTTGGTTTTTCTTGTCGCGTTCTCGGAGAATCTAGTAGTTCTCGAGAACACGAAACTCGTGGCTTTGCGAAGTCATCCCGAAGATACTCGGCGTGGACGCGAATAGAGGCGGAGCTTCTACGGGACGCTTACGGTTGGATCTCGTCCCTTCTTTCGAGTTACGCGAGGTAATACGTAAATTAGTTTATGTTTCTGCAAAATTTTAAATATATGATCATGTCTACACAAGATAAAATTGCATGCTTAGATGTGTGGTTAAATGATTTAGAGAAATTATTTATGCTAAACCTTCCGCTGCACGTAATTAATTTTGAAATTACGAACCCGCATCCATGTCAACATGCACCCGGTCCCAACAGAAACAATAGGAGGGGAGGTCCCCTCGCTAATTCCTGCTCGACGGACAGCCCTCGGTGAAGATCCACCCCTAGAGGAAAGATCCGCCTCAGGGGCAAACTATTGATCGGAAGGCCCTCGGCTCACAACAGGTGGGGATGTAACAGTAGCCTCGACCCTCTCGGGTGAAGCGGCCCCACGAGACGAGACAGTAGGCCCCTCAGGGGATTCGGTGGGAGCAAGTGGAGCGTCAGGAGCGGTTGGAGGAGGATTCAATGCCTCCTTGTTGGCCTCCTCCCATCTGATGAGCCTGCCCATTACCTTGGCGAACATGACTTCTTCTGCAAAAGCCAGACAGAGAGAATATTGTTGGAACCTGGATGACTAGAGAGGGGGGGGGGTGAATATAGCCAAACACTTGGACTTTAAGTTTTTCAAACTTCTGCACTCAATTTGTTAGTAGCACAGCGGAAGAAATAATGGAAACAGAGAAGTGCAGAAATGCAGAAAACAAAAACAACTAGAAAGAACAAACAAGATCGCTAACAAGGAGGGTTTACAAGGTTCGGGGATAACTTGCCCCTACTCCTTGGCGTGCCCTTAAGGTGGGCGATCCCTTGATCGTCAGCAGATCAAGCCCCGGTTAACACCGGATAGAAAGCAACCTCCTTCTCAGTGGAGTAACCTCTCCACAGCGTTTCAATCAAGGATATAGTTTTGAGCACAATGAAACACAAGAAGGATCTTACTCAGCACTTAGCAAAGACAAGAACACAGCAAACTCCCTCTGAGCTCCACCCAGTGACGATCTCACGCAAGAAACCTTTCCCCGTGTCTTCTCGCTGTTGGACTCGAAGCTTCTTGTTCCTTCCTCCAAGTGCTCAAGCAAGGGCTGGTTGCTTCAAGGATCAGAGTAACATTCTCAAGAGTGGATGATCAACAAGGAGCACAAGCACGCAGCAAGTATCGCAGCTCAAACCCAAGACCACAACTTCTACTTGCTCTGCTCCACACCGCTCCTTTTGTTCCCCTCTTGACTGCCAAGTGACAACATCTCACTGCAGCCTCCAGCTGCTTATCTGCAACCACCAGCTACTACTGAGCTCCTCTGGACTCCCTGAGCCTCCCTCAGACCAGCCCCAGACAGCAGCTCCAGCCAGCGCCAGCGCCCGTTGCAACCTGAGATGGAAAAACAGACAAACCTGCTCCAAGGAAAGGTCTCCATTGACTCTCCTTGAGTGTTTGAATCCTTCCCTGTCACCTGCAGCTTAATCAGAGTATTAGGACAGCATATCAAGCAGCAAATCATGTATCAGATGTTAAGCGCAGAGAATCGGATATGGTCAGACGCGATCAGAGCGTGTGACAGTGCAATTTGAATTAAAGTGATCGGTCACCGGACCGATCCAGGGCTTGTGGCTCGGTCACCAGACCGATCCACCGCTTAGCTGGGACTCTCAGCTCTCGCGGTGACACAAGCCTGATCGGTCACCAGACCGATCAGAGTGAAGCCTGATCGGTCACCAGACCGATCAGGTAGCTCCCTGTCCGATCAGGCTCAAGCCTGATTGGTCCACATCTGAGTGAACAGTAACTGTGAAAATCAAATCCTAAGTTGTGGATCGGTCACCAGACCGTTCAGGAGCTGATCAGCGGGGGAACTCAACTCACTGTGGGCTCCCTGATCGGTCACCAGACCGATCAGGAGCACGACAGTGAGGAAGCTGCCTGCTCCCTGATCGGTCACCGGACTGATCAGGAGCCAAGCAACGAGGCAACGGCCTGCTCCCTGATCGGTCACCAGACCGATCAGGAGCCACACAGTAGGTTCCCAACCTCACTGTGCGCTCCTTGATCGGTCACCAGACCGATCAGTCATTGCTGGATCGGTCACCAGATCGATCCACGAAGGAGCAGTGTGCCAATATCCCTGATCGGTCACCAGACCGATCCAGAGACTCAAACCTAGCCCTCCAAGCTAGGATTTCATCCACCTTAGCCCTCCAAGCTAAGGATTTTTCACCTAACCCTCCAAGTTGAGAATTTTCACCTAACCCTCCAAGTTAGGACTTTTCACCTAGCCCTCCAAGTTAGGACTTTTCACCCAACTTTTCTGAATTAGGACTTTTCCAAACCTAGCCCTCCAAGCTAGGACCTGACCCTCCAAGCCAGGACTTTTTCACCTAACTCTCCAAGTTGGGACTTTTCACCTAACCCTCCAAGTTAGGACTTTTCACCTAGCCCTCCAAGCTAGGAATTTTCACCCAACCCTTCCGAATTAGGACTTTTCACCACCTAGCCCTCCAAGCTAGGATTTTCCACACCTAACCCTCCAGGTTAGGATTTTCCAACACCTAGCCCTCCAAGCTAGGATTTTCCATACCATGTCTAATCCCCGATCAGGACTTAATCATAATCATCAACCTAAACTAAAATTAGTGTCAACACCAAAACAACAATCAGGGTCATACTGCATCAACAATCTCCCCCTTTTTGTTGTTTGACAACCCGATTTTAAGTTTAGGGATTCTCAATCAATTCTCTCAAATTCATAATCATAGTGGAATCAGGATCCTCCCCCTACAGCATAATCATCCTAAACTTAACCAACCACACTCTCCCCCTTTGTCGAACACCGAAAAGGGTCTAGAAGAGCTGTTAAGTTTAACCATACTCCCCCTCAACCCTAGGGGAATGGCAAAACAATAAAGATTTGATTGCTTTTTGATAAACATATGAACACATATGAGAAAAATAGGGCATGGCAAAACAAGCATATGTATCATATGAACATGGCATCATAAGCTTGAATGAGGCATATAAACAAATAATAATCATGTGAACTCATATAAGCCAACATCCTAAACATGATATGGCAAGCAAAATATCAGTGCATCAAACCAAACAACCAAACAGATGCATATCAATGCATCGAAGTCAAACAAGTATGGCACAAGGCCAGAGAAGTCAAGTCACTAGGCATACAACCTGAAAGGCATACAATCCAAGAGATCAGACAGACAAATCACAATCAACCACAGAATATATCAGTCATCAGCGGGGGGGTCATCCTGCATCGGATCATCCAGCGTATCATCAGCATCCACGGACCCAGGTGCAGCACTACCGGAAGGCGCATCCCCAGGAAATGTATGTCGGCACCACTCGCCGTACCAGGTTTTCTGGAGCGTGCGAAGCCCAGAGACATCAGACTCCACTGAGGTCAGTTTGCGATCAATGGATCGGAACTATGAGCGGACCTCCTGCGATAAATCTCCCGCAGATGAAAATCATGCTGGATGGTCTGATCCAGCTCTGACAGCTGCCAGCGCAGATCTGGCTCGGGCTCATCGTAGTAATCAGCAGCAGTAGCAGCAGGAGCCTCATGAGGTGCATCAGCATCGGCTGGCGCCTGAAAATGTGGTCCTCCCCCAGGTAGCTCACCAAGTCCTCTCCCATCCTTCCAAACCAAAACCCCATCGCGGTCCCGTATGATGATGCCTGACTTGGCAAATGCCCGCCGACCAAGCCGACAATCCTGTCGGACCATAGGCACTGTCCTGCCTTTGGTGACATCAACACCTACTGACATAAGCCAATCAGTGATGACATGACCAAATGGCATGTAGACCGTGCGACGGCTCGGCTCGCGATAGGATAAGATGGACTGAAAGATGCTCTCCATGATATCGAAGTCCATTCGGCGGTGCATGCCGTAGAGCATCAAGCAGTGATAGGGTCGGATCTCGGCTAAAGGCTTGGAAGTGATTGGAAGGATACAGTTTGTGATAATCTTGAACAAGATGTAATCGGTAGGAGAGAGACGGAGTGCTGCAAAAGTAGGGAAGTCAGGACCTAACTCGTCAAGTCCGGCTAGGCGGGGATGTCCGAAGAAATGTTGATAAATGCCATCGGGAGTAACATCCGAAAAAGGTGCCAATAAAGGATTAGGAAGCTCGGGGTAGATCGAATACAGGTTTGGTGATCGTCGACCACCCAGATACTCTGCTAAAATCTCATAAGAGAAATCAAGGTTCCTCTTGGCGACTCGAGTGGTGAACTCGAAGCCCCCCTGAGGTCCCTGCTGAAGATTGTTGTAAAATTCGGAGACAAGGTCGTAATTGATAGTCCTCTCCAGAGAAAGTAGAAAGCCAAGGTTGTAAAATGTGACAATCTCCATGACCGACGGACAGTGCTCAGTCAGAAAAGGGACATCAATGGATCGGCAGGACAGCAATTTAAAGGTCCTTGATTGGAAAGCCTGTTCACAGGCAGTATTTGGAAAGCGAGGGCTCGAGGAAGGCTGAGGCCTTCTGGAGGGCGCTGATGAAGAAGGGACTTTCCCCTTCGAGCTGCCCTCTGCAGCCTCTTTTTCCTTTGATGATTTTCTAAAGATTTGAATTGGTCATGACACGAGATTAAAGAAACACAAAAACCATACAAGAATTGGTCATGGTATAAGATAATCAAGTGAGCAAGGTCGAATTGTTCATACGAACATGATTTAATCGGGAATTGATCACACACATAGTTTGAATCAATTGGACAAGGTTAAATCGAACATAGGTTGAATCAAAAATTCAAGATTTGATCATGGGAAGAGTAATCACAAGGTGAGACATTTGATCAAGAAGGTCACAGCCAAAACAAAGATCACGTCACAAGACAGGCAAACACCAAAACATGGTTAGCCGTTAGAATGATAAGCTCGGAATGAAAAATCAACCATAAAGCTTACTTTGGTGCCATGTTGACTTGGTTGAGAGGAGAACACTTTCGGAACTTCTACGCACGAGAGAATCGCAACACAAGGGAAGATTGCAGCTAGCAGTTGCCGACACCAACAGCAAGAGGAAGAACTCTCGTGCAGAAGGAAGAAAACACACTTGCAGAGAGGAGCGCAAGAGAACCCTACGTACAGCAAGTGAGGAGGGATCGCTCACGCAAGGAAGGAGGAAAAAGGGTTTCGGCACTGAGGGGGTTTGGTTGGCTAGGTGTCACGCCCCGAGACCCAGGAGCCGCTGATCCAATATAAAATCGGACAGCACCTCCCCTGTCCGGCGGACAATTTACACATACACACAACAACTATAACACAACCACGCAGTTTAAAGGGCCTCAGGCCTCCAATCCACACATATATAACTGCATAAATGACTATACGTCGTAAAACCAAAATCCGAACTCACCTGAGCTGCCAGGGGGCAGGAACAAAGCCAAAACCAAACGAAGTCTAACATAGGACTAAAAAATACAATACCTTTGAATAAAACGTGCATACATGGTTAAAACATCACAACGGAAGCATAGGAATACTACAGGGACCATAACAAAACCACGTAAACCAAAAAGAGCTCCTCTGGAGCTGGGGACTGGCTGCTAGGGATCTCCTGGCAGGCATCAACCTGAAATAAAATGTATGGCAACGGGGTGAGTCCATAGCTCAGCGAATACCCAACAGATATGCATAGAAAGTTATACTAACAACAAGAGTTCCGCTAATACAGTCTCATATCAACAATAGGGAAAGACTGGAACTGAAAACACTGGGTAGATACATACCTGAATCCATCTAACCTGGAAAGAGGGTAATAAATACCAAAAGAAGACAAATAGGCATATAGTCTCAGATAACAAGTCTCCAGTATATGCGATGTCAAACAAGTGCAGCAAATAAGTGCAGCAAACAATGCACAATGCAAAATATGCACATGGTGCAATGCCATGGTCACCCCCTAACTCCAGTCAAGCCACCGAGACAGGCGATACTGTGTCGGCCGAGTGGGTAGAGCTGTGACACTGTACGCACTCTGCCATCACTGCTCCTGAGTGACCGAGTGGACAGGATGCTGTCGGGGGACCGCCTCCCTACCCCATGTATATATGAGGGAGCGTCGCTCTCATCTCCTCTAGTCTATGGGAAGAGAAGGGATCTCCGCCTGCTACCACGCTCTGAAACCACTACCCCTGAGCGGTCGAGCGGAGCAGTACAGAGCAAATGCACACACCCAACGGTATCCACTAACCCATGAGTGGCCGTGTGTGCATAACATGTACCGGAAGACGATAGGCTCAACCACAAGGGAGTCGCTGATCGCCGGCATGCAACAATGCAAGGATGGTGTATGATAGATACACATACCTCCCTCCCAAGTCCTCAGTATACTAGGTCTCAGTCTGAAATCCTATAACAGGAAATACAGTTAACCTACAAGGTATACTGGCCGAAAACTACAGATCCCTCAAGGTCAAAGGCAGGAGATACATCACGATCTCTAAGCATACATATAGATATGACACTACCTAATACTGTATGGAACTAACAGCATAATAACTCAGGGATAAACCACAGGTATCTAGGACAGGCATAATAAACAGGGAGTCAACAAGTATCCAGAACAGGCATACTAACCAGGGATAACTAACAAGTATCCAAGACAGGCATAATAACCAGGAATAACTAACAAGTATCCAAGACATGCATAATAACCAGGGATAACTAACAAGTATCCAAGACAGGCATAATAACCCAGGGATAACTAACGAGTATCCAAGACAGGCATAATAACCAGGGATAACTAACAAGTATCCAAGACAGGCATAATAACCAGGGATAACTAACAAGTATCCAAGACAGGCATAATAACCAGGGATAACTAACAAGTATCCAAGACAGACATAATAACCCAGGGATAACTAACAAGTATCCAGAACAGGTATAATAAACAGGGATAGCATATGATCTTACTGCTATCTATAATAGGCTATGCATAACAAGATGACAATATCTAAAAGATAAGTCAAAGGGTACCCGCCTCTAAAGGAGAAGTCCGTATCAGAAAAGAACCTCCCGTCCGATAATCAGCAATGATAAATCCAATCAATGCCTTGTATCAAAGGCATAATGTTTAGCTACAATAATATATAATTTATAGCTAAACGAGTTACCTCAATTAATTAGGATCGTCCTAATTATCCTGTTTTATTTAATTAATTTCAATTAAATGATTAACCCTTTATTATCCCAATCAACTGCTAATTGATTTAATTAGGTTTAACATCATAACAATCCCATCAAGGCAAGAATTACAAAGGCTCTCAATCTAGCTCCACAAGGTTCTCCAAATCATAACCTAATCCATAATTTCATAATCTTAGCTCAGATCATCAAATCCACAATATATACAATAATATGCCACTACTAACTCCACCTTTTTTGATCCAAAAAAATAAATCAAAGACCAATACTGATCAGATCAGTAAAACAAATTCAAAATAGTTCAGTACTAACCATACCACACAGCAGATGATGACCAAATCAAAACAACCATCTAGAAACCAAATTCACTTCCATCCAAGAAGAAACCTAACAACACACAAGAAAACTCACTGTAACCACACGCACCATAGAGCTAAACTCGAGCAGCAGAAACCCCACCGAAATCAGAATCAAATTCCCCAAACTGAGCTCACTATAAGGAATCTATAAATCATTCACAAAAGGTAGATCCAAATCACACAACAACTTATCCAATGAGAAACGGCAATTCTACATCCACATCAACCTGGCAACCAAAGACGAAACCCAAATCCCAAGCATAAACGTTCCAATCCAAATCTAAACAGAGTTTCTCACCCAAAACCCACACGACAGTAAACCATAGTAGAAAGCATTCGGAAAACTGTACCTACACAATCTCCGAAAACCTCATCAGCCGATCTTAACCTTTGATGTTCGTCCTTGGTCTCCCCCACCTTGCTCAGATCCGGCAAGGAACAACATCCACCAGAGCCACCAATCAAAACCGGAGAACAAACACACAACAGTCAGTACCAGAGTTAAACAGGACCGCACGATCCTCAATCAAACACTCCATGACAAGGCAGAGAAAAAGAGGACCTGGGATCATCACTCGACTAAGGAAGAGGGGCGACGGCCATCGACATGTAGAGCTCTCCAAGGCTTAGGGTCGACTCGTTTGTGTGGAGAAGGTGGATCGCGAAGTGGCTTAAGGGAGGCGACTTCGATTGAATCCGAGATAGGGAGGAGGCCGTCGGGCCTTGCGGCTAGGTCTGGCGAGAAGAGAGGGAGAGGCTGCGGCCGAATGAATGGAGAGGAGGAGAAAAGAGTATAAAGGAGGGCATTTCGCATAAAAGTCCCTTAGCGCTTCCAAATTCCAACTCAACCTTTAGGGTTAAAGTTTTTAGCTATTTAACCCTCCTTAATTAGTGTAATACCTATCAAGTTTCTAGGGTCAGATATTTATCCTCTTCGTAATTTAAGAGTTTACCCACAAACCCTTGATAAGTTTTAGGTTTTTACAATAAAGCCCCTTGGACTCCTCCTATAGGGTCGGAAACCCTAGACTCTATCCAGAAAAATCCCGAAAAATTTTCTGGTCTGAATTTTCGAATCACCGTATTTTACACTAGGGCTTTGGAAGATGAGGAGAAAACGTGATTAAACCGGTTGGTGGATCGGTCCACCAACCGCATTTTAATGCGGTTGAATGGATCACCGTTCGATCTGGAAACGCCCAAACCAATCTGGCTCCAGCCTGATCGGACAGGCCTGGTTTTGATCGGTTGGGAGACCGATCAGGCAGGCTCCTGATCGATCGGCTGATCGATCAGGAAGCGAACAGTAGGGTCAGATGATTTTCGAGAGGCCCTCCTGATCGGTCTCTGGACCGATCACCACAAGGTGCCAGATCGGTCTGGGGACCGATCCATACTAGCACAGAGTGTTTGCTCAGGATTTCGTTAAGTCTTTGTCGACCCCTCTGATCGGTTTGTGGACCGATCAACGCAGAATGGAACCAGATCGGTCCGGGGACCGATCAGCCCTATGCCTGATCGGTCCAGTGACTGATCAGGGTTCTTGAAATTCCTTGATACGATCTGAAACTTTCAGTTTTAGATATTTACACAACTTCTGAGGGAATCTGATGGAAAATATCGAACTTGGATGTGATCCCCTGACTATGATTGATCCCTAGACTAGGGTCAAAGGTCCTTATAGGTTCAATAATCACTTTGCTCCACCCAAGTGAAGTCAAACTCAGTCAACAATCATTCAACCAAGTTTTAACCAAGATTGTGCCAAATTCAAGTTTCCAATCAAGTTTCCTTGATTGGAATGTCCAAGTATGATCATGGAGTCAAATACACATATGTTATGCATTGGTTTTCCCCATACTTGGTCACCGAAGTGATTTTTGTCTCGTCAACTTAATTTCTCAAGGGATGCATTGACATTTTGAGAAATTGAGTTGATCCTAACATCTCACCCCATTTCTAGCAAACAGAAAAACGTTTTGGTAAACCTTATAGTTTGTGTGAGATGTCCCCAAAGTTACCCAATTGTTTCCCAACAATTAGAACTTATCATGAAGGGTTTTGAAAGCATTTTGAAAACTATGAAGCGCGACACATTCCCAACTCCCTTCTTAAGAAGCTAAACTCATTTTCGGGGAGTGGTTTAGTGAAAATGTCAGCGAGGTTTGACTCTACATGTGAGAGTACAATGTCTCCCCTAACAACATGATCCCTAATGAAGTGGTGACGCACTTCAATATGTTTGGTCCTAGAATGATGGACTGGATTCTTGGTTAGGTTAATTGTGCTAATGTTGTCACACAACACTTGCACACTCTTGTAACTTAATCCATAGTCCTCCAAAGTGTGAATCATCCACAATAATTGTGATACACTCTCTCCCATAGCAATATATTCTGCCTCGGTCGTGGAGAGAGCAACACAATATTGCTTCCGACTTGACCAACTAACTAAGGATGAACCTAGGAATTGGCAACCCCCACTTGTGCTTTTTCGATCCAACTTACATCCAGCGTAGTCAGAATCGGTATAGCCAATTAAATCAAAAGATTCGGTACGGGGGTACCAAAGACCGACTCCAATTGTGCCTTTAAGATATCTGAAAATCCTCTTAACAGCGATTAAATGAGATTCCTTGGCACAAACTTGATACCTAGCGCACATACTCACAGCGAAAAGAATATCAGGTCGGCTAGCTGTGAGGTATAGCAAACTACCTATCATGCTCCGATATTGAGTCAAATCAATGGGTTTACCACTCTCATCATTGTCTAATCTTGTGTTTGTAGCCATGGGAATGATTACCTCTTTTGAATCACTCATATTGAATTTACGGAGCATTTCTTGTGTGTATTTCGATTGGTGCACATGGATTCCATCTCGGGTTTGTTTGATTTCAAGTCTAAGGAAGAAAGTCAACTCTCCTACTAGACTCATTTCAAATTCATTTTCCATATTTCCAATGAATTCATTTAAATAGCCCTTGTTATTTGAGCCACAAATTATGTCATCGACATATACTTGGGCTACAAAAATATTGTCACCATCTCTCCGTAGAAATAGTGTAGGGTCTATTTGGCCTCTTACAAATCCCTTTTCAATTAGAAAAGTTGACAACCGCTCGTACCAAGCTCGGGGTGCTTGTTTAAGACCATAAAGTGCCTTTTTGAGCTTGAACACGTGGTTTGGGAATTCGGTACTCTCAAACCCGGGAGGTTGTTCGACATAGACCTCTCCCCTAATCAAACCATTTAGAAAGGCCGATTTGACATCCATTTGATATAATTTGAAGCCTTGATGTGCTGCAAATGCAAGCATCAATCGGATGGATTCTAATCATGCCACGGGAGCATAGGTCTCATCATAATTAAGGCCTTCAACTTGACTGTAGCCCTTGGCTACTAAGCGTACCTTGTTTCTAATGATTTCTCCCCTATGATTTAATTTATTCTTGAAGACCCATTTGGTTCCAATGATGGTGGTCTTCTTAGGTCTAGGGACTAAGTCCCAAACTTGATTCCTTTCGAATTGACCTAGTTCATCTTGCATTGCAATGATCCAATCGGGATCATTTAATGCTTCATCAATTTTCCTAGGTTCAATTTCGGAAATTAAGGCAACTTCGTTAGCCTCATTCCGGAAGAATGATCTAGTTCTAACCCCATGGTGGATATCTCCAACAATTTGGTCTTGGGGATGACTAGAGGCTAATCTAGTTTGCCTAGGTGTTGGTGGTGTTTCTTGAATGGGTTCACTAGACACAAGCTCAGCCTCAGGATCCGGCTGATCTATGGGTTGTCTAGATTCACCATCAACAACATTTGGACTCTCATTCAAACTTAGTCCCCTAAGTTCGAATTGGACTTCATCTTCTGGTTGACCATTGACATTTGAATTTCTTCAAAGACAACATCAGAAGATTCTTCAACTAATCTAGACTTCTTATTGTAGACTCGGTAGACTTTGCTAACGAGGGAGTACCTGACTAGTATCCCTTCATCAGCCTTTGTCGTGAACTTTCCAAGGTGGTCCTTGGTGTTTAGAATGAATACCTTACAACCAAACACCCTAAGGTGTTTAACCATAGGTGGATTTCCAAACCAAAGTTCATGGGGAGTCTTTCCTAAAAACCTATGGATGAGGACTCGATTTTGCACATAGCAAGCTGTATTTACAGCTTCAACCCATAAGTAACTCGGAAGTGAGTACTCATTAAGCATGCTTCGTGCAGCCTCTTGTAGAACACGGTTCTTCCTCTCTACAACACCATTTTATTGTGGTGTTCTAGGAGTAGAGAACTCATGCCTATACCCTCTATCTTGACAAAATTCTAAAAACCGTTGGTTTTGAAATTCACCTCCATGATCACTTCTAATTGTCTTAATTGTTGATGATTTTTCATTTTCAACTCTTCTACAAAAAGAAATAAAAACATCTAAGATTTGGTCCTTATATTTTAAAAAAGTAAGTCCATGTATATCTAGTAAAATCATCAATGATAACAAAGCTATATCTACTTCCATTCAATGATATGATAGATACTACAATCAAATAAGATCCATGTGAAGTAAATCTAAAGCGGTAGATGTACTTACAGCGCTTTTACCTTTATGTGCAGATTTTGTTTGCTTACCCATTTGACATGCATCACAAAGTTTGTCCTTTTCATACTTGATGCTTGGTAAGCCACGAACTAATCCTTGTTGGCTAACTTCCGGATGTTCTTCATGTTCACATGTGCAAGTCTCCGGTGCCAAAGGGTGAACTCTTCTTCTTTTGACATGAAACACTTAGCAAACGCATTAGTAGCACTTTTAAATGAAACTTGATAAACATTGTCTACTCTTGCTCCTACTAGTACCGTGTCCAAGGTGTCATGTTGTCTAACTAGACATTGACTTGGTTGAAAATCAATTGTGTAACCCGTGTCACACAATTGACTGACACTTAGGAGATTAAATGACATCCCCTTGACTAGAAGGACATTTGAGATTCTAAGACATTCGGATATTTGAATGTCTCCTATTCCTATAACCTTAAGACTACCATTGTTACCAAATGAAACATTACCTCTACTTTTCTTTTGAAGTGTGGTAAACAATGATCTATCCCCGGTCATGTGTTTGGAGCATCCACTATCAACGAACCAAGTTGATAGATGCTCCCCCTCAATCATAACCTACACAATTCGAAAAATAAAGTTTTAGGTACCCAAACCTTGGGACCTAAAGCACCTAAANCTTGGAGAGGTTCTTAAAAAGCCTTTGTAAGTCCAATGTAGGGGGAGCTTGGGAGAAGTTTTAAAAAACCCGTTTTGATGAAATTCCTAACTTGGAGGGTTAGGTGTGTGAAAAGTCCTAGTTTGGAGGGCTAGGTGTGGAAAAGTCCTAGCTTGGAGGGCTAGGTGGTGAAAATCCTAACGTAGAGGGTTAGGTGGTGAAAATCCTAGCTTGGAGGGCTAGGTGGTGAAAATCCTAACGTGGAGGGTTAGGTGGTGAAAATCCTAACTTGGAGGGTTAGGTATGGAAAATCCTAACTTGAAGGGTTAGGTGTAGGATGCCTTGGGATAGGATCCATTCATGCATTGCATATGCATTATTTTTTTTGCCATTGACTACTGTTTTGTTTTCCCTAACTTAAACGGATTATCAAACATCAAAAAGGGGGAGATGTTGGAGCAATCGGTCCTAAGATGGTCCAGAGTGACCATAGGTTTTGATGTTTGGGCAAAGAATTTAAGTTAGGTTTACCCATGTGTACTTATATGTGTATGTTGAGAGTGCAGGTTGTACAGGTTACACATAAGGACTTGACTGGATGGCCTCGGTACGATGAAGGATGGCATGGAGGCAAGCTGGAGGCTTGCGTGCGCATCCGAGGGACTTTGGAGAGCAGGGACGATGAGCTGATGAGCGCGAACTTTGAGACATGCGTGAAGGATGGCATGGAGGCAAGCTGGAGACTTGCGTGCATCCGAGGGACGGGAGCCGAAGATGAAGAGGGCGCGAAGGCAACAGTCGAGGCTGCGGATGAGGAGTCAGTCAAGTCGTGAGGGTACGAGTGCAGTGTGACTGTACTCGGGAAATCCTAGGGTCTGAGTGCGGAGTAGAATATACTCAGGAAGGGTAACCTTAGGTGAGTGAGTAGACCAGTTGACTGGCCTGGGGGCAGTCGACTGATGGAACTCACAGAAAGGTCTCAGCCCTGGGACCAGTCGACTGCCCTGGGGGCAGTCGACTGGTAGCGGCTGGTGAGTTGGCTAAAATTTGAACGTTGGGGATTGTAACAGTCGAATTTATCTGGCACCAGTCGACTGCCCTGGGGGCAGTCGACTGGTGGCGAGGGTTTCAGCCCGAGTCTTATTTAAAGGGGCTTCGTGGTGACTGAGATCCTTGACGAGTTTGGTCTTGGTTAAGGGCCAAACAGTAGTCTTTGTGCTCAGAGGTTCTCAAGGTGTTGTGGTGAGGTTTCTCCACCCACAAGAAGCGACGAGAGCTAGCCGGAGGTTATCCGGGGAGTGATCCACCAACGGATTCTTGGATTAGTCACCCGGCCGGGGTGGATACCAAGTAAAATCGGGTTGTTAGCGTTCTTTGCTGTTGTTAGTTCTTATTTTGTTTGTATTTCCGCTGCGCAACTAACAACGTAAGTTGAAGATCTGAAAATCGCTATTCACCCCCTCTAGCGGACACAAACGATCCTACACCAAACTTGTGCTAAGGAATCCTACTTAGCAACCCTAAAAATAGTAATTAGGTACATTAAGGGCACCCTAAATGTAAGGATTTGGTATCCTAAGACTTCCACCTTTGAATTGACAGGATATTCTGACTCTGACTATGCTGGGTGCAAATTAGATAGAAAAAGTATAAGTGGAAGCTGCCAACTTTTAGGACATTGTCTAGTTAATTGGTGTAGTAGAAAGCAACACTCCGTAGACCTATCTACAACCGAAGCAGAATATGTTACCTTAGGAGAGTGTGTGGCACAACTTTTATGGATGATGCATACTCTTAAAGACTTCCAGCTTGACTACACCCAAACCCAAGTCTATATTGATAACATAAGCTCAATCAACCTGACTAAAAACCCAATTCAACACTCAAGAACAAAGCATATAGAAGTTAAACATCATTTTGTAAGGGATAATGTAGCCAGGGGTGAAATAGTCCTTAAGCATGTGGACTCAAAGTCAAACTTAGCTGATATCTTTACCAAACCCTTACCTGAGCCTGAGTTTAGTTCACTAAGAAGGCAGTTAGGGTTATGCTTAGTAGAATAGGGTTGCTCTATTTTTTCAAAAAATTATTTTATTTCTTATCTGTTGATTAATATTTTTTTAAAAATCATTTCTTTTATCAAAGTTTTGAAATTTAAAATGATTTTCTAACTTAGTTTTTTTTTTCAAAAACTACCCCTTCAAAACTAGGGTTTTTTTCGCAAATGGACTTAGCTTAGGCCCTAACCCTAGAACTGCATGCACCTATAGATCTAAAAGCTAGCATCTCACGAGCACCTTAGGGCACTTTTGATTGATAACCTAGACTGGGTTGAAATGCTTAGGTCTATGTCTTGATTCAAGATGCTTTAAGTTAGTGCATCTGCAGTTTTGGGGCAATAAATACAAATTGAACAGCAATCAGGTTAAGTGTCAAACTTAGAAAATCTAACTTGATCAGATCACTTAACTTGACTAATCCTAGCAAAAGCTACTGTTTATAATAGTTAGTAAGTAGCTAACTGAGTTAGACAGGACCCGAACAAGAACGGTTTAATTTGGTTTGGTCCAGTTTATGCTTAAAGTTAGTAGAATTGGTTCAATACAGAACTTTATTTGTTACTAACTCTAGCTCCAATTTTTTTGTAAGTAATATCAATTTATTTTTGATATATGGCAAAGGGGGAGAGAAAGGAAAGGATAATTTTTTTTTTTCAAAATTGTATCTCTTTTTCTAAAAGTAAAGTATGAGCACTATAAAAGGGGGCTCACCCCCAAGGCGCCTGTATGAGCACTATACAAGGGGGCCCCCAACGTCACAGGCGCCTGTATGAGCACTATAAAAGGGGGTTCACCCCCAAGTCTTCGACATCAATTCTTTCCAACGCTCCAAACACTTTTGGTCAAGCGCTGCGCCCCGGCAAAGTTCGATTAATAGATTCCAGCGCCGACGACGACCCTTTTCTATCAATCTCGGGTGTCGGTAAAATTTCAGTTTACGAAAGTGTTGTGATTTTGTTTTCGAATTCTATATCTGTACTATCAATCTGTAAAAACCTTTCCGAATATAGAATTGCCCAAAGTAAACGGTCAAGGACCGTGGGCCTTGGAGTAGGAGCTGACCGCGACTCCAAACCAAGTAAAAAATCGACTTGTGTTCTTGTGTACTTTATTTCTTTCCGCTGCGCATATTCTTTAACTGTCGGAAAATTTTGATAACGATATTCACCCCCACTCTATCATTTTCTTTGATCCAACAAGTGGTATCAGAGCGGGTGGCTCAAATTTGGTGCAACCACCAATTTGAGATTATTTTTCAGATTTTTCAAGATAATTTTAAATTTTGTTTTCGATTTTTTTCGTTAATCGAGGTAGGTGCAACACCACTCGATCGCGTTTTTTTCTGATTAATTTCTTTCGTCCGCACTACTAATCCAAGACCAAGTCTTGGGACAGAGTTTCTTTGTTTTTGTTTTTTTAGAAAATTATTATGGCCATGCAAGAGGGATTCAGCACAGCCAGACCACCGCTATTCAGTGGAGAAGATTTCTCCTACTGAAAAAGTCGGATGGAAGTCCACTTGAAAACTCAGGTGGATATGTGGATTATTATCCAATCTGGCATTGAAATCCCTAAGAATGCTGAAGGAGTGGCACAACACTACTCAGAATGGGACGCCTCGCTGAAGAAAAAGATTGAGGCTGATGCAAAGGCAACCCAAACGTTGCAGTGTGGATTAACCAAGGAAGAACTGAACCAGGCGGGCCCCTTCAACAGTGCTAAAGAACTCTGGAGCAAACTAATTGAACTGCACGAAGACACCTCCGACACCAGAATCAGCAAAAGGGATCTGCTGCTGAATAAACTCTACACTATAAAGATGAATGAAGGTGAATCAGCAGCACAACTCCATGCCAGAATCTAGGAGCTGATGAATGGCTTGCACACAATCGGTCACAAGGTAGAAAACCATGACCTTATCAGGTATAACCTAAATGATTTCCCAAGAAATACTCTGTGGGCATCTATGGTAGATGCTTACAAAGTTTCTAGGGATCTTTCTAAAATTAAATTAGATGAATTATTTTCAGAATTAGAATTACATGAACAGACTAACTGCACTTTAGCCGAGAAAGGTATTGCTTTTCTTGCAGGTAAGACCCAAGGAAAGGTAGCCAAGAAGAAGCCTCAACCTGCACCCGAGTCTGATTCAGACTCAAACTCAGAAGATAGTGAAGGGGATCAACCTAAGTTGGTTCGGCTAGCTCGGGACTACTACAAGGAGCTGAAGCATCAGACCAACAGAAGGAAAGCCAGCCAAAGAAAGGAAGATCCAGCTGAACCTTCACCTTCAAAGACCAAACCAAATGTAACCTGCTACGAATGCAACAAGAAGGGACACTACAAATCGGAGTGCCCTAATCTAAAGGAAGCCAAGAAGACTCGAAGGAAGAAGGCTCTTCAAGCCATGTGGGATGAATCTTCCTCTGAAGAAGAAGAAGAGGCCCCACAGTCAAACCTTCTCGCCTTAACTGCTTCAGAAGACATCGACACCGGATCGGAATCAGAGCCGGACGACGGAAGGCTCACAATTTCGAAAAACGACAAAATAACGGTCAGCGGTTATTTTGAAATTGAATTATCAAAGTTAATAGCTTACTTATCTTGTAACTTGGGGAAAGCTAAAATCCGAGTCGAGTCCCTCTAACAGGAAGTAAAACTCCTGAAAGAGGGAGCTGACTCTAGATCCTTGACCAAGAAGGTTCAAGAAGGAACCTCTACTCAAGTTGAAAAGCTTGAGAAAGAGAACTCCTCCTTGAAAACTCAAGTCAAGGACCTTAGAGCGGCTTTAGAACAATTTACTTCAGGTTCCAAGTGTCTTGACATGATCCTTGGAAAACCGAAGTCCGTTCTAAACCGATCTGGGTTAGGGTATCGAACCAAGTCGAGACAACGACCCTACTATGCTGTATTGAACCAATCTAGACCTAAAGTTCAGGCATGGGTACCCAAACTTTGCTTGAACAACCAAGCTGGACCAAACCAGTATTGGATTCCCAAGGACAAGATTCACATCTTTCCTAATCATCACCGTGGCTTTAGTCTAGGGGGAGCCAATTTAAAAATAATTTTGACAATTAGATAAATCTCTTTTAATTCCTTAATTTTAATTGTATGTTTGATTGTTTAGTTATTTCTACAAATTATCATGTTTAGACCTAGGGCTGGTTAGACTAAGGACTGAAACGATTTAACTGAAATTTAAACAATATAGTATTGGGTGGAGGTGAGATGATAGTACGTTAGGGAAGCCATTTTGGTGGAACTAGCCGAAGCTACAGATCCAAGACCCAAACTAGTTAGACCAAAATCTTTCAAGGAGTAACTTGAAGATGAATTTTCAATAAAAGGCTTTGTCAAGGAAAGGGTTGATGATCCAATAAGGCTACGACCAAAGAAGGCCTAGTGCCTCGCCAAGACCTGGAAGCCAATTATTGAAAATCAAATTCACTATACTATTATCAGATTTGAATCTAACACAAATTTCAATTAATCTTAGATTCAACCATTTTTCAAAATAAATTTAAAACTAATTATTTTTAAAATTAATTCAACTTTTCAAAATTAATCATGTTTTTCAAAATAAATCCTTACTTCTATTAAAACTTGTCTCATAAAACCCATAAGGTTAACATGATTGATAACTCAAGATTGGGTGAGACAGACTAGGTTGTGAAAGTCAATTTAAGCTATCCTTAATTCTAATTGGATCCAAATCAATAAATACTTTATATGTAGGAACATAAAGATTTGGACTAATGGATGTTGGATAGCGGATGCTCCAGACATATGACTGGAGACAAATTGAAATTCACCAAACTCAAGTTCAAGAACCTAGGCTCAGTAGCATTTGGCAATAATGCTACACTCAAAGTAATTATGTGATACTGGCTATGTAGTTACCTTTACCAACTCTGACTGCCTGATTAGAAATTTGCAAGACTCAGAAGTCATGCTTAAGGGCACTAGGAAAAATAACGTTTATACTATAAGTTTACCCTTAGTACCTAAATGCCTCTTAACTCAATTTGAAGGCTCCAACCTCTGGCATAGGAGATTAGGTCATACAAATATTAGATTAATTTCGAAAATCACCCAACTTGGTTTAATTAGAGGAATACCAAAAATTAAGAACTATGAAAATACAATATGTAATTCATGCAACCAAGGTAAACAAATCAAGTCTAATCACAAATCAATTCAATCAGACCTAACTCAAACTTGAGCTCCTGCACCTTGACCTATTTGATTCACATGGAGCCAAGTCACTAAGCGGAAACCGGTACTGCTTAGTCATTATCGATGATTACTCTAGATTCACCTGGGTTAGGTTCCTAAAAACTAAGGGTGAAACCCTAAACCTGTTTATTGACCTATGTAAGATAATTGAAAATCAAAATGATATCAAAATTAAAAGACTTAGGAGTGATCACGGGGGACAGTTTGAGTATCAAAGGTTTGACGAATTTTATAGAATAAACGGGTATATATAAGAATTCTCGTGTCCTAGAACCCCCCAGCAAGATGGGATAGTAGAAAGAAAGAATAGAACCCTACAGGAAGCCGCTAGGACTATGCTCAATGAATTTAACCTAGCCAACCAATTTTGGGAAGAAGCAATTAGTACGGCTTGCTATATCCAAAATAGGGTCCTAATTAACAAACGACATAATACAACTCCCTATGAACTATATTATCATAGACTTCCAAACCTACATTACCAAAGGGTCTTTGGGTGCAAAGTCCATATCCTAAACACCAAGGACTACCTAGGTAAATTTCAGTCCAAGTCAACCCCTGGAATATTCTTTGGATATTTAACAACAAGTAGGGCCTATAGGGTCTACAATAGACAATCTAATAAAATTGAAGAAACAACAAATCTAATATTTGATGAGGAAACTAATTTAAAATCTGATGATCCAAATCTAAATCCATCAAATATTGATCAGGAAGATAATGAACAAATTATTGGACCATTAATTGAACCACTAGTTGAACCTCTAAATGAACTGACTATTGAACCAGCTACTGAGTCAATTGAACCAATCCAAGTAATTGAACCAAATACTGAACCGAACCATCCAGCCGGACCTGAGGCTGAACCAAGTTTTAGAAGAACCAAGAAACCCAGACTCAGTCACCCAACTGATCAAATTGTGGGTGATCCAACCTTAGGAGTCAAAACTAGGTCTTCCTATAGAAATCTTAGTCAGATCGCACTGATTTCGAAAATTAAACCTAAGACTATAGAGGAAGCCTTACCTGATCCTGATTGGATCATAGCAATGCAAGAGGAGTTAGCCCAATTTGAGAGGAACAAAGTCTGGGAACTAGTACCTAAACCTGAGAGCAAATCCATTATTGATACTAAGTGGGTGTTTAGGAATAAGCTAAATGACCAAGGGGAAATAGTTAGAAATAAAGTCCGCTTAGTAGCTAAAGGGTTCAGTCAAGTCGAAGGGTTAGACTATGATGAAACCTATGCCCCAGTAGCCATACTTGAGTCTATTAGAATGTTGTTAGCCTTTGCAGCCCATAAAGGATTTAAACTTTACCAAATGGATGTTAAGTCAGCCTTTCTGAATGGGTTTATTAAAGAAGAAGTCTATATAGGACAACCTCCGGTTTTGAGGACTTAGAAAAACCCGACTACATTTACAAACTTAATAAGACACTTTATGAACTAAAACAAGCACCTAGGGCATGGTATGAACGCCTATCAACTTACCTCATTTCTAAGGAATTCAACCAAGGACAAATTGACTCAACTCTTTTTATCAAAACCTTAGGAAAAGACATCTTCATTGCCCAAATCTATGTTGACGACATAATTTTCGGATCCACCAACTCAAACTTCTTAAAAGAATTTGTAAAAATAATGGAAAATAAATTCGAAATGAGCTTAGTTGGTGAGCTCAACTTCATTTTAGGACTACAAATTAAACAAACTAGAGATGGAAATTATGTTCACCAATCCAAATATGCTAAGGAGTTAATAAAGAAATTTAAAATGGATAACTCCAAAAGCATAAGTATCCCTATGACCACAAATGTAAAAATTGATAGTGACCCTGAAGGTAAACCTGTAGATCTTAAGCTATATCGAAGTATGATTGGAAGTCTACTTTAACTTATAGCTAGCAGACTGGATATCCTTTTCTCTATAGGAATGTATGCTAGATACCAAACCTGTGCTAAGGAAACACACTTAGCAGTCCTAAAAAGAATACTTAGATACATTAAGGGCACCCTCAATGTAGGGATTTGGTATCCTAGGACCTCAACTTTTGACCTGTCAGGATACTTTGATTCTAACTATGCTGGATGCAAACTAAATAGAAAGAGCACAAGTGGAAGCTGCCAACTTTTAGGAAATATTCTAGTTAGTTGGTGCAATAGAAAGCAATACTGTGTAACTCTATCTACAACCGAAGCTGAATATGTTGCCTTAGGAGAGTGTGTAGCACAACTCTTATGGATGATGCACACTCTTAAGGACTTCCAGCTTGATTACTGATAACCACCATTTTTGCTGATTATTTTAGGCTCTAAAATCCATGTTTGATCCATATTTTATATGCTTAAGTTTGCATTTGTATTAGGTTTCATGTATTCCCTTCATTTTGGCTTCTAATTCTAATCTTTGTATATTTGAGATATTTTTGGCACTAAATTTGGATATTATTTTGTAGGCTTCAATTGATCATGGACCTAGATCAAAAGTGGGTCAGACTTGAGTCAGCATTGGATCCAGATTGAAAGGATCAAGCATCGAATTATTAGGAGCCGTCCATTTCAGAGAACGGCTAGATCTGAGCCATCGGTCATCTTCTGGTCAATCCGAGTTCAAGATAGAATCAATCCTGACCATAGATCAATATCTGGAAATTTCAGCCAAATCAGAAGTCATCCGACCGTTGGATGAAGTCAAATTGATCTCAGCCGTCCGTTGCTTCCATCATTATATGGTTTGGCTGAGCTGTTTGATTGAATCAATTCAAGCAGTTTGGCTGAACCAAGACTGAACCGGATCCCTGACTGAACCGGGCGGCTGACTGAACTGATTCTCTGCTGGGCTGAGGCTGAGCTAACCAGAGCTGGACCGAACTCATTTGCTGGGTTGAATCCATTGAAGCTGCTTGGCCGAGCCAGAGCTGGACCGAGCCACGCGTAGCCACAAACAAAAGGGGGCCAGCCATTGTGAGCTAGGGCAGACGGGAGACGGGAGGCGACAACACAGAGACGAGGCTCGGGGGGTTCCCGACTTCTTCCTCTTCCTCTTCACCTTCTCCATCTCCTCCGGCCATTGCACGATCTAGGGCAAGGGGGTTCCGAACCCTAGCCGGCCGGAGTTCCATCATCGTCGTCTTCTTCACTGAGTTCCATCTCCACCTTTTCTCTGTCGGGGTTTGAAGAGAAGAGAGAAAGGAATTCTCTGTCGGGGTTCGAAGAGAGTTTCCTCCGTTTCATCACCGGCGACCAGAGGCAAGGGCTTTGGGGGTTCCGAGCTTTAGCCGAACGTAGCCGAACGCCATCCACCGCACGCCAACACAAGCTAGGGTTTTGGGGGTTCCGAGCCCTAGCTGACAGCTCTTCCATCTTCATCGCCATCAGTTCTTCACAGATTTCCGGGTTTCAATTCCGGCAGTTCTTCTACTTCCAGCATCAAATTTTCTTCAGCAATTCCTTCCAGCAGATGTTTTCTTCACAGCATTTTCAGTAGCTAGCCTTCATCTTCGCTACAGCAGTTTCTTCTTCCTCAAATTTTACAGAATTCTTTCACAGCAATTCAAATTCCAGCAGTCCATCCGATTTCCAAGTTCTGTGTTCCAATTTCCAGAAGTTCTTCCTTTAATTGATGCTTGTGGATTGATTTTAATTGTGTTTGAATGGTTGAGATAGATTGTTTGTTGAACGTTTGTACTGGATAGAACTTCTCTAATTCAAATTGCACATTTTGGAAGTCATTTAGAACATGCTCAATTTGTGTTCGATCAAATGCCTCTTTGACAGTTAATTTCAATTGTGATGTTTCCTAGTTGTTAAACTCTTGTTTTGTGTTGCTCTTCCTATTACTTTAGGTTTTACGTCTTCAATTACATGCAATTAAGCTAGGTTAGGGTAGATTTCTTCAATGCTGTAGTTCTGCTCTATGTTTAGTTTCGTTAATGTTTAATTTCTAGTTATCCTTTTCTTCGCTGCAATTGTAGTTAGGTTAAATTAGATTTTATTACTTGCAATGTCTTTCCTTAATTAGATTAGATTTCATACTTGCTCTGCTATTCATTTCATAGTCATAGCTCTCAAATCCAAAACCCAGTTTCATATCCAAAAACCCAAAAGCAATAAGATACGAACCATGAGAATTATCATGCATTAACTACATTCGTTGGGAGACGACTCGAGTTACTCTATGCTACATTAGTTTAGAGGAATTCGGTACTTAAATTGTATTTGAAACCGTAACACGACAAAAACGGTTATCAATTACACTCAAACCCAAGTCTACATTGATAACATAAGTTCAATTAATCTAACTAAGAACCCAATCTAACACTCTAGAACAAAACATATAGAGGTTAAACATCACTTCGTAAGAGATCATGTAGCCAGGGGTGAAATAGTCCTTAAGCATGTAGACTCAAAGTCAAACTTAGATGATATCTTCACCAAACCCTTACCTGAATATGAGTTCAGCTCACTAAGAAGGCAGTTAGGGTTATGCTTAGTAGAATAGGACTGCTCTACTCGTGTGTTTTTTTTATCATCTGTTATTTAATACATTTGAAAAATTATTTTTATCCTGAAATTTAAAATGATTTTCCAACTTAGTTTTTTTTTCAAAAAACTTATCCCCTTCAAAACTAGATTTTTTTCGTAAATGGACTTAGCTTAGGCCCTAACCCTAGAACTGCATGCACCTATAGATCTAGAAGCCAACATCTCACGAGCACCTTAGGGTACTTTTGATTGATAACCTAGACTGGGTTAAGATGCTTAGGTCTATGCCTTAATTCAAGATGCTTTAAGGTAGTGCATTTGCAGTAATTGGGGCAATAAATACAAATTGAACAACAATCAGGTTAAGTGTCAAGCTTAAAAAATCTAACTTGATTAGATCACTTAACTTAACTAACCCTAGTGAAAGCTACTGTTTATAACAGTTAGTAAGTAGCTAACTGGGTTAGACAGGACCCGAACAAGAACGGTTTAATTTGGTTTGGTCCAGTTTATGCTTAAAGTTAGTAGAATTGGTTCAATACAGAACTTCATTTGTATTACTAACTCTAGCTCCAATTTTTTTGTAAGTAATATGAATTTTTTTTTGATATATGGCAAAGGGGAAGAGAAAGGAAAGGATAATTTTTTTTTCAAAATTTTATCTCTTTTTCAAAAAGTAAAGTAAATAACTAAGTGCTTTGAGAGAAAGGAAAGGAGAAATTTTTTCAAAATTCAATTTTATTTTAAAAAAATTAAAGTAAATATCTAAGTGCTTAAAAATGTGTCTAGGTATTTCAAAACCAAGTATTTCTAAGTATTCTTAAAAAATCTTTTGAAAATTTTCTAAGTATGAAAAATTTGAAAATTTTTTGAAAAATTTTCTAAGTGTTAAAAACTTGCAAAAACTTTTTTTCTAAGAATAGTCAAAATCTAAAGCACTTAGAAGATTTAAAAAAACCCACATATCTTGGAAAATCCCAGGGGAGAATATTCGTTTCAGGGGGAGGAAACTGAATCTTTATTATGAATTCTTTGCTTGTTATCTTTTTAAACTTAACTTTTTGAACCGTGTTGCCATAAATAAAAAAGGGGGAGATTATTGGTGCCAGAAGCACCTAAGTCAAACCTGTGTTTTGATAATAGCAAAGAGTTCAGAAGTTAAGGTGTTATTGTGATCTAACAAGCTCACTAAGTGTGCAGGAAAGTCCTAGGTACACTAGGCAAGAAGTCCTGGCAAAGGGCTGGGCAAGAAGTCCTGGTCAAGGACTGGGCAAGAAGTCCTGGCAAAGGGCTGGGCACCGAAGACCTGATCGGAAGTTGGGCAAGAAGTCCTGGTCGTTGATTGGGCACCAAAGACCTGACCGGAAGTTGGGCAAGAAGACTTGACCGGAAGTTGGCCATGAAGACCTGGTGAGTAAAGCTGGGCAAAAGTCCAACCGGAGGAGCCGGTTGACAAAAGATAAATTCTCCCGAGAGGAGTAGGTGAGGATGCGTTCCCCGTGCGAGGGAACAGTAGGCGTCAGTTTGACCGAGGGTTCCATTTGGGAGACCCAAAGTCAGAACCAAGACAGCTTAGGCTGTAAAAAATGACTAACATACTTGCTTCTTGTGTTTTGGAACTAACCTTGTTTGCAGGGAATGAAGGAAGGTGTTTCTGCAGCTCGGGCGCCTCAATGGAGTGAGGCGCCTCACTTGGGCTAGGCACCCGTATGGATACGGGCGCCCCAGTTCAAGGCCCAATCAAAACCAACGAAGCAAACTGCCACGAAGCCTCTGGACCAAGTCATCTCAGGCGCCTGTGTTAACACAGGCGCCCCCATCAGCCCAGGCACCCCAGTGAAGGGGATAAGCGCTGACCGAGCCTGCAGATAGGAATTCTCGCAGGAGAGGCCACATGTCAGGCGCCCCTATCGACACAGGCGTCCCTATGGTTGCTATAAAAGGGAGTTCTCCCCCAAGGCTTCGAACAACTTCGCTCACATCGCTCCAAACACTTTCGTTCAAGCGCTACACTCCGACAAGCTTCGACTTCGCGATTCCAGCGCTGACGACGCCCCTCTTCTCCGAAATTTCATCCACCTCGGGCGTCGATGAATTTTAATTTACGAAATGTGTTGCAAATTCAATTTCAATTCTATATCTGTACTCAACTTGTAAAAGATTTTTAACGAATATAAAATTGCCCAACGTAAACGGTCAAGGACCGTGGGCCTTGGAGTAGGAGGCGACCACGACTCCGAACTAAGTAAAACCAACTTGTGTTAGCGATTGTTTTATAATTTTTCCCCGCATAATCACTCTATTTTCCGAAAAATTTAATATCGATATTCACCCCCCCTCTATCGATTTTCTCCGATCCAACAAAATGCAATGTCATCAGCAGGCAGGAAGCTCCCTGGAGTCATGCTGCTCGAAGGCTGAAAGCCAGGAAATGTCTACGGGGGTGGATGACTAGCCATCCACGAGCGCAGCTCATCATGTGTCTCCTGCTGTACACGAATCAACATCGAGATGTCAGACCGCATCGCCTGCTGCTCGAGCTCCCACATATGAAAACTGTGGTCCATCGTCTGCTCGAACTCAGCGATCTGCCATCTGAGATCCGGATCCGCCTCGTCGTCATCTTCTACAGCTGCGGGCGCACCATGATATCCAGCTGGATCCGCGGCTACCTGAACATGTGGTGCCCATGGAAGCTCCCCAAGACCCCTCCCATCCTTCCACCGGATCCTATGGACATCAGTAATGATGCCAGACTTGGAAAACACGCGTTTTCCAAGTCGGCACTCCTGCCAAACCATCGGCATAGTCCTACCTTTGGACACATCAATACTGACTGACTGGAGCCAGTCCATAATGATGTGACCAAAAGGCATGTATACTGTATGACACCCGAGATCACTATGATAGATAATGGAATGGAAAATGCTCGCCATGATGTCAAAGTCTAGGTGGCGATGCATCCCATAAAGCATCAAGCAATGGTAAGGTCGGATCTCCGCTAGGGGCTTTGAAGTGATCGATAAAAGACAGTTGGTGATAATCTTAAAGAGGATATAATCAACTGGGGAGAGTCTAAGAGCAGCAAAAGTAGGGAACTCAGTGGCTAGCTCATCAAGGCCATCCGGCCTGGGGTGTCCGAAAAAATACTCATAGATGGAATCAGGTGTGACTCCCTCGAACGGAATCGGTAAAGGATTTGGAATAGTAGGGTAGATGGAAAACTCATTTGTCGCTCGATGACAAGTCAGATACTCCGAGAAAATGGAGTAAGTGAAATCTAAGTTGGTTCTGGCCACTCGGGTGGTAAACCCCGAACGGTCGTCAATAAGAATATTGTTATAGAATTCGGAGACTAAATCAAAGTTGATATCCCGTTCGAGGAAAAGAATTGATTCAAGATCATAATATTCGATAATCTGTCTTACTGATGGACAGTGGTCATACACAAATGACTTATCTACAGATTGACAGGGGAGGAGTTTAAAGGTATATTTTTGGAATGCTCGTTCGAAGTATGCATTAGGGAATCTTGAATTGGACGAGGGTTGAGGTCTGGAGGATGGCTGGGTCGGTCTAGATGAAGAAGGGGACTTGAACTTTGAGGTTCCCTCACTGGGAGCCTTACCTTTGGAAGATTTTCTAAGATTGAGAGTAGGTCACGACACACAAAAAATGGGTCAGTGAAGGTCATGGCACAAAAAGATTTGGTCAGTGAAGGTCACGACACAAAAATATTGGGTCAGTGAAGGTCACGCCACAAAAAGATTGGGTCAGTGAAGGTCACGGCACAACCAAAATGGTTAGGATTTGAAGTTGGATTTGGGGTAAGGGCACGCCACCATCATTAAACATAGTGATTAGATCCAAAACCCCACAAGTATTATAAAGCAATTAGTAAAGAATGAGAAAAGGTCTTACTTGGGTGCCATGGTCGTCGGTTGGTTGAGAATAAAACCATAGAGAGCTCGCGCAAGAGAAAGAGCTTGCAAGAGAAAGAACTCGCACAAGGAAGAGTGGTGTTCGGCAGCTAGGGTTGAAGAATTTAGGGAGAAAGAAGAGTTAATAGAGTTGGTGGATTGATCACCAACCAGATTTAATGGGGAAGATCGGACGATTGATCGATTAGAGGGCTTTTCAAACCGATCAGGGAGTACCCTGATCGATCAGAAGTGATCTGATCGATCACCGTGACCGATCAGAAGGCTCCTGATCGGTCACCAAACCGATTAGGAGGATCCCTGATTGGTCTGCTTGACCGATCAAGAGGATCCCTGATCGATTTGTGGACCGATCAGGAGGACTTCTAATATTCGATGCAGAAAATTCTGATCGGTCAAGGTGACCGATCAGGGAGAGTCCTGATCGGTCAGTGGACCGATCAGGTTCGATACAGAAGGTTTTGACCCATCAAAATGATTTCTGAGGTGATTACTGATTGGTCAATAGACCGATCAGATTTCAGATGGGTTTCTGAAACTCTGATACGTTTCAGAAACTCTTGTTTCAAACACCCCTAAACCCTAAATTGTTTCAAACACCCCATGAATTAAGTGAAAGTCGTTTCTTTATGAATTCAACAACCCTTACCAAGTTTGTATCAAGCAATGTTCCAACCAATTGAATTATGCCAAAAAGCTCCTGAGATTGATCAAAAAACCCAACTCAAGTTTGAAGTTTGTATCAAGCAATGCTCCAATCAATTTTACTTGATTGGAATGTCCAAGTATGTTCTTGGAACCAAATACACATATATTATGCATTGGTTTTCCCCTTACTTGGTCAAATTAATGATCTTTATCTCTTCAACCTCATTACTCAAGGGATGCATGATATATTTTGAGTAATTTGGTTGATCCTAACATCTCACCTCATTTCTAGCAATACAAAAATATTTTGTTAAACCTTATAGTTTGTGTGAGATACCCCCAAGTTACCCAACAATTAGAAATGACCATGAAGGGTTTTTACCACCCTATTGTGCACGACACATTCCCAACTCCCTCCTTAAGAAACTAAATTCATTTTCGGGGAGTAGTTTAGTGAAAATGCCCGCTAGATTAGATTTTGACTCTACATGTGAGAGTACAATATCTCCTCTAGCAACATGATTTCTAATGAAGTGGTGACACACTTCAATGTGTTTGGTCTTTGAATGGTGGACTGGATTTTTTGTAAGGTTTATGGTGCTTATGTTGTCACACAACACTTGCACACCCTTGTAGGATAATCCATAGTCCTCTAAAGTGTGTATCCTCCATAGCAATTGTGATACACTCTCTCCCATGGCGATATACTCCGCCTTGGTCATGGAGAGAGCAACACAATGTTGCTTCCGACATGACCAACTTACCAATGATGATCCTAAAAATTGGCAACCCCCACTTGTGCTTTTCTGATCCAACTTGCACCCAGCAAAGTCGGAATCGGTATAGCCTATCAAATCAAATGACTCTGTACGGGGGTACCAAAGACCGACTCCAATTGTGCTCTTAAGGTATCTCAAAATTCTCTTAACAGCAATTAAATGAGATTCCTTGGCACAGACTTGGTATCTAGCGTACATACCCACAACAAAAAGAATATTCGGGCGACTCACTGTGAGGTATAGCAAACTACCTATCATACTTCTATATTGAGTCAAATCGACTGGCTTCCCACTCTCATCATTATCTAATCGCGTGTTAGTCGCCATGGGAGTGGTTACCTCCTTAGAGTCACTCATATTAAACTTCTTGAGCATCTCTTGAGTGTATTTGGATTGATGCACATGGATTTCGTCTCGAGTTTGTTTGATTTCCAGTCCAAGAAAGAAAGTCAATTCTCCCACTAGACTCATCTCAAACTCACTCTCCATGTGTCCAATGAACTCATTCAAATAACCCTTGTTGTTAGAGCCACAAATTATGTCATCGACATATACTTGGGCTACAAAAATATTTTCACAATCTCTACGTAGAAATAGTGTAGGGTCTATTTGACCTCTCACAAAGCCATTTTCAATTAAGAATATTGACAACCACTCATACCAAGCACGAGGTGCTTGTTTTAGCCCATAAAGAGTCTTCTTTAGCTTAAACATGTGGTTTGGAAATTCAGAATTTTCAAACCTCGGTGGTTGTTCAACATAAATCTCTTCTCTAATGAAACCATTTAAAAAAGCTGATTTTACATCCATTTGATAGAGTTTGAAATCTCTATGTGCTACAAATGCAAGCATCAACCGAATGGACTCCAATCGTGCCACGGGAACATAGGTCTCTGTTGGTGCAGGCAGCACCTAAGTCAAACCTGGGTTTTGATAATGGCAAAGGGTTCAGAAGTTAAGATGTTATTGTGATCTAACTTGTTCACTGAGTGTGTAGGAAGAAGTCCTAGGTACACTAGGCAAGAAGTCCTGGCAAAGGGCTGGGCAAAGAAATCCTGGTCAAGGCCTGGGAAAAGAGACTTGACCGAAAGTTGGGCAAAGAAGTCCTGGTCGAGGACTGGGCAAGAAGTCCTGGCAAGGGACTGGGCACCGAAGACCTGACCGAAAGTTGGGCACGAAGACCTGGTCAGGTGGATTGGGCAAAAGTTCAACCGGAGGAGACGGTTGGCAAAAGGTAAACTCTCCTGAGAGGAGTAGGTGAGGATGCGTTCCCCGTAGAGGGAACAGTAGGCGTTAGTTCGACCTAGGGTTCCATTTGGGAGACCCGAAGTCAGAACCAAGACAGCTACGACTGCAACTAATTCTTGTTATGTTTTGGGACTAACCTGAGTTGCAGTGTCGAAGGACTGATCGCCTGCAAGCGAGGTGCTTCACTGGGCCTAGGCGCCCGTATGGATACGGGCGCCCAAGAGTGAAGGTAAAACCCAAAACATAGCTGCAAAGCCACTGGACCAAGCCAGATCAGGCGCTCGTGAGGTCACGGGCGCCCCCATCAGCTCAGGAGCCCAAGTGGAGGTGGATAAGCACTGATCGAGCCCACGGATAAGGATTCGCGCAGGGAGGACCACGTGTTAGGCGCCCCCAACGTCATAGGCGCCCGTATGAGCACTATAAAAGGGGGCTCACCCCCAAGACTTCAACATCCATTCTTTCCAACGCTCCAAACACTTTCGCTCAAGCGCTGCACCCCGGCAAAGTTCGATTACGAGATTCCAGCGCCGACGACGACCCTTTGTTCCGGAATTCGATCCATCTCGGGCGTCGGTAAAGTTTCAGTTTACGAAAGTGTTGTGATTTAGTTTTTCGAATTCTATATCTGTACAATCAATCTATAAAAACCTTTCCGAATATGGAATTGCCCAAAGTAAATGGTCAAGAACCGTGGGCCTTGGAGTAGGAGCCGACCGCGACTCCGAACCAAGTAAAAAATTGACTTGTGTTCTTGTGTACTTTATTTCTTTCCGCTACGCATATTCTTTAACTGTCCAAAATTTTTTGATAACGATATTCACCCCCTCTATCGTTTTCTTCGATCCAACATTACAAACATAACTATTGTAAGGGGAGGACTCTGATTCTCTTGCGATAGTGAAATTTGACTTCTAATACCTAAACTTAAATCGGGTTATCAAACAACAAAAAGGGGGAGTTTGTTGATGCAGTCTGACCTGATTGTTATTTTGGTGTTTCCACCGTCGATAATTAGTTGTGTAAGATAAGTTCGGATTAAGTCCTGGTCGGGGACTGGGCACGAATTTCGACGAGTGAAGCCGGGTCCTAGTGAGTGAAGCTTGGTGAAGGGAATCATGGTGAGTGAAGCCAGGTCCTAGCAAGGGAAGCTAGGTGAAGGAAATCCTGGTGAGTGAAGCCAGGTCCTAGAGAGGGAAGCTAGGTGAAGGAAATCCTGGTGAGTGAAGCTGGGTCGTAGCAAGGGAGGCCAGGTGAAGGAAATCCTAGTGAGTGAAGCTAGGTTGGACTAAGTCCCAGTGAGTGAAGCTGGGCATGAAGTCTTGGTCCGGGGGACTGAGCATTAAGTGTACTGGTAGGAGAGGGCTCGTGAGCTCGTTCTCCGGGACCAGTCTGAGTCAGAGAAAGAAAGGGAGCCTGTTCTCTGGACTCAGGGTCGAAATGGTCGGAGCTGGATCGGTCTGAAGTCCGATCAGGGAGTTGGCGCGAACTCCCTTGATCGTAGATCGGTCACGAGACCGATCCAGGATGTCTGATCGGTCTGGTGATCGATCAGAAACAGATCAGAAACATTCTGTATGTTGGCTGATTGGTCTGGTGACCGATCAGAAAATGAACAGAAGGGTCACAGAAAGACCCTGATCGATCAGCTGGATCGATCAGTCAGGTCTGGCCCGATCAGGATGGGTCCTAATCGGTCTAGCCACATGCTGATCGGTCAGCTAGATCGATCAGCCACCTTGCTGATCGGTTAGGCTGATCGATCAGGACCGCCCTGATCAGTATGGTGATCGATTAGGGTAGTTGGGCTTGAAATCCCAGTAGGCTGAGGGATCGGTCTGGTGACCGATCTTTGGTCTCTGGTTAGTTAGTGAGACCGATCAGAGCTTCACTGGATCGATCAAGCAGGAGCCTGATCGATCAAGATCTTCACTGATCGGTCTCTTTGACTGATCAGTGCCTTGACTGGAATAATCTGGAATTCACAGTAGGTTTGAGGATCGGTCTGGTGACCGATCCTTGATCTCTGATCGGTCAGTGAGACCGATCAGACCATTATTGGATCAATCAGACTGGAGTCTGATCGGTCAGGAGGGTAACTGATCGGTCAGGGTGACCGATCAGCACTTCAGAACTTTAATTTGAATTAGTGTCAGATTTCTGATTACGTTCTAATTTTCTTCTGATACCTTCTAATATGTTTTGATTTTCATTGCTAATCAGTCTATTGAGTATGCTTGTCACACCCCGAGACCCAGGAGCCGCTGATCCAATATAAAATCGGACAGCACCTCCCCTGTCCGGCGGATAATTTACACAAACACATAACCTGTATACAATATATATAGCACAACCACGCAGTTTAAAGGGCCTCAGGCCTCAAATCCACACAGACATACTGCATATATGACTACGACGTCGTAAAACCAAAATCCGAACTCACCTGAGCTGCCAGGGGGCAGGAACGAAACCAAAACCACACGAAGTCCAACATAGGACTCAAAAGTACAATACCATCGAATAAAACGTGAATACATGTTCAAAACATAACAACGGAAGCATAGGAAATACTACAGGGTCCATAAACGAAAAACAACATAAACTAAAACAACACGAAACTCCTCTCGAGCTGGGGACTGGCTGCTAGGGATCTCCTGGCAGGCATCAACCTGAAATAAAATGTATGGCAACGGGGTGAGTCCATAGCTCAGCGAATACCCAACAGATATGCATAGAAAGTTATACTACAATAAGAGTTCCGCTAATACAGTCTCATTTCAACAATAGGGAAAGACTAGAATTGAAAATACTGAGGTAGATACATACCAGAATCCATCTAACCTGAAAAGAGGGTGATAAGTACCAAGGGAATATCAATAGACATATAATCTCAGATAATAAGTCTCCAGAATATGTATGTCAAACAAGTGCAGAAATCAAGTGCAGCAAACAATGCACGATGCAAAATATGCACATGGTGCAATGCCATGGTCACCCCCTAACTCCAGTCAAGCCACCGAGACAGGCGATACTGTGTCGGCCGAGTGGGTAGAGCTGTGACATTGTCCTCACTCTGCCATCACTGCTCCTGAGTGACCGAGTGGACAGGATACTGGCGGGGGACCGCCCCCCTACCTCATGTATATATGAGGGAGCGCCGCTCTCATCTCCTCTAGTCTATGGGAAGAGAAGGGATCTCCGCCTGCTACCACGCTCCGAAACCACTACCCCTGAGCAGTCGAGCGGAGCAGTACAGAGCAAATGCACACACCCAACGGTATCCACTAACCCATGAGTGGCCGTGTGTGCATATCATGTACCGGAAGACGATAGGCTCAACCACAAGGGAGTCGCTGATCGCCGGCATGCAACAATGCAAGGATGGTGTATGATAGATACACATACCTCCCTCCCAAGTCCTCAGTATACTAGGTCTCAGTCTGACATCCTATAACAGGAAATACAGGTAACCTACAAGGTATACTAGCCGAAAACTACCGATCCCTCAAGGTCAAAGGTAGGAGATACATCATGATCTCTAAGCATACATATATATATGACACTACCTGATACTGTATGGAACTAACAACATAATAACTCAGGGATAAACCACAGGTATCCAGGACAGGCATAATAAACAGGGATAACCAACAAGTATCCAGAACAGGCATAATAACCAGGGATAGATAACAAGTATCCAGAACAGGCATAATAAACAGGGATAGCGTATGATCTTACTGCTATCTATAACAGTCTATGCATAACAAGATGACAATATCATAAAGATAAGTCAAAGGGTACCCGCCTCCAAGAGTAGTAGTCGGTATCGAAAGGGGAGAATCACCCGTCCAATATAATCCGCAACCGTAAAGCAAATCAAGTCCCTGTATCAGGGGATAGATTTAATTAGCTATTACAAATAATGATAATTAGCTAATTAATCTCTAATCCGTTCTAGGGTTAACCAAATCCATTTCTTTCTATTTAATTCCCTTTAATTAAATAGAAGGTTCCCAATTACCCCAGGTAATTTAAGATTTAATCACCAATTAACCCATTCCCGTTCAAATCCAATAAACATCTTAACCCAACCAAACCTGTAATTGCCTTCAGCTCCGACCACAGCTCACGGCACAGGATTTTCAACCTAAACAAGTCTTGGTTGGAATTCTCTATATCCAAACAGAACAAATTTCCAGATCTACCAAATCTGATTAGGAATCATTGGCAACACCTTTAACCTAACAGGTCCAACCCCCACTGCTTTATCCAATTCTTAATTCATCCAACCAACCTACCACACGTTTAATCAAGAATATCATCAATCTAATGAAGCTTACGACATCTCCTTACCTCAGTTGGTCACCGGTGATGATCCACAGTTCCGATGCTCAACAAGAAGCCACAACAATACGATTTTTCCTGGAACCAAGGAATCAAACCAATTGTCACAACTCTAATCGAGCTTACAATCAAAACTAATTTGACCACTTCCACTTATCTGATCCCCATCAGAAAATCCATCCAAATCTAACTCTGGATGGTGATCCTTACCTGAGATTCGCGACCCCAACCCGCTGCGATCCAAAGGAGCAACTGGGAATCCCTCGGCTTCACGTGAAGAAGAGAAGTAGAGGCTCAACAAAGGCGGCGACTCTCAATCTCAATCGCAGGGAACGTGGAGGAGAGGAAGATGGATCAAACTCCGTGCAATCGGAGTAGAACAGGGAGGTGATCTCCCAAGGGTGGCTGCGGCACGCAAAGAAGTAACCGGCTGTGGTTAGGGCTTGCGTCAAATGTGCGCGGCCGAAAAGGAGGAGGAACCGTCGGCCTTGAGCTTGCCGGCTTCGTGTGGAGGAGACGGCGGCGCTCGATCGGGCGAATCGCGGCTAGGGCATGCGGGCGAGAGGAGAAGCGGCTGTGGAGTGGGATGCGGCAGACCCAGCCCTAACCGGCTTTTATTTTGGCCTTTTTGCACTTTAGTCCACACAATTTCCATCTAATTGCAAAACTGCCCCTAGGTCATAATTTCCAACTCATTAACCCCTTGTAACCATTTGTTTTTAATTATAGTTTAGTCCCCAATTTAAGTCCAAGGCTTCGAAAACCCTGGAACCTTCCCGGTAACTCTCCGAAAATTCCCGGAACCTAGTCAAAAGTGTCGGATTTAACAATGCTGGTGATATAGAGACGATACTAAGCCAAGAACGAGGGTCAATGGTGACTTTCACTGTGGTAGGTTTGTTTGGTATCGGTTTGCAGGTTTCAACAGCTTCTCGTGGCTGGCGACTGACCTGAGGCTCCAGCTGAAGAGTGTTGGTGCAAGTTGCATCAATGATGCTCTTCTTTAAGTGTTTTAATGTTTGACAATACACTTAAGTCAGTGATATATTGAACAGACAAAGGGGAGCTAAGGAGAAGTAACCCAGGTTGAAGAAATGTCCTAGTTAACCTAGGTATCGTAACCCTAAGACCTAGCGAAGGGCTGCTAGGCACCTAGCGAAGGGATGCTAGGTATCGTAACCCTAAGACCTAGCGAAGGGCTGCTAGGCACCTAGCGAAGGGCTGCTAGGTATCGAAACCCTAAGACCTAGCGAAGGGCTGCTAGGCACCTAGCGAAGGGATGCTAGGCATAGAAGACCTAACGAAGGACTGCTAGGCACCTAGCGAAGGGCTGCTAGGGAATGAAACCCTAAGACCTAGCGAAGGGATGCTAGGCATAGAAGACCTAGCGAAGGACTGCTAGGCACCTAGCGAAGGGCTGCTAGGGAATGAAGACCTGGCGAAGGACTGCTAGGCACCTAGCGAAGGATTGCTAGGTAATGAAGTCTTGGTACAAGGGATTGAGCAACTTAGCTGAGCGATGACTAAGGACAGGAGTAGAGACGGGTCAGGGTTCGGGCGTCTCGAGATCCGGAGTAATCGGAGGCTAAGCAAAAGTCCATCCGAAGGACTGGGTGGCAACCGTCTCCTGAAAGGAGTAGGTGAAGGGCGAGTTCTCGGGGATAGAACTCGTGCCGATTCGACCTAGGGTTTCGTGCAAATCCAAAGTCCGAACCAAGTCCTTAAGCTTAATATTTCATGTATCTATGCTTTGTGTTTTTGTATCTTGCAGGTATCAAGAACTGGAGACAAAGTAGGTAAACCAGGCAAAAAATTGCTCTTGCAGGCTTTAAGCATGGCGCCCCCATCATTGGGGGCGCCCCCATGCAACCAGGGCGCCCCCAGCAAGGGGGGCGCCCCCAGGCAGTACTAAATCAGGCAGTTTCGTGATGCAGTCAAAATAGGTGTCATCCGGGGCGCCCGGATTCGAAGCTGTTTTGCTGTTTCGAAGTCAGAACATAGGATAAGCCCTCATGGGGGTGCCCGGAGCATCCGGGGCGCCCTGGTCAAAGGTCTTATCACCTGCTACGAAGTAGGCGCAAGGATAAGAGTTGATCGAGTCTTCCGGGGCGTAGGGGTGTAAACGAGCCAAGCCGCTCGCGAGCTATTCGGGTCTCGGTTCGATAGAAGCTCGTTCGAGCTCGTTTAATAAAGCTCGTTAATATTAACGAGCCAAACTCAAACTCAGCAGTATTCGGCTCGTTAGCTCGTGAACAGACTCGTTAATAAGCTCGTGAGCTAGTTCGTAAAATATAAAATTAATATTTAACATTAAATATATAATTTTGACACTTTTACATTTAATAAATATAAAATATCCAATAAAACTCATTTGTATGAATAAAATCATAGATTTTAGTAAATATTTTATATTTTTTAGAATATATAATTTATTTTTTTAATAGATTGATGAATAATTTAATTAATAATTTATATTTGGTAAGTTCGTTTAGGGCTCGATTAGGCTCGAATATGCTCGCGAGCCATCACTATATTCGATAAATTAAGCTCGAGCTCGGCTCGATAATAAATGAGCCAAACTCAAACTCTCAGGTATTCGGCTCGGCTCGGTTCGATTGCAGCCCTACCGGGGCGCCCCCAGCGTCCGGGGCGCCCCCAGGAGGCCTATATAAGGGGCTTCGACCCCTCTGCTTCAGACACAACTGCCAAGTACTGTTCCAAGCATTCTGACTGACAACAACGCGCTAGACACAAGGCTCTACGACCGGGAGGCTCCAGGAGGAAGTGCGCGGCACTTCGGAGGTCCAGATCGGCCGAGTTTCAGATTCCTGTTCGGTTTGCTTTTAGTTAATCCGTACTTAAATTTTAAATTATTGTTGCTTGTAATTGTACACTGTAAGGGTTTTCTCCACCTCCGGAAATTCCGGAAAGGAGATCAATAGTGGACTCACACCGAGTACATAGGCCTTGGACGTACTGACCCTGGGGGGTTGGGAACCAAGTAAATAATCCCGCTGTGTCCTTGTATTATTGTTTTCTTCGTTCTGTTTGTTTTCCGCTGCTACTAACTCTGAATCTAGAACGAAGATCCGAAAGTTTCCACGAAAGTTTTTAACGGTCGATATTCACCCCCCCTCTATCGACGGCACCGGTCCTACAATTGGTATCAGAGCCGAGCCGCTCTTCACCGGACTAACCGCCGATGGAGCAAAGACGCCAGGAGTTGAGGGGGAGCTCAGGGGTGAATCAGGTATATTTCATTTAAATGTCTGTTTTTAAATTCCATATTATCTGTTTCACGTGCAGGGAGAGAGGGCACTACAAAAATCAGTGCCCTACTCGTAAGATTCGATCTACATTACCGGTGGCGAAGGATAATTCGGAATTCAAATTTGAAAATCCTAAGGATAATTCCGATTTCAAATTTGAAAATCTTAAGGATAACTCCGAATTCAAACACCTTAAGGATAATTCTAAAAATAATCCTAAAATTATTGAAAATCTTGAGGATAAAGAAGACTTTGTTGAAAATATTCTTGAGGATAATAAAGATAAAATCCTCCTAGATGATAACTTAATTATAGATAATATTGAATATTATTATAAAACTTTAACTACTGGCCCATTCTACTCTACCTACTGTGAGGATATAGAAAGATCCAATCTTGAGAAGGAGATAGAATTTTCTAAGATTAGGGCCATAATCAACAAAAATTATAAAAATTCAAATAAATCAAAATTATTAGAAAAACTTGAAAAGAAAGATAAAGACGAAGAAGAAATTTTCGAAATAATGAAAATGATGAATTTAAACCCACAATTATTAATTAATCATTATAACCTTAATTAAATTAACTTAAATCTCAATTTGAATTAAACCTTGATTAAATTCAAATTAATTTCGAATTAAACCAAAATTAAATTCAAATTAAATACAAATTAAATCTTAATTAAATTCTAATTAAATCATAATTTAACCTTAATTAAATTCTAATTAAATCATAATTTAATCTTAATTAAATTCTAATTAAATCTTAATTAAATTCTAATTAAATCTTAATTAAATCTTAATTAAATTCTAATTAAATCTTAATTTAATCTTAATTAAAATCTAATTAAATCTTAATTTAATCTTAATTAAATTCGAATTAAATTTTAATTTAATCTTAATTAAATTCTAATTAAATCTTAATTTAATCTTAATTAAATTCGAATTAAATCTTAATTTAATCTTAATTAAATTCTAATTAAATATTAATTAAATTAGAATTAAATCTTAATTTAATCTTAATTAAATTCTAATTAAATCTTAATTAAATCTTAATTAAATTCGATTTAAATCTTAATTAATCTTAATTAAATTCTAATTAAATCTTAATTTAATCCTAATTAAATTCTAATTAAATCTTAATTTAATCTTAATTAAATTCTAATTAAATCTTAATTTAATCCTAATTAAATTCTAATTAAATCTTAATTTAATCTTAATTAAATTCTAATTAAATCTTAATTAAATCGTAATTAAATTCAAATTAAATCTTAATTAAATCATAATTAAATTCAAATTAAATCTTAATTAAATCTTAATTAAATTCAAATTAAATCTTAATTAAATTTAAATTAAATCTTAATTAAATACAAATTAAATCTTAATTAAATTCAAATTAAATCTTAATTAAATCTTAATTAAATTCAAATTAAATATTGATTAAATTCAAATTAAATCTTAATTAAATTCAAATTAAATTTCAATTAAATTCAAATTAAATCTTAATTAAATCTTAATTAAATTCAAATTAAATCTTAATTAATTCTTAATTAAATTCAAATTAAATCTTAATTAAATTCAAATTAAATCTTAATTAAATTCAAATTAAATCTTAATTAAATCTTAATTAAATTCAAATTTAATCATAATTAAATTCAAATTAAATCTTAATTAAATCTAAATTAAATTCAAATTCAAATTTAAATTAAATTCAAATTCAAATTTAAAATTAAATTCAAATTCAAATTCAAATTTTAATTAAATTCAAATTCAAGTTAATTCAAACTTAGATTAAATTCAAATTCCAATTTAAATTCATATTCAAACTTAAATTAAATTAAAATTCAAATTTAAATTAAAATTCAAATTCAAAATTCGAAATTCAAATTTAAAAATCGAAATTTAAATTAAATTCAAAATCAAATTCAAACTTAAATTAAATTAAAATTTAAAATTAAATTCAAAATTTAAATTTAAATTAAATTCAAATTCAAACTTAAATTAAATTAAAATTCAAATTTAAATTCAAATTTAATTTAATCCAAATTAATTGAAGCTTAAATTCATCTTCAATTAATTAATTATTTTTCTAATCCAATCAACTCTTAATTAACCTGAACTCAACTAAAATCTTAAATAAAATTTTACCCAAACTATAACAATTAAAATTAATATAATTAAATATGTCAGAGTGGGTTGACATATTCGCGGGTTCACTCGACATGTATCAAATCGGAAATTTGATACATTTTTAGATACTTAAATAAAATGCTTTGGCCTTGTTTGACTCATGCATAATTGCCTGCTACTTCTTTTTATATGACATGTCATTCATATTTAAATTTTATGCATATATTAGAACGGCTATAGGAAAAAGAATAATTGAAACTTGATCAACCTAGTATTGGGTGGCGGTGAGATGATAGTACGTTAGGGAAGCTAATTCTAATAAGGTCTAGTATACTTGGTCTCTTTAGACTGGTGAAACTAGCCGAAGCTACCGATCCAAGATCCAAACTAGTTAGACCAGAATTTTTCAAAAAGTGATTTTGAAAATGAAATTTCATTAAAAGGCTTTGTCAAGGAAAGGGTTGATGATCCAATAAGGCTACGACCAAAGAAGGCCTAGTGCCTCGCCAAGACCTGGAAGCCAATTTTTGAAATTCAAATTCAAGTTACTTCTTGCCAAAAATTCAAATCTAACACAAGTTTCAATTAAATCTTAGAGTTAATAAATTAAGAAAAATGATTCAAGCATCTCACAATACACCTATAAGGCAACCATGCGTGTTGTATTGATACATCTAAAATGGGTGAGATGTTAAGGACTAATGAATTGAAAAATATTTTTCAAAATTGTTTTTCAAAATTATTAGAATATTTTCCTAAAAATATATTTTCAAAATAGTGCTTCAACATAATAATGTTTTTATGGAATTTATGCTTGTCTGATTGAATATATATATATATATATTATATGTCTTCAAAAAAATTATATCCTTTGAAAATTGTTTGACTCACTCAATTAGACACAAGCCTCTTAGGACAACACTAAAGTTCCTTAAGACACTTAGTTAGAGTCAAACGGTGTTGGATGCAGGGGGAGTGTTTTGTTCTTTTTATTAAAAATATTTTTCGAAAACTGCACCTTAATTTGCATTACATATGTTTTCAAAATTATCTTCTTTCCAAATTGTGGCTTCAAAATTTATCTACTTGAAAATTATCGTTTCTTTGACTTTGATAAACCCTAAAGACACAGAGGAAAGGTCCACTTTATGATCTTCAAGGACTCCTAGGACGTGTCAAATTTAGGGGGAGTCTAACAAGTGTTAAATTATTTTGAAAATTATTATTCTTTTAATCTGAATCAAACCTTAAGACTCAGAGGAAGAGTACTTGTGGTCAACAAGCTTCCCAGGACTAGGTCAAGTTTAGGGGGAGATCAAATTAAAAGAATTATTGAATATTTCAAATATTTTCATGCGTGGTATTTTCAAATCCTGTTGAAAACCTAAGTATTTTTTCAAAATAGTATCAATTTTCAAAAAAAAATACTATTATTTTTAAAAATTCATCTGTTTTTTTTATCAATTTGAAATAATATCTTGAGTTTGGAAAATCTTCCAGGACATTTTCCTCCTTGTAGTCAACAAGGTTTCCTATGATTGTGTCAGACTGAAAGATAAACCAAATCAAGTATTATGACTTTAAAAATTTATACATTTTTCAAAATATACTTACATCCTATTTTTTAAGTTATGAGGATTATGAAATTATTTTTATATTTACTTGAGTTTGAAAATTTTCCAGGACACTTAGAAAAATGTCCTTGTAGTCAACAAGGTTTCCTAGGATTATGTCATACTGGAAAAGAAACCAAGTCAAGTAAAATAGTATATTTTCAAAATGCATAATACTTTTCAAAATTTTTCAAAGTCTCATCTTTTTCTAAAATATAGTTAGTACTGGCAAAATATGTATAATATTTTTCAGAAAAACTTACATTTTTTAAAATATCTTTCAAAACTGCTCAATCTATTCTCTCAAAAGTACTTGCATGCTCCAAAAATCATTTTTTCAAAATAGTTGTACCTTAAAAAATCCGGTATTTTCTCAAAAATATTGTCTATGTCTAATGAGTTCAAAATACTCAAGTATTAGTTTTATGCTATGCTTTCAAAAATTTAATAGTATTTTAAGAAAGAACCAAAGGTTTTCATTGTTGGTGCAAGTATTTTTTGGTTTTTTTTATGTATGACAAAGGGGGAGAGGTGTGCTTAAGTTAGGAAATTTTCTTCCAGGATCAAAAATATATTTTCAAAACTAAGGTCATTTTTTGGTTGATCCCAAGGATAGTTAGCCCCTTCAACCAATCTAACTTAAGTTATTGTCAAACATCAAAAAGGGGGAGATTGTTGGTGCAAGTTGCATCAATGATGCTCTTCTTTAAGTGTTTTAATGTTTGACAATACACTTAAGTCAGTGATATATTGAACAGACAAAGGGGAGCTAAGGAGAAGTAACCCAGGTTGAAGAAATGTCCTAGTTAACCTAGGTATCGTAACCCTAAGACCTAGCGAAGGGCTGCTAGGCACTTAGCGAAGGGCTGCTAGGTATCGTAACCCTAAGACCTAGCGAAGGGCTGCTAGGCACCTAGCGAAGGGCTGCTAGGTATCGAAACCCTAAGACCTAGCGAAGGGCTGCTAGGCACCTAGCGAAGGGATGCTAGGCATAGAAGACCTAGCGAAGGACTGCTAGGCACCTAGCGAAGGGCTGCTAGGGAATGAAACCCTAAGACCTAGCGAAGGGATGCTAGGCATAGAAGACCTAGCGAAGGGCTGCTAGGCACCTAGCGAAGGGCTGCTAGGGAATGAAGACCTGGCGAAGGACTGCTAGGCACCTAGCGAAGGATTGCTAGGTAATGAAGTCTTGGTCCAAGGGACTGAGCAACTTAGCTGAGCGATAACTAAGGACAGGAGTAGAGACGGGTCGGGGTTCGGGCGTCTCGAGATCCGGAGTAATCGGAGGCTAAGCAAAAGTCCATCCGAAGGACTGGGTGGCAACCGTCTCCTGAAAGGAGTAGGTGAAGGGCGAGTTCTCGGGGATAGGAACTCGTGCCGATTCGACCTAGGGTTTCATGCAAATCCAAAGTCCGAACCAAGTCCTTAAGCTTAATATTTCATGTATCTATGCTTTGTGTTTTTGTATCTTGCAGGTATCAAGAACCGGAGACAAAGTAGGTAAACCAGGCAAAAAATTGCTCTTGCAGGCTTTAAGCAGGGCGCCCCCATCATTGGGGGCGCCCCCATGCAACCAGGGCGCCCCCAGCAAGGGGGGCGCCGCCAGGCAGTACTAAATCAGGCAGTTTCGTGATGCAGTCAAAATAGGTGTCATCCGGGGTGCCCGGAGCGTCCGGGGCGCCCGGATTTGAAGCTGTTTTGCTATTTCGAAGTCAGAACATAGGATAAGCCCTCACGGGGGCGCCCAGAGCATCTGGGGCGCCTTGGTCAAAGGTCTTATCACCTGTAACGAAGTAGGCGCAAGGATAAGAGTTGACCGAGTCTTCCGGGGTGCCCCCAGCGTCTGGGGCGCCCCCAGGAGGCCTATATAAGGGGCTTCGACCCCTCTGCTTCAGACACAACTGCCAAGTATTGTTCCAAGCATTCTGACCGACAACAACACGCTAGACACGAGGCTCTACGACCGGGAGGCTCCAGGAGGAAGTGCGCGGCACTTCAGAGGTCCAGATCGGCCGAGTTTCAGATTCCTGTTCGGTTTGCTTTTAGTTAATCCGTACTTATCTTTTAAATAATTGTTGCTTGTAATTGTACACTGTAAGACGGGTTTTCTCCGCCTCCGGAAATTCCGGAAAGGAGATCAATAGTGGACTCACGCCGAGTACATAAGCCTTGGACGTACTGACCCTGGGGGGTTGGGAACCAAGTAAATAATCCCGCTGTGTCCTTGTATTATTGTTTTCTTCGTTCTGTTTGTTTTCCGCTGCTACTAACTCTGAATCTAGAACGAAGATCCGAAAGTTTCCACGAAAGTTTTTAACGGTCAATATTCACCCCCCCTCTATCGACGGCACCGGTCATACAAAGAGGTCTTCAGAGAACTGAGTGCTCAGAGGAGGTCAGTGGATCAGTGGGTGACGAAGCCGTGGGTCAGTGGCTAACAAAGCCTATTGATACGCAGAAGGAAGGCTTAAGAGGAGGCTGGCGAAGCAGAGATAGTGATATCGGAAATCAATCAGACACAACGAGAACGAAGAGCTGAGTGAGGGTTCTTGTGTTAGAGTTGTGTGCTGTGTTGTGCTTTGTTAAGCTTCTTCTTCGTGCTTTTTGTGCTTGCGCTTAAGGTTGATCTGTAAGCTTGTTCTCAAAGTCTCTGTGCTTACTCTGATATCTGTCTAAGACTGTCTGTGGAGAGATTACTCCACCGAGAAGGAGATTTTCTTTGTAACGCCCGCCCTTATATCTACTCTCGGGGCGGGGTTACGTACTAGTCATTCATTCATATAATAAAATTTTAACATACAATAAAAGCAAGAGTGCGAGGACTAAGTGCTGAGCATGCTTATCTAAACTATCAGGTGATACTTACAAGTGCTAAGCATACTAGTCAATACATGCCAATCAAATATCATGCTTGAATCATTGGAACATGGTAGGTGCATAGTAAGTTTAGTAATACATGAATCATGATAGTAAGGTTCACAAGTAGTTCAACTCACAACATAATCAAACCTAATCAAGTATAAGGGTAATCACTAACATTCATCATCAAGGAGTCATTAGCAAAAGCATAATAAAGTAGATATATATAGAAATCTTTCTTTCCCGAGCCACCACCCCACACATCTTCAGCCCTCCTGCCTCTTCCTTTAGTTCAAGTGTTCCTTACCTTTATCTGCAGCATAAGACAACACATAACTAGTAAGCACAAAAGCTTAGTAAGGATCCTGTCCTACTCGCAAAATCCATACGAAAGCATACAACATGCACACATAATAAATCATAAACATGAGTTCATCATAGCATACTAAACATCAAAGTTTCTAAGCATGCAGCATAAAGTATCTTAAGCATACCCTTCACATATAATCAATGTTTTTCAAAACAATTCCATAAAGATATTACTTAAAAATACATCCATATCATATAGGGCCCAGTTGTGTACCACATGATGCGCGTTCCCTAATGAATTGGGGTAGCGAGCCACCAATCCTATTAGAGCAGGACCCTTACGTCCTACCGGAGCCATGACCTTAAGTTAACATGCACCCCGGATTTGTTTAATGACCCCCTTACGAGTCGGGTACACAACTTCCAAAGTAAAATACTTATCATGTCTTTACATATATGCTAAGGAGTACTCCAAATTCACTTCTCAAGGGACACACCACTCTTCAAGGGTGTTTCTAATCCCATAGGGACACACCTCACAACATAAGGGTGTTCTTGATCCCATACTTAGTGGAGTATCCTTTCAAGCATTTTAACATACACATCACATGAAATCTCATAAGGGTGCCCCATAGGCTATAAGACATGCTCATACATACATCATAATTCAACCACTTAAACATACTTTATATATGACAAGATTGGTCACATAGATCATACTCATATCATAGGAAGTGGTAGCATGCTAAACATTAAGTTTTTCAATCAAACATTCCATTTAAACATCACATGGATATACATATCATCATCCCCAAACATAAGCATATCTCATAGGGTAATTTAACCTTCACAAACCCTAACCTTGGGGTGTTGGCCGAAAGTCATAGGGTAGAGGAAATTAGGGTTTTTGAAATGAAACATTCACACAGACATTTATACAAACACCTTGTATACACTATCATACAATACACTAAGCATGGATATATTATAGGATAATTCAACCCTCACTAACCCTAGTTCCATGCCTTGGTCGAAACCCATCCAAACCCTAAACCCTAGTTTTTGTCATGACAAAATGAAGGGACACAACATATATGTATACTCTAAGTTCCAAGGAGTCTTCTCATGTATCAAGGAGTAGCCAAGGTCTCCCCCTTGGGGGTGGCCGAAACCTATACTAGGGTAAAAACCCTAGGTTTTGTTCACTACATTTTGAAGGAAACAACATACACATATACCCTAAGTTCCAAGGGGTCTTCTCATGCATTAAGGAGTAACCAAGGCCTTCCCCTAAGGGGTGGTCGAAACTCATCAAGGGGAAAATCCCCATTTTCGAAACAATCAAGGAGAAAAACATACAATAACCATTACACTGCAGGCGAGGGGATACTTACATCCTTTCACTTGACTTTCACTTTCTCTAAACCTTTAGAGTACCCTTGGTTGAAGGAGGGTGAGTGTTCTCCTTACTAGCACTTCCCTAGAACCTTTGGCCCTAGTAGAGGGCAAGATCTTTGGATGGTCTTCTTCCTTCCAATTCCCTAGGGTTAGAACCCTAGGGTTTACTTTTCGAAAATGAAAAGGAAAGGGGAGAGTGAATTTTCAGTGGGGAGAGTGAGGAAGAAGAAGAGAGGAAGTTATTCCAACCTCTCATTCTCTTATTTATACTTTTCTCATGAAGAGACATGTCTCTTTACTTCCCTAGCTTTAACAAGCATGTTTCTTATTCTCTCAACATGAAACATAACTTGGTTCATTGGTTATGATATGATTAGTGCAACTAGGAGGTTCAAGGTTCAATTCTTGCTTCCTCCTTTCTACATTTCTTTTTTATCACATTTTGCACTAATCCACATCCAAGCCTATTAAGCCAAGCCCATCATGAAATTTAATAATAATAATAATGTTTCATGAATTCATAATATTTCATATGGGAAAATTTTGGGGTGTTACATTCTTATCCGGATTTTCAATTCTAGGGTTTGATCTGCAGACGATCAAGGGATCACCCACCTCACGGGCATGCCAAGGAGTAGAGGCAAGTTATCCTCGAACCAATTGTAAATCCTTCTGTTAGCATCTGGTTTGTTTTCTTTCAAATTTCTTTCTGTTCTGTATTTTTGCTTCCACTGCTAACCTAAGTGTAGAAAGAATTAAAAAAGAAGCCAATCTTTAAGTGGGTGGCTATTCACACCCCCTCTCTAGCCATCCCAGATCCAACAAGTGGTATTAGAGCCTGGGGCTCTTATCCGGATTCATTCCAACGGTTTCACATAATATTATATTTTCAATTCATTGTCATTTTCTGTGTTATATTAGTAATATATTTTATATTAATTACGTATGATTTTATAATATTTTAAAAATATATTTATGTACGAATAATTATGTAATAAATATTAAACATAAAAATTATATTTTTTAATATATATTAATTGGATGTAATTTTTCTAGAAACAATTATTAAATATAAATGAAATATTAAGTTTAAATATAATAATTATATTGAAAATGATTACTAAATTAACATGTAGGTCGATAATTAAATTATGAATAAGAAAAAATATAATATACTAATGAATACTCATTTTTGGTTCCACTGGTGAGTTTGATGTGTTTAATAAAAAGTTTAAATTAAATTAATATATTTTATCTTTAATTTTGTGATGCAAAAGATAATAATGTTCCTCTTAGATTTCTCTCCACTTTCACCATGAAAGATTGGTAAATCATGATATTGTGGAACCTCCTAAAAGAGGAACTTTATCTTAAATAATTTAAGATCCAAATTATGTTCTTCTTTTAGTCAAAGTTTAGGCATGTTAGATGAAATTAAGATGGACAACCAACTTTGTTGGCAAATGACCCTTCTTTAAGAGCCCGAAATGTAAAATTATACTTGGAAAACAAGCTTTAGAGATATATTTTAAAATGGAAGTTAAATTTAGAAATTATATTATAGGACTTTATAAACAAAAACATTCAGTCTTAAATTTTCTTTACAAATGAAAATATGACTTTTAGAGAAGGATTTTTTTATCTATATATGAAACTTCATTTTCTTGTAATGAACTGTAATAAAAGGTATAGCAATATATAGTTGCTTTATTACTAAATTGGATATAACATGAAATGATACAAAACACAAGTTGATAGAATCAATTATGATATGGGATCGATACTCAAAGTCGATATACAGTGTTGAAGAACAACTTTATTAGCTAGAGTATATACCCATCCATCTTTCTAGATTAGCATTTATAGATGCATATGCATTTATAAATCGATCCATCAAAATTCCTAATGCATTGTCCCCTTCCATGATAGTTAAGAAAGCATTCTTCTTGACATTTAGCCAGATCGCTCTTCATCGGACTAACCACGAGAAGAAGCATGAGTTAGAGCCATGATCCCGATCTAACCCTATGGGTTAAGCCTTGAATAAAGGATGTGTGGGCTCCCGTGTCTTGATCAAGAGGACCAGACACCAGGCAGAAAAGTCCTAGTTGCGGCTAGGAGGTGAAGTCCTAGTAGGTTGGGTGGACCGAGGGGCGGTGAAGTCCTAATAGGTCGGGTGGACTGAGGGGCGGTGAAGTCCTAGTAGGTCGGGAGGGCCGAGGGGCAGAAAGTCCTGGTGGGTTGAGGATCAGACATCAAACGGAAAGGGTTTCCGTTTGAGGGGGGCTTGTGGTCGTTTGTTGGAGGGGGAGATTGTTGGGGTTGCAAGATTGCAAACATAGTCCCACATCGAAAACACAAGGGAAAAATATTTTACTTGATATAATGACATCATGTATTATTATGCATAGTATGATAATTGAAGATGAATGTGAATTAAATGCATCAATCATGGAACACTTCGATGTGCCATCTCAAGATGTTGAACCAGTAGTAGATGATCATACTCGGTTTGAAGATTTTTTGGCTTGAAACAGACAAATCAAAGACAAAGAAGCTCATATTGCCCTTCGAAATGCGTTTATTGATCATATATGGGAACAATATAGTAATTCTGAATGTTAAATTCACATAATATTATATTTTCAATTAACTGTTATTTTCTGTGTTATATTAGTAATATATTTTATCTTAATTACGTAAGATTTTATAATATTTTTAAAATATATTTATGTACAAATAATTATGTAATAAATATTAAACATAAAAATTATAATTTTTAATATATATTAATTGGATGTAATTTTTCTAAAAACAATTATTAAATAAAAATGAAATATTAAGTTTAAATATAATAATTATATTGAAAATGATTACTAAATTAACATGTAGGTCGATAATTAAATTATGAATAAGAAAAAAAATATAATATTCTAATGAATATTCATTTTTGGTTCCACTGGTGAGTTTGATGTGTTTAATAAAAAGTTTAAATTAAATTAATATATTTTATCTTTAATTTTGTGATGGAAAAGATAATAATGTTCCTCTTAGATTTCTCTCCACTTTCACCGTGAAAGATTAGTAAATCAATATATTGTGGAACCTCCTAAGGGAGGAACTTCACCTTAAATAATTTAAGATCCAAATTATGTTCTTCTTTTAGTCAAAGTTTAGGCATGTTAGATGAAATTAAGATGGACAACCAACTTTGTTGGCAAATGACCCTTCTTTAAGAGCCCGAAATGTAAAATTATACTTGGAAAACAAGCTTTATAGATATATTTTAAAACGGAATTTAAATTTAGAAATTATATTATAGGACATTATATACAAAAACATTCAGCCTTAAATTTTCTTTACAGATGAAAATATGACTTTTAGAGAAGGATGCTTTTATCTATATATGAAACTTCGTTTTCTTGTAATGAACTGTAATAAAAGGTAGAGCAATATATAGCTGCTTTATTACTAAATTGGATATAAGATGAAATGATAAAAAACACAAATTGATACAATCAATTATGATATGGGATCGATACTCAAAGTCGATATACAGTGTTGAAGAACAACTTTATTAGCTAGAGTATATATCCATCCATCTATCTAGATTAGCATTTATAGACCCATATGCATTTATAAATCGATCCATCAAAATTCCCAATGCATTGCCCCCTTCCATGATAATTAAGAAATCATTCTTGTCGACATTTAGCTAAGGTGCATCCGCTTTCGTGAAGCATCTTTGTGCAAACTCTCGCACTTTGAGCCTTCGTCGTCCCAACTGCATGTTTTATGATACATTAGCATATAATTTTTTGTATATTATTTATGACCAAAGAAATCAAATATTGATATTATGTAAAAAGAATATCGACATGTCACTTGTAAAAGCAATCGCTATCATCAACTAAAAGATGAAGATACCTGAGGAGGTGACTACAAGAAGGACAAGGAAGAACACTAGAGATACTTTTGCCATCTCAAGTTTGAATAAGAGCTTTGGATAATTTAACTGAGAATGCTTTCAATGATATAAATCTATATATATATATATATAGACAGCGCACTACCATCATTAGACCATCTCCAACCGAACCCCTTTGCACTATATTTGGAGTAAATATTACACCATAATGCTCAAACCGATGATTATATTTCAATACCATTCTTGGTGTTGCACTGTTGCACCACCAAATTTGGTGATATTATTTTTTATTTTTAAAAAACTAATTATAATATATAATCATTAAATATATTATATATTAGTAAATATTATACCACTAAATATCATAAATTAAAATTAATTTATAATAAATATTTTTCCATAATATTTAATAATATTAATTATTTATTATAGATATAAATTAAACAATATAATAACGTATTTTAATTTTATTAAGTATAGTTATAAAGATTTAATTGAATAAAAATTTTATTCATTAAACTTATTTAATTATAATTATATTTATATATTATATTTCTAATTTAAAAAATATAAATTTTATTATGCACTAATAATATTTTATATATATTTTATTATGCACTAATTAAAAATAATATGTTACACTAATTATATATTATTATGCAATAATTAAAAAATATTTAATTATATCAATAATTATATTTTAATTAAATTTTATTATATTGCAGGACCTTCATGTTTTTTGCAGAAAAATATTTTACTTGATATAATGAAATCATGTATTATTATGCATAGTATGATAATTGAAGATGAATGTGATTTAAATGCATCAATCATGGAACACTTCGATTTGCCATCTCAAGATGTTGAACCAGCAGTAGATGATCGTACTCGGTTTAAAGATTTTTTGCTCGATACAGACAAATCAAAGACAAAAAGCTCATATTGCCCTTCAAATGCGTTAATTGATCATATATGGGAACAATATAGTAATTCTGAATGTTAAATTCAATAATATTATATTTTCAATTCACTGTCATTTCTTGTTATATTAGTAATATATTTTATCTTAATTACGTATGATTTTATAATATTTTTAAAATATATTTATGTATGAATAATTATGTAATAAATATTAAACATAAAAATTATAATTTTTAATATATATTAATTGGATGTAATTTTTCTAAAAACAATTATTAAATATAAATGAAATATTAAGTTTAAATATAATAATTATATTCAAAATGATTACTAAATTAACATGTAGGTCGATAATTAAATTATGAATAAGAAAAAAATATAATATTCTAATGAATATTCATTTTTGGTTCCACTGGTGTGTTTGATGTGTTTAATAAAAAGTTAAATATAATTAATATATTTTATCTTTAATTTTGTGATGCAAAAGATAATAATGTTCCTCTTAGATTTCTCTCCACTTTCACCGTGAAAGATTGGTAAATCGTGATATTGTGGAACCTCCTAAGGGAGGAACTTCACCTTAAATAATTTAAGATCCAAATTATGTTCTTCTTTTAGTCATAGTTTAGGCATGTTAGACGAAATTAAGATGGACAACCAACTTTGTTGGCAAATGACCCTTCTTTAAGAGCCCGAAATGCAAAATTATACATGGAAAATAAGCTTTAGAGATATATTTTAAAACGGAATTTAAATTTAGAAATTATATTATAGGACTTTATATACAAAAACAATCAGTCTTAAATTTTCTTTATAGATGAAAATATGACTTTTGGAAAAGGATTTTTTTTATCTATATATGAAACTTGATTTTCTTGTAATGAACTGTAATAAAAGGTATAGCAATATATAGTTGCTTTATTACTAAATTGGATATAACATGAAATGATAAAAAACACAAATTGATACAATCAATTATGATATGGGATCGATACTCAAAGTCGATATACAGTGTTGAAGAACAACTTTATTAGCTAGAGTATATATCCATCCATCTTTCTAGATTAGCATTTATAGACGCATATGCATTTATAAATCGATCCATCAAAATTCCCAATGCATTGTCCCCTTCCATGATAGTTAAGAAAGCATTCTTGTTGACATTTAGCCAAGGTGCATCCGCTTTCGTGAAGCGTCTTTGTGCAAACTCTCGCACTTTGAGCCTTCGTCGTCCCAACTGCATGTTTTAAGATACATTAGCATATAATTTTTTGTATAGTATTTATGACCAAAGAAATCAAATATTGATATTATGTAAAAAGAATATCGACATGTCACTTGTAAAAGCAATCTCTATCATCAACTAAAAGATGGAGATACCTGAGGAGGTGACTACAAGAAGGACAAGGAAGAACACTAGAGATACTTTTGCCATCTCAAGTTTGAATAAGAGCTTGGGATAATTTAACTGAGAATGCTTTCGATGATATACATATATATATAGTCAGCGCACTACCATCATTAGACCATCTCCAACCGAACCCCTTTCACTAAATTTGGAGTAAATATTACACCATAATGCTCAACAGATTATATTTCAATACCATTCTTGGTGTTGCAGCATGCATCACCAAATTTGGTGTTGCACTGTTGCAACACCAAATTTGGTGATATTATTATTTTAATTATTTTATTTTTAAAAAATGATTATAATATATAATCATTAAATATAATATATATTAGTAAATATTATACCATTAAATATCATAAATTAAAATTAATTTATAATAATTTTTTCCATAATTATTTAATCATATTAATTATTTATTATAGTTATAAATTAAACAATATAATAACGTATTTTAATTTTATTAAGTATAGTTATAAAGATTTAATTGAATAAAAATTTTATTTATCAAACATTATTTAATTATAATTATATTTATAAATTATATCACTAATTTAAAAAATATATATTTTATTATGCACTAATTAAAAAAAATATGTTACTCCAATTATATATTATTATGCACTAACTAAAAAAATATTTAATTATATCAGTAATTATATTTTGATTAAATTTTATTATATTGCAGGACCTTCACGTTTTTGGTAGAAATATATTTTACTTGATATAATGACATCATGTATTATTATGCATAGTATGATAATTGAATATGAATGTGATTTAAATGCATTAATCGTGGAACACTTCGATGTGCCATCTCAAGATGTTGAACCAGCAGAAGATGATCGTACTCGGTTCAAAGATTTTTTAGATCGATACAAACAAATCAAAGACAAAAAAGCTCATATTGCCCTTCGAAATGAGTTAATTGATCATATATGGGAATAATATAGTAATTCAGAATGTTAAATTCACATAATATTATATTTTCAATTCACTGTCATTTTCTGTGTTATATTATTAATATATTTTATCTTAATTACGTATGATTTTATAATATTTTTAAAATATATTTATGTATGAATAATTATGTAATAAATATTTAACATAAAAATTATAATTTTTAATATATATTAATTTGATGTAATTTTTCTAAAAACAATTATTAAATATAAATGAAATATTATGTTTAAATATAATAATTATATTCAAAAGATTACTAAATTAACATGTAGGTCGATAATTAATTTATGAATAAGAAAAAAATATAATATTCTAATGAATATTCATTTTTGGTTCCACTGGTGAGTTTGATGTGTTTAATAAAAAGTTTAAATAAAATTAATATATTTTATCTTTAATTTTGTGTTGGAAAAGATAATAATGTTCCTCTTAGATTTCTCTCCACTTTCACCGTGAAAGATTGGTAAATCAAGATATTGTGGAACCTCCTAAGGGAGGAACTTCACCTTAAATAATTTAAGATCCAAATTATGTTCTTCTTTTTGTCATAGTTTAGGCATGTTAGACGAAATTAAGATGGACAACCAACTTTGTTGGCAAATGACCCTTCTTTAAGAGCCCGAAATGTAAAATTATACTTGGAAAACAAGCTTTAGAGATATATTTTAAAACGGAATTTAAATTTAGAAATTATATTATAGGACTTTATAGACAAAAACATTCAGTCTTAAATTTTCTTTACAGATGAAAATATGACTTTTAGAGAAGGATTTTTGTATCTATATATGAAACTTCGTTTTCTTGTAATGAACTGTAATAAAAGGTATAGCAATATATAGTTGCTTTATTACTAAATTGGATATAACATGAAATGATAAAAAACACAAATTGATACAATCAATATGATATGGGATCGATACTCAAAGTCGATATACAGTGTTGAAGAACAATTTATTAGCTAGAGTATATATCCATCATCTTTCTAGATTAGCATTTATAGACGCATATGCATTTATAAATCATCCATCAAAATTCCCAATGCATTGTCCCCTTCCATGATAGTTAAGAAAGCATTCTTGTTGACATTTAGCCAAGGTGCATCCGCTTTCGTGAAGCGTCTTTGTGCAAACTCTCGCACTTTGAGCCTTCGTCGTCCCAACTGCATGTTTTATGATACATTAGCATATAATTTTTTGTATATTATTTATGACCAAGCAAATCAAATATTGATATTATGTAAAAAGAATATCGACATGTCACTTGTAAAAGTAATCTCTATCATCAACTAAAAGATGGAGATACCTGAGGAGGTGACTACAAGAAGGACAAGGAAGAACACTAGAGATACTTTTGCCATCTCAAGTTTGAATAAGAGCTTGGGATAATTTAATTGAGAATGCTTTCGATGATATACATATATATATAGTCAGCGCACTACCATCATTAGACCATCTCCAACCGAACCCCTTTCACTAAATTTGGAGTAAATATTACACCATAATGCTCAAACCGATGATTATATTTCAATACCATTCTTGGTGTTGCAGCATTGCATCACCAAATTTGGTGTTGCACTGTTGCAACACCAAATTTGGTGATATTATTATTTTTAATTATTGTTATTTTTAAAAAACTGATTATAATATATAATCATTAAATATAATATATATTAGTAAATATTATACCATTAAATATCATAAATTAAAATTAATTTATAATAAATTTTTTTCCATAATTATTTATTATATTAATTATTTATTATAGTATAAATTAAACAATATAATAACATATTTTAATTTTATTAATATAGTTATAAAGATTTAATTGAATAAAAATTTTATTTATCAAACATTATTTAATTATAATTATATTTATAAATTATATCACTAATTTAAAAAATATATATTTTATTATGCACTAATTAAAAATAATATGTTACACTAATTATATATTATTATGCACTAATTAAAAAAATCTTTAATTATATCAGTAATTATATTTTGATTAAATTTTATTATATTGCAGGACCTTCACGTTTTTGGTAGAAATATATTTTACTTGATATAATGACATCATGTATTATTATGCATAGTATGATAATTGAATATGAATGTGATTTAAATGCATTAATCGTGGAACACTTCGATGTGCCATCTCAAGATGTTGAACCAGCAGTAGATGATCGTACTCGGTTCAAAGATTTTTTAGCTCGATACAGACAAATCAAAGACAAAAAAGCTCATATTGCCCTTCGAAATGAGTTAATTGATCATATATGAGAACAATATAGTAATTCTGAATGTTAAATTTACATAATATTATATTTTCAATTCACTGTCATTTCCTGTGTTATATTAGTAATATATTTTATCTTAATTACGTATGATTTTATAATATTTTTAAAATATATTTATGTATGAATAATTATGTAATAAATATTTAACATAAAAATTATAATTTTTAATATATATTAATTTGATGTAATTTTTCTAAAAACAATTATTAAATATAAATGAAATATTATTTTTAAATATAATAATTATATTCAAAACGATTACTAAATTAACATGTAGGTCGATAATTAAATTATGAATTAGAAAAAATATAATATTCTAATGAATATTCATTTTTGGTTCCACTGGTGCGTTTGATGTGTTTAATAAAAAGTTTAAATAAAATTAATATATTTTATCTTTAATTTTGTGTTGGAAAAGATAATAATGTTCCTCTTAGATTTCTCTCCACTTTCACCGTGAAAGATTGGTAAATCAAGATATTGTGGAACCTCCTAAGGGAGGAACTGCACCTTAAATAATTTAAGATCCAAATTATGTTCTTCTTTTAGTCAAAGTTTAGGCATGTTAGACGAAATTAAGATGGACAACCAACTTTGTTGGCAAATGACCCTTCTTTAAGAGCCCGAAATGTAAAATTATACTTGGAAAACAAGCTTTGGAGATATATTTTAAAACGGAATTTAAATTTAGAAATTATATTATAGGACTTTATAGACAAAAACATTCAGTCTTAAATTTTCTTTACAGATGAAAATATGACTTTTAGAGAAGGATTTTTTTATCTATATATGAAACTTAATTTTCTTGTAATGAACTGTAATAAAAGGTATAGCAATATATAGTTGCTTTATTACTAAATTGGATATAACATGAAATGATAAAAAACACAAATTGATACAATCAATTATGATATGGGATCGATACTCAAAGTCGATCTACAGTGTTGAAGAACAACTTTATTAGCTAGAGTATATATCCATCCATCTTTCTAGATTAGCATTTATAGACACATATGCATTTATAAATCCATCCATCAAAATTCCCAATGCATTGTCCCCTTCCATGATAGTTAAGAAAGCATTCTTGTTGACATTTAGCCAAGGTGCATCCGCTTTCGTGAAGCATCTTTGTGCAAACTCTCGCACTTTGAGCCTTCATCGTCCCAACTGCATGTTTTAAGATACATTAGCATATAATTTTTTGTATAGTATTTATGACCAAAGATTGATATTATGTAAAAAGAATATCGACATGCCACTTGTAAAAGCAATCGCTATCATCAACTAAAAGAAGAAGATACCTGAGGAGGTGACTACAAGAAGGACAAGGAAGAACACTAGAGATACTTTTGCCATCTCAAGTTTGAATAAGAGCTTGGGATAATTTAACTGAGAATGCTTTCGATGATATACGTATATATATATAGTCAGCGCACTACCATCATTAGACCATCTCCAACCGAACCCCTTTGCACTATATTTGGAGTAGATATTACACCATAATGGTCAAACCGATGATTATATTTCAATACCATTCTTGGTATTGCAACAGTGCATCACCAAATTTGGTGTTACACCGTTGCAACACCAAATTTGGTGATATTATTATTTTTAATTATTGTTATTTTTAAAAAACTGATTATAATATATAATCATTAAATATAATATATATTAGTAAATATTATACCATTAAATATAATAAATTAAAATTAATTTATAATAAATATTTTTCCATAATTATTTAATCATATTAATTATTTATTATATATATATTATTAAACAATATAATAACGTATTTTAATTTTATTAAGTATAGTTATAAAGATTTAATTGAATAAAAATTTTATTTATCAAACATTATTTAATTATAATTATATTTATAAATTATATCACTAATTTAAAAAATATATATTTTATTATGCACTAATAATATTATATATATATTTTGTAAAATATGACCAATTAAAAAATCAGCAAAGTAAATTTTTCTAGGGAGTAAGGTGGAAAAATTTAGGGTTATTGAGTGGGTAAATCATTTAATCCTAAATATATCTGAGGCGAATTTTTAGAAATGGGAGGGTTAAATGGTTAAAACTCTTACCCTAAGGGTAAAAGAGGAATTTGAGAAGAGAGGACTTTATTGCAAAAATCCCATCACATATAACCTTCCTCCCCCCTCTTTCCGGCCGCAGCCACGCGAGCCTCGACCTCTCTCTCCCGATTTCTTTCCCCTCTCTCTCGCATGCCCTAGTCGCAGCAACCATCGTCGCCGGTGACTACTCTTCATCGCCTCTCCTTCGATTGGGCTTCTACAGAGTGTCCACCTGCGCCGAGGAGCCCTAGCTCGCAGCGGAAGTAACCGATTCTTTCTCCTCGTCTCCTCGCATGTTCTAGCGGAGTCGAGCCCTGCGTTCAGGCTGGGATCCGAGGCTGGGCAAGCTAGGATCTTCCTCAGTGGCTGGAAATCCATTTCTCTGATTTGAATTCCACCGAGGCACCAAATTGAGGTAAGAAATGGGCTGATCGTGTAGCTCAGGGTCCTGCCTCTCTTTGATTGATAAATTGGTTTTGTTTGTTGGATTCGGAGTTTGAATTGGAGTTTGGGTTGGATTGTGTAGCAGATTTCGGCTGTTCTTCCCCTGGTTAGAGTTGTGGAGGTTGCCGGGGATAATAGGTAAGGGTTTTGGCTGAGGTGGGTTCTCTGATCAGTCCTGCCCTGATTCTCTTCTAGCATGTTGGTTTCAGGTCCACCGGAACTCACTGGGTGGAAGAACTCCAACTAAGTTGAGCTCTACCGTGCTTTGATTTAGGGATCAATTAGACAACAAGATCGAGGTAAAATGGCATGTTAATAAATGACTAATTATTGGATTTACTCCAGAATTTAGAATTGGGAGGGGTTAAGTTTAATTTGAAACTTAAACCTAACAACCTAAGCTTAAGGAACTTGAATTCGAGTTTACCTTTAAAGTAAATCTAATCTTAATTACCAAGGGTAATTAAATGGAAAAGGATGGATTAGGTTAACCCTAAAACGGATTAGGGATTAATTAGCTAGTTGTTATTTTTGTAATAGCTAATTAAATCTATCCGTGATACAGGGACTTGATTTGCATTACTGTGTGGATTATATTGGGCAGGCGGTTCTCTCCTTTTGATACGGACTTCACTTTCTTTGGAGGCGGGTGCCTTTTGAATTATCTGTAAGATTATACGCTATCCTTGTTTATTATGCTGGTTCTGGATACTTGTTATTTATCCCTGAGTTATTATGCTGTTAGTTCCATACAGTCTCAAGTATTGTCATATCTATATGTATGCTTAGATATCGTGAGGTATCTCTTGCATTTGACATTGAGGGATCAGTAGTTTCCGGCCAGTATACCTTGTTGGTTACCTGTATTTCCTGTTATAGGATTCAGACTGAGACTTAGTATACTGAGGACTTGGTGAGGGAGGTATGTGTACCTGTCATACACCATCTTTGCATTGTTGTATGCCGACGATCAGTGACTCCCTTGTGGTTGAGCCTATCGTCTTCCGGTACACGATATGCGCACACGGCCACTCATGGGTTAGTGGATACCGTAGGGTGTGCGCATTTGCCCTGTATTGCTCCGTTCGGCCACTATTTGGAGGGTGGGTCTGGGCGTGGTAGCAGCCAGGGATCCCTTCTCGTACTGAGCCACGAGGAGATGAGAGCTAGACTCCCCCATTGCTTGGGGTAGGAGCGTAGTCTCCGCCAGCATCCGGTCCACCCGATTACTCAGGAGCAGTGATAGCAGGGTGCGTACACTTGTCATAGCTTTACCCTCTCAGACGTCGCCTATGACAGGTGTACGATGATCTGACTGGTGTCAGGGGTGACACATGTCATTGCACCATGTGCATATTTTGCATCGTGCATTGTTTGCTGCACTTGATTTCTGCACTTGTTTGACATGCATATTCTGGAGATTTGTTATCTGAGATTATATGTCTATTGGTATTCCATAGGTATTTATTATCCTCTTTTCATGTTAGATGGATTCTGATATGTATCTACCCCAGTATATTTTCAGTACTAGTCTTTCCGTATTGTTGATATGAGACTGTATTAGCGGAACTCTTATTGTTAGTATAACTTTCTATGCATATCTATTCTGTGACGACCCACCTTCTTTAACTTCTCTCCCTTAAGACGGGCGCCACTTTTACTTAACCTTAATTTTACCTTATGCTTAGCCTTAAGTTACAACTACTTGACTTCCCTTAACTTGCTCTGAATTTTTCCCCTTTAAAAAAAAACTTTCATTTTATTTGCTTTACGAGGATTTGACCCCTAGACCTCTTAATTGTAAAACTGAAGCACTAACCAGCTGCTCTATACCACTTCTTTTCAATGGTACCAGTCGACTGCTATATAGCTAGTCGACTGGTATCGGCCACAGAAACTTTCTGTGCCCGGCACCAGTCGACTGGCCTCATTGCAGTCAACTGGTGCATCGAACAGAAACTTTCTGTTCGATAGGGCAGTCGACTGGTTCTGAACCAGTCGACTGACACGCCTGAAAACCTGCATTTCAGACCTGAAAACCATCTCCAACGATCCACAAAACATACACTTTCAAGACATACAAAGACATAACTCCATTTCTATACTCTATGCTAGTTTTATGAACATTTTAGCAACTCAAAACGAATCCAATAACTTGAAATTAGAATCCTTGCGAGATTTAACAAAACTATCAAAACGTAAGAAAAACACTCTAGAGTTTGTACCAAACTTAACCTCTATGCGTAGTTTAAACAAAGTCATTCATTCTACCACTTCAAAACACCAAAACACATGTTCTATAAGACTTAGCCCAAAGATCTCTCCCACGGTTCCGCCGCCACTGAACATCAAAGCAAGTCCCTTCGCCTCCTTAACTTATGCTTTTTCTTTACCTTTATCTGCAATAGAAGGAAAATGCAACTAATAAGCAAATTGCTTAGTAAGTAAATCCTAACTCACAAATCCAAACGATAAGGGATAAACATGCTCTTTTCAAAGAATGCTTGCTTCAAATACATGCACTGGGAAATATTTGCACATGAGAACTTTCCTACACTTATCATGCTCAATCATGATTGAAAACATTTACTAGCATCAAAACACTTGCAAACTTAACATGCTCATGATTTCTTTTGAAACTTACTAATGATACATTTCCATGCTTTAAAACACTAACTTCTTTGCTCTTTCTCTTTAACATGTTTATAACATAACCATGTCAACATACATAACCAAAAACATGCACTTAAAGAAATTGAAACACTTACATAAACTCATATACTTCAAAATAATAATCAACTTTCTCAGGCCTTGACACTGTACCATGGTATCAATGTACCAATGTGCGCATCCCTAATAGGTTTCGGGGTAGCTAGCCACCACACCCTATTAGAGCTTCTTTCTAACTTTCTGTGGGCCTCTCTTTTGCCCGGTACATGTCACTTTACAAAAGTAAAATACTTTCTTATTCATAATGCTTATACTTATTAAGCTATCTTTCTTTTTACATAAATCTTTGCACTACAAAACTTTACCTTTCTCACTTGGAACATTCATCGAGCACCTTGCGTGCCCTTAACCCAAAACTCATCTTTGAGACTTTTCAAGAACTTGGTCTTTCATGCTTAGATCACACATATAAAATCTACTCCAATTCAAGTTCTATGATTAAAAACATGTATTCTTTAGAAAATTAAATCACACAATAAACAATATTCTCAAAGCATGCACTTAGATCACAAAATCATGGTTCTACAACGATAAACTACATGCGAAGCTACTTCTATTGCAGGTGAGTGATTTACTTACCCTTTTCTTGAAGAAAACTCACTAAGTATCTCGAAATTTCTAGTGTAGGGTTCTTTTCCTCTTCCTTTGCAAGAAAACTCCACTTAACCCTAGGGAAGAAGCCCTAGGCTCTCCACTCAAGAGGAGGAAGAAGGAGGAAGAAAACCCTTGGTTTTCTCCCTGTTTTCGCAGCCCCCAAGCTCCTTATTCGCGCAGCCTCTCCAAGCCCTAATGGGGTTTTAACTCAACTTAAGTGGAAGTTTGAATACCTCTTCATGAAACAGGCTAAATCAACTATAATATTATTTCGTTTCATCCTTTTCTGTGCTTGATACCCTAGCCCAGCTGGTTACTCGGATGCCCTTAAGGACTTGCTTGCCTTGTGGTTGCGGGATCAAATCCCACCTGACCCCTTATTTTTTTCTTTTTATTTTTAATCCGAAAAATGCTATAAAATTCCGAAAAATCCCTAATAATACTAGAAAATTATTGGGTGTTACAATCCTCCCTACCTTATAAAAAGTTCGTCCTCGAACTTAGAACAGCTATGGATACCTTTGCCTCATGCTATCTTCTGATTCCCAGGTTGCCTCTTCATACTTCTGATTTAGCCATAAGACTTTCACTAATGGTACCACTTTGTTCCTCAGCTTCTTATCTGCTTAATCTATTATCTGAATAGGTCGACTTTCATAACTGAGATCTTCTTGCACTTGTACCATCTGTGGCTCAATCACTTGGTTGGCATCTGGGATATGCTTCTTTAGCATTGAGACATGAAACGCATTGTGTATTGCTGACATCTCTGGAGGTAGCTCCAACTCATAAGCTACTTTGCCAACTCTTTTCGTCACTAGGTACGGTCCTATGTATCGAGGACTTAGCTTGCCTTTCTTGCCAAATCTCATCACACCCTTCATAGGGGCTACTTTGAGGAAAACTGTGTCCCCAACTTTAAACTCTAATGGTCTACGGCGTACATCGGCATAACTCTTCTGCCTACTCTGAGCAGTTTCTATTCTCTGGCGGATACTCCTTATAGCTTCTGTGGTATCATATATGAGATCAGTCTGAGACCCCATTTCTTTCTTCTCACTACCTTCATACCAACAGAGGGGAGATCTACACCTCCTGCCATAAAGAGCTTCGTAGGGTGCCATACCAATAGTGGCTTGGTAACTATTGTTGTAGGCAAACTCAGCTAAACATAAATATTTACACCAACTGCCTTTGAAATCTAATGCACAAACTCTGAGCATATCTTCTAGAATTTGATTCACTTTCTCTGTCTGTCCATCAGTCTGGGGATGGAAAGCTATGCTGAATTTCAGTTTGGTGCCTAACGCTGTCTGTACGCACTCCCAAAAGTGTGAAGTGAAACGACCATCCCTATCAGAGATAATGGTCTTCGGGACTCCGTGTAGTCGGATCACTTCCTGCACATATAATTGGGCTAACTTTTCAATTGAGTAAGACACTCTGATTGCCAAAAAGTGGGCAGACTTGGTCAATCTGTCTACTATCACCCAAATAGCATCATAGCCATTAGTTGTCTTTGGTAAACCAACTATGAAATCCATGGCTATGTCTTCCCATTTCCACTCTGGAATCTGAATGGGCTGTAGGACACCTCCTGGTCTCTGGTGTTCTGCTTTAACTCTCTGACATGTCAGGCAGGTGCTGACATACCTAGCTATGTCTCTTTTTATTCCGGACCACCAAAATCTTCTTTTCAAGTCCTGGTACATCTTGGTAGAACCAGGATGCATGGAGTAGGGAGTTCCATGGGCTTCTTCAAGAATCTTCTTTCTCAGCTCTTCATTCTTGGGAACACACAAACGGTCACCATAATAGAGTATCCCACTGTCAGATACTCTAAACTCTTTACTCTCTTCTTCTTGCACCTTTTGCTTGATCCTTTGGATATCAGAATCCTCAGCTTGCTCTTTCTGTATCTCTTCAAGGAAAGTGGACTCTAGTGTCAATAGGGCTAGCTGTCCATCAATAATCTCCACTCCATAATCTACTATCTCCTTCTGTAATGGTGGTGCCAATACTGATAAGGACATCAAAGTGGCACAAGCCTTTCTACTCAGTGCATCTGTGTAACACCCGCTTTTTTTTTCTTTGACCACCATAAAGCGGTGTTACGTTAACATACTTAGGTCATGTAGACATCATAACGCAACGGAAAATTTTAAACTTACACCTACATGCACTTTCTACCATTCCTAGCATCATAACATACTTAGCATCATGTCATACTTAGCATCATGTTATACTTTAGCATTCTGTCATACTTTAGCATCATATCATAGAGTCATAGTCATATTCAAGTACTTAGTAGTAAAGGTAAAGTTCTATCATAAGGCAAGCAAACATATGGTCTCTTGGCCAAGTCACTATCACACACATTCTGCAAAGCCCTCCTGCTGCTTCCTTACTGTTCCTTTGCGTGATCTGCGGTATAAGATAATAAAACTATAAGCACACAGGCTTAGTAAGACTCTTTCCTACTCACTAAAACCGTCCGTCACTTAATCATAAACATATGAAACATTAGCACTCTTAGCGCTTTACTTAGAACATCATCCTTAGCATCACTTAGCATTCATTTGACATGTCATGGACATAGCTTCACCCCATTCATAGCATGGCATAAACATAACCATAAACATTCGGGTATGGCATAATTATTGACATAACATAAACATCGTAAACAATCATAGCATGGCATAATACTTGATATAGACATAAATAAAATTATGGCATAAATCTAATTACAATCATGGCATCCCATACTAGCATGAGCATGAACAAAATAATGGCATTCTAACGTAACATAAACATAATTAAACCATGGCATCCTAAACTAGCATAAAATCATGGCATCCTAAACTAACATAAACATAGATAAAGTCATGACATCCTAAACTATCATAAACATAAGTAAAGCATGACATTCTAAACTAGCATAAAATCATGGCATCCTAAACTAACATAAACATAGATAAAATCATGGCATCCTAAACTATCATAAACATAATTAAAGCATGACATTCTAAACTAGCATCAAATCATGGCATAAACATAAATAACATCATGGCATAAACCTAAATAATATCATGGCATAAGCTTAAATAATATCATGACATAAACATAAACAAAATCATGGCATAAATATAAATAAAATCATGGCATAAACATAAATAAAATCATGGCATACACATAAATAAAATCATGGCATAAACCTAAATAATATCATGGCATAAGCTTAAATAATATCATGGCATAAACATAAACAAAATCATGGCATAAACATAAATAAAATCATGGCATACACATAAATCAAATCATGACATAAACATAAATAAAATCATGGCATACACATAAATCAAATCATGACATAAACATAAATAAAATCATGGCATAAACATAAATAAAATCATGGCATGAACAAATCTTCATAACATACTTTTCGTAAACATACTTTTCATAACATAATGCATAACATGAATAGATGCATGTGGCAATCGTGCATATATATATATATATATAAGGATGCTTAATCTTGAAAACATGCTTTTAACATAATCATAACTTTCATTGGGCCCTGGCTTGTACCACATTCATTCATCATATGCGCGCATCCCTAAGTAAATACGAGGTAGCTAATTTCGACCTACTAGGGTAAGGACAGCTTCATCGGTAGTCCCGAACCGTAAGGACAGCATCATTGGTAGTCCCGAACCGTGGACAGCATCATCGGTAGTCCAGAACCGTGGACCTTACTTAGGTCCGGTACAAGCCCATAAAATAAAATAAATGCTTTCATATGCTTCTTCATTCATCATCATTCATAGCATATTCATTCGTTCATCATTCTTTCATCATCATTATGCCTTAAAGGCATCATCATGCATAGCATATTCATTCATTCATCATACTTAGCCTTCATTCATCGTTTCCATTATTAGACATGGCATAGGTACACATCATTCATATAGTATGGCATACACACACAAGCATGACATACATTCATATCATTCATAAGACATGGCATACATACATATCATTCATACATCATGTCATACATACATATCATTTCTAAATCATGGCATATGTCTAAACATTCTATGACCTAACGTATATTTCATGACATATAAGCTATAGGTTTAGTTAACATGGTATTCCTCCACCTTACTTTAGCATACCTCCTAATTACCTATACCCTAGGGTACTCTAGGGTACCCCAAAAATTCTCAAAAATTATATTTACTTACTACACATCATAAGGGAACATTAATCAACATCATCAAGATTTTTGGCATAATTATAGACCCCAAAATCATGGTGGCCGAAACCCACAAACCTAGGGTTCTTGGTTTCCTTTCCTTGTTGTTGGCCGAAACTCATAGGGTCTCTAGGGTACTCCAAAAATTCCCAAAAATTATACTTAACTTTCAAACGTCATAAGGGCATGTTAAATAACAGTATCATGATTTTTAACATATTTCTAGACATTTAAAACATAGTGGCCGAAACCCTTGAACTTAAGGTTCTGGGTTTTGCTTCCTTCATGTTGGCCGAAACTTTAGGGTGTCCTAGGGTACTCCAAAAATTCCCAAAAATTATAATTAACTTCAAAAAATCATAAGGGCATATTAAATAACAGTATCATGATTTTTAACATATTTCTAGACATTTAAAACATAGTGGCCGAAACCCTTGAACTTAAGGTTCTGGGTTTTGCTTCCTTCATGTTGGCCGAAACTTTAGGGTGTCCTAGGGTACTCCAAAAATTCCCAAAAATTATACTTAACTTCTAAACATCATAAGGGAACATTAAATAACATTATCATGATTTTTAACATATTTTTAGACCTTCAAAACATGCTGGCCGAAACCCTTGAACTTAAAGTTCTGGGTTTTGCTTCCTTCATGTTGGCCAAAACTCTAGGGTGTCCTAGAGTACTCCAAAAATTCCCAAAAATTTTAATTAACTTCTAAAAATCATAAGGGAACACTAAATAACATTATCATGATTTTTAACATATTTTTAGACCATTAAAACATGCTGGCTGAAACCCTTGAACTTAAGGACCTTGGTTTTTCTTTCCTTTCAACATCACATCCAAAAACTAACCCATATATCATGCTAAAAATCATGGAAATCATAGATAACTATTATACCACAGGTGAGGGAGTCTTACCTTAGATTTCTTGATTTTTAGACCTTGGATGGAAAGAAGGAAGAAGACTTGACCACACCTAGCCCTTGGAAACTTGAGAAGACCTTAGATCTTGGAGGATGAGACTTTTTGTGAAGTTTTCTCAAGGGAGAAGTCCTCCTTGAGTGCTCGGAAAGAATGGAGAAGGAAGAGAGGAGCAAATGCACTTGATGGCATGAAGAATGAAACTCCCAAACCCCCTTATTAATCAACCATTAAGGTGGTGAATGAAGAGTTTTCTATGGCCCTTCATCTTCCTCTACCATTTAACCACCATTCACTTCCTTTCCTCACAAGAATTCCTTGCTAGGTGAGTTGGTTAAAGCATTCATTGTTGTCCAAGAGGTCCAAGGTTCAATCCTTGGCCCATGCACCTTTATTTTTTTATTTTTATTTAATCTTTTTTCTTATTTTCGAAAATTCCCCTTTTATTTCAAAAATTCTCCAAAAATGACCCATAATTTTGCCAATATTCCTAAATAAAATTCTTTTATATTTATATGAATTTTACCCAATTAATACCCATTTTTCAGAGTCCATTTAAGGCCCATTAGTACATAATTCCTCAAATTAAATAGGAAAATTAAACTAATACTTACCCATAATCATGCTAATATGTCCAATTAAATCCTATTTATCTTTATACTAATTTCCACCTAAAATCCACCGATAATTATGGTACCAGCAAGCCCATATAAGGCCCATTAGTGCCCTTTTTCCCAATTTAAATGGGAAAACATGGATTTTTTAGGCCAAAGTTTGTATTATTACCTCTAGGTCCTTCGGAAAATTATCTAGACATGCTTAATATTTTAATAAAATATTAAGAGAATTTTCCGGGTCGTTACAATCTGCTACTCTATTTGCCTTACCAGGGTGGTAAAGAATCTCACAGTCATAGTCCTTCACTAATTCGAGCCACCTTCGCTGCCTCATATTGAGGTCTTTCTGAGTGAAGAAATATTTCAGACTCTGGTGATCTGTATAAATCTTACACTGCACTCCATACAAGTAATGCCTCCATATCTTTAGAGCAAAGACTACAGCTGCCAACTCTAGATCATGAGTGGGGTAATTCTTTTCATAGTCCTTGAGTTGTCTGGAAGCATAAGCTATGACTTTGCCTTCTTACATAAGGACTGCTCCAAGTCCTAGCTTTGATGCATCACTGTATATATCAAAGCTCTTATCACCTTCGGGTACTGTAAGGATAGGAGCGCTGGTCAGTCTCTTCTTCAACTCAAGGAAACTCTGCTCACAGTCTTTAGTCCACTCATACTTCTTATTCTTTCTGGTAAGGGCTGTAAGTGGAGAAGCTATCTTTGAAAAGTCCTCTACAAACCTTCTGTAATACCCTGCCAAACCCAGAAAACTTCTGATCTCACTGGCATTCTTTGGTCGACTCCAGTTACTAACTGCTTCAATCTTGGCTGGGTCTACCATAATACCTTCCTTGGAAATAATGTGGCCTAGGAAGGCCACCTGGTCCAGCCAAAACTCACACTTTGAGAATTTGGCGTACAGCTCCCTCTGGTGTAAGGTCTGCAACACTATCTTCAGGTGTTCTTCATGTCCTTCCTGAGTCTTTGAATACACTAGGATATCATCGATGAAGACAATGACGAACTTGTCAAGAAAGTCCTTGAACACTCTATTCATTAGATCCATAAACGTCGCAGGGGCGTTTGTCACTCCAAAGGGCATGACCACAAACTCGTAGTGCCCATATCTTGTACTGAAAGCAGTCCTTGGCACGTCACTCTCCTTCACATTGAGTTGATGGTAACCTGATCGCAGATCTATTTTGGAGAACACTGTGGCTCCCTTCAGCTGATCAAATAAATCATCTATCCTTGGCAAAGGATATCTGTTCTTGATGGTTACCCTATTCAAGGCTCAATAATCTATGCACATTCGCATGGACTCATCTTTCTTCTTGACGAATAACACAGGAGCTCCCCAAGGTGAATGACTAGGGCGGATGAAACCCTTGTCGAGCAGCTCTTGTAACTGTTCTTGCAGCTCTTTCAGTTCTGCTGGTGCCATGCGATAAGGTGCCTTTGAAATTGGGTTGGTTCCTGGGACCAACTCAATTTCGAATTCAATTTCTCGATTGGGAGGGAGTCCTGGTAACTCTTCAGGAAACACCTCCGGGTAATCACAGACTACCCTCACTTCCTCTTTCTTTAATCATTCTCTTTGACTTGCATCCACTATATGAGCTAGAAAACCAGAACACTCCTCTAGCATTCTCTGAGCTTGTAAGGTAGATAAGAACCTTTTTGTCTTTCTCTTTGGGTCTCCAATAAACTCGAATGGAGGTTCTGCTTCTGGTGTGAACTTGACTTTTCTTTTGCGACATTCATTAGAGGCACTATACTTGCTCAAGAAATCCATCCCTAAAATGATATCGTAATCCTTCATCTCAAGGACTACTAAATCACTATAGAGTTCTCGGTTGAAAATCCGAATTAATACAGCTCTTAGCCACTGAGTAGATGCCATGACCTCTCTCGAAGGTGAGGTCGTTAAGAACTTCATCGTTCAACATTTCTGGTGGTCTTTGTACTG